>JARQOC010000002.1:152476856-152828445 GCA_033576535.1 Allobates femoralis | reverse complement strand
GCCTGCTGTATACCCCTGGGGCCTGCTGTATATACACTGGGGGGCTGTATATACCCTGGGGCCAGCTGTATATACCCTGGGGCCTGCTGTATACACTGGGGGGCTGTATATACCCTGGGGCCTGCTGTATATACCCTGGGGCCTGCTGTATACCCTGGGGCCTGTGTATACCCTGGGCCGCTGTATACACTGGGGGGCTGTATATACCCTGGGGCCAGCTGTATAACCCTGGGGCCTGCTGTATACCTCTGGGGCCTGCTGTATAACCCTGGGGCCTGCTGTATATACCCTGGGGCCTGCTGTATACACTGGGGGGCTGTATATACCCTGGGGCCTGCTGTATACCACTGGGGGCTGTATATACCTCTGGGGCCTGCTGTATACCCTGGGGCCTGCTGTAATACCCTTGGGGCCTGCTGTATACACTGGGGCTGTATATACCCTTGGGGCCAGCTGTATACATCTGGGGCCGCTGTATACACCCTGGGGCCTGCTGTATACCTCTGGGGCCTGCTGTATACCTCTGGGGCCTGCTGTATACCTCTGGGGCCTGCTGTATACCTCTGGGGCCTGCTGTATACCTCTGGGGCCTGCTGTATAACCCTGGGGCCTGCTGTATATACCCTGGGGCCTGCTGTATATACCCTGGGGCCTGCTGTATATACCCTGGGGCCTGCTGTATATACCCTGGGGCCTGCTGTATATACCCTGGGGCCTGCTGTATATACCCTGGGGCCTGCTGTATATACCCTGGGGCCTGCTGTATATACCCTGGGGCCTGCTGTATATACCCTGGGGCCTGCTGTATATACCCTGGGGCCTGCTGTATACCTCCATTGATGCTGTATATACCACTGGGGAGGCTGCTGTATCCTACCACTGGGGAGGCTGCTGTATACTACCACTGGGGAGGCTGCTGTATACTACCACTGGGGAGGCTGCTGTATATTACCACTGGGGAGGCCTGTATAACACACTGCTGGGGGCTGTATACCTGTGCTGGGGTCCACCCTCGGCTTATACACGAGTCAATAGGTTTTCCCAAGTTTTGGGGGCAAAAGTAGGGGGGTCGGCTTATACACGGGTCGGCTTATACACGAGTATATACGGTACTTTTCCTTTTTGAGAAGGTTTATGTCAATTATATAACACTTCTCAAAAGCAAATTGCATATTGAAAATTACATAAAACCTTCTCAAAATATACGAGTAGCTGTGCTCCCCTGCTAGAAACTCCAAACAACCTCAAAGCCCATTGTAGGAGAAACGTAGGGTAGTCCAGCTCCAAGTCTTCAGGCACAACCAAGTACGGTGCTGCACGTGGCATATTAAATAAAATACATAAACCTTCTGAAAAGGAAAAGTATGTTAATTATAGAACACTTCTCAAAAACAAATTGCATATTGATAATTTCATAAAACCTTCTCAAAAAGGAAAAGCATGATAATTACATTACATAAATCTCAAAAACGAAGTGCATGTCATTCCATGGTAACTTACACTCAGAAGCCAAAAAACGGAGTTAATCATGACTACACTCAGTTTTTAGCTTGTAAAAGTAAGGTACCGTATATACTCGTGTATAAGCCGAGTTTTTCAGCTCAAAAATTGGGCTGAAAAGTCCCCCCCTCGGCTTATACACGGGTCTATACAGGTATGTGATGTGTGGGGGCTGTGTCCGGGTGCTGGGGAGGCGGGGGGAGGCTCCTGACAGAGCGGCCTGTCACATGGGGCCGCTCATTAGATATGCACGGCTCCCCCCGCCCATCACAGCGGCAGGGGGAGCCGTGCATACAGCCCCCAGATGTTTACAGGCCCCCAGTGGGGTATACAGCAGGCCCCCAGTGGCACTCGCCCCCCCCCCCCCACACTGTGCAGAGCCCCCCCTCCTGATGCATTATGTTACCATCCAGCCGCGTCTTCATCACCGTCCTCCCGTCCATCCTCGGGCGCTGTGTTCGGCTCTCACGTGACCCGGCGCGATGACGTCATCCGACTGCGACCGTGTCACATGAGACCGGGAACGCAGCGTGCGAGGATGGACGGGAGGACCGGCGGTGATGAAGACGCGGCTGGATGGTAAGATTGTGCAGAGCCCCCCCTCCTGATGCATTATGTGGGGGGGGGGGGGCGAGTGCCACTGGGGGCCTGCCTGTATATACCTCTGGGGCCTGCCTGTATATACTTTTGGGTCTGCTGCATTATATACCTCTGGGGGCTGCTGCATTATATACCTCTGGGGCCTGCCTGTATATACCTCTGGGGCTGCTGCATTATATACCTCTGGGGGCTGCTGCATTATATACCTCTGGGGGCTGCTGCATTATATACCTTTGGGGGCTGCTGCATTATATACCTCTGGGGGCTGCTGCATTATATACCTCTGGGGGCTGCTGCATTATATACCTCTGGGGGCTGCTGCATTATATACCTCTGGGGGCTGCTGCATTATATACCTCTGGGGGCTGCTGCATTATATACCTCTGGGGGCTGCTGCATTATATACCTCTGGGGCTGCTGCATTATATACCTTGGGGGCTGCTGCATTATATACCTCTGGGGGCTGCTGCATTATATACCTCTGGGGGCTGCTGCATTATATACCTCTGGGGGCTGCTGCATTATATACCTCTGGGGGCTGCTGCATTATATACCTCTGGGGGCTGCTGCATTTTATACCTCTGGGGGCTGCTGCATTATATACCTCTGGGGGCTGCTGCATTATATACCTCTGGGGGCTGCCTGTATACCTGTGCTGGGGTCCACCCTCGGCTTATACACGAGTCAATAGGTTTTCCCATGTTTTGGGGGCAAAAGTAGGGGGTCGGCTTATACACGGGTCGGCTTATACACGAGTATATACGGTAAGTAAACATAGAATGACCCTTAATTATATGCACCTGCTCAAAAAAGAAATGCATATAAATAACAATACAATTATTAGGTGCCCATGATACTCATGAGAGTATCAGAGAAACTCACTGCGATCCTGGTGAAAACGAGATGTTCTTCATCTATCTTGGCGCAGGGCCCCACACAGTTTAATGGTGCATAATGCAAGGGCACCACTGTGTGAAGTCCAAGTCTCTTCTTTCTTTGTTCTTCCTGGGTACTGTTACACACAGAAATACTGTGTATTGCTTGCAACTCACTAGTTGCAGTGAAATCATGGAGACACTGTTCCATTCCACGGCAATGTTGTCCATGACTTCGCTGCATCATCCAGTGAGTTGCGAGCAATATATCTCTGTGTGTAACGGCACCTTTGGGTTCTGCCCCATCTTCATGCATGTAGTTTGACAAATGACTGTGAAGCTGCCAGGATCGGGGTTTTTATTCCCGTTGATTTCGCTTTGTCATCACAAAGGATGTCATAGGCAAGTGGGCGGAGCTGCTTTAGTCATAGGCTGAACTTAAGATTCTACATCAAAAACTTTCTTCAGCTGTGGTTGGCTGATGTCTTCAACCTGTGATGTCATCACCATGACAACAGACACAAACATTCCATCTCATCAGCTGTAAACAACAAGAGCTTCAGACTAAGTTTTATAAAATACTATAAATCAGTCAAAACAAATACATAATAGTGCCTAAGACACACATTATGCGGTACCTAGGTTTGGAAGCGCACAAACTATAGGAAAATAAACAAATGTTATTAATATTCAAAAAAGAACAAATGAACACAAAAAAATAGCAGAAATATGTGAATTAAAAACAAAGATGGTACAATACTGGTGACAATCCATGACTGCACATATAGCACATGGATGTAATGTGTATAATAAATACACTCAAAAGGTACCAAGATAAGGTAAATGTTGTGCCCAAAAATATCAAATACCACATCTAAAATTCATACTCCAATTAAATAGATATTTGAATGGTGTGATGCTGTGCCATGACATATAGGGCATATATATATAAACCAAATTAATAGCAGCACACTGGTTAAGCCAATACATGCTATTTGTAGGTGTTACTAGATGTTATTTGAGAAAAAATAAAAACTATAAAGTTTTTTCAAAAAAACTCAGATATATGGTAAATATTTTTTTTTAAATATTTTTTATGGTTCTTAGCGCATGCATTGGCCAATATATGCCAGCTCATCTCAGTGACCATAAATCTGAAGGGTCCCTGTCTACTCTATAGCCTCTCTTGTACCCCAGGGGGTCTCTGTTGCAATGGGCAGTAGCAGGAGACATACCTTTTCAGTAGGACCCAGTGGGAGGGAGGCAGGTACAAGACAGGCTTAACCAGTGTGCTGCTATTAATTTGGTTTTGAACAGCACCACATCCTTTAAAAGTGAGAAACGTGGATTTATTCCCAGGACCGCAATGTTTCGGCTCGTCAGAGCCCTTTTCACCTTCGCCTTTGTACCTGTACTGATGTCCCTATGATTCCATAGAGCAGGGGTCTCGAACTCCAGGCCCCGAGGACCGCACACAGTCCAGGTTTTCAGGATTTCCTAGCATTTGACAGTGGTTATCCAACTACCAACTGTCAAACTGTAAGGAAATCCTGAAAACCTGCACTGTGTCGGTCCTCGAGGCCTGGAGTTTGAGACCCCTGCCATAGAGCACGACCCTAAGGGAAATTATGTGGCTATAATTATGGCCTTATGTGCTATATTTGGAATAAACAGCTGACATGCTTTTGATTGTGGCTTTCGTTATGTTTACATCGTTGCCACGGTAACCAAGATGGCCGATATGATTCCCGCAGTGCTACTGAGCATGCCCGGGATTTCAGCAGCAACAGGAATTAGTCACCTACGTCAGACATGCTCAGCTGAGCTGTATTGAACATAATGGAGCACACTGAGACGGTATAGGTGAGCCCCATGCTTGATAACATGTGTTTGTGCCCGTTCCCTCTATCACACGTGCACCTTATGATTATTATTGACCAATCATGTTAAATTTTATAATGGTCAATGGTTGATTTTTATCTTAAAATTTATGGAAGGTTTTACCTGCATCACTGTTATGATTGTATGTAATTTTAAACACTTGTTTCACCGTATTAATGTCACTTTTTTTACACTAATTATGTAATCACTGTTGTAATGGAATTACCCTGTGGTGGGCTATATATACCTGTACACTTTATAGCTCAGACTGTACTGCTTGAAAAAGGCTTTGACAAGCCGAAAGTTGCGGTCCTGGGAGTAAATCCACGTTTTTCACTTTTAAAGAATGTGCTGCTGCTCATTTTTTCTTAATATCTACACCTAAGGATCTATGGTAGGAGGGCTTGCACCTGAATTATTTTCTTTTGTTGTGCTGCTCCACATATATTTTTCATTATGTATTATATATATATTACCAATCTATCTTCTATTTATAGTGTGGCCAGTAAGCATGGGCAACATCGGGCTCTGGAGCTAATAGGTACATAAAAGGCAAAGCAGTGCAATATATGTCAAAGATATAAACTACGTATGTATGTAGTGTTATATTTAATATATATTGTATATATATATATTATATATATATATATATATATATATATTATATATATATATATATTATACTAGCTGTAGTACCCGGCTACGCCCGGGTTAATAAATAACTGCTGTTAGCTATAACAAAATAAAATTTGAATATGTCTATTAATGACCTTAAGAAAATAGAAGCTGAGCTGTGATTGATTGCTATAGGCAGCCTAATAAATCTCCAGCCAACAGTAAACCCTCCCCTGGCCGGGCAGTATATGTCACCTAACACCTACACATATTAGACAGCTCATGTGACTGACATCTGCCTTAATTCCCTATATGGCACATGTGTTGCACATTGGCTGTTTTTAATCAGATGTTTATGTTTGGAAAATAAAGATAGCACACGTATGAGGCGAGTTGTGTGAGGTGATTTGTGCACATCTGTGTCTGTCTGTGTGATGTGTGTCTCTGTTGTGTGTGTCTCTTTGTGGTGTGTGTGTGTCCCTGTGGGGGGGTCTGTGTGGTGTGTGTGTGTCTCTGTTGTGTGTGTCTCTTTGTGGTGTGTGTCCCTGTGGGGTGAGTACATGTGTCCCTATAGGGGGTGTGTGTGTGTGTGTGTGTCCCTGTGGGGGGGTCTGTGTGGTGTGTGTGTGTCTCTGTTGTGTGTGTCTCTTTGTGGTGTGTGTCCCTGTGGGGTGAGTGCATGTGTCCCTATAGGGTGTGTATGTGTGTGTCCCTATGGGGGTGTCTGTGTGGTGTGTGTGTCTCTTTGTGGTGTGTGTGCATGTGTCGCTGTAGAGTGTGTGTGTGTGTCCCCTTGGGTGTGTTGTGTGTGTCTCTGTGTTGTGTTGTGTGTGTCTCTTTGTGGTGTGTTGTGTGTGTTTGTTCGGGTGTGCGTGGTGAGTATCCAATGTTGGGGCTGCACCTTAGCGACTATACATTTGCTGTTACTCTTGTGTGTGTGTATATATGTCCCCGTGCGTGGTGAATATCTCATGTTGGGGCCCCACCTTAGTGACTATATGCTGTTAGTCTTTGGCGCTGTCATTAAGCCCCTCTCATTCACCACTGTCAACTGGTAACTGTCACTTTTTCCCCATTATGTAGATAGGGGCAAAATTGATGAATTGGAATGCGCGGGGTTAAAATTTCCCCTTCCCAACATAACCTATGACACTCTCAGGGTCCAGACGTGGGACTGTGCAAATAGATGCCAATCCCGGATATATACACAGACATACACACATTCAGCTTTTTATGTATATATATATATATATAATATTGTGTGTGTGTGTATATATATACTTGTACTTGAGAAAGGTGCCTAGTGCACCGAAACGTCGTGCCACATGGGCTCTGAATAAAAAACAGACCCTTTATTCACCTGAACTGGAGTGCTGCCTGTTTTCCTTGATTTATTTGAATTGGTTTGGACACTAATACACAGGACTTGCACCGCGGATGAGTATAATATTGTGCTGTTCCATTTTCTCTTTTTATATATATCTATCTCTATCTATCTCTATCTATCTCTATCTATCTCTATCTATCTCTATCTATCTCTATCTATCTCTATCTATATCTCTATCTCTATCTCTATCTCTATCTCTATCTCTATCTCTATCTCTATCTCTATATCTATCTCTAGATCTATCTCTAGATCTATCTCTAGATCTATCTCTAATCTATCTCTAGATCTATCTCTAATCTATCTCTAGATCTATCTCTAGATCTATCTCTAGATCTATCTCTAGATCTATCTCTAGATCTATCTCTAGATCTATCTCTAGATCTATCTCTAGATAGATAGAGATAGATAGATAGAGATAGATAGATAGAGATAGATATAGATAGAGAGATAGATAGAGATAGATAAGATAGATAGAGATAGATAGAGATAGATAAGAGATAGAGATAGAGATAGATAGAGATAGATAGAGATAGATAGAGAAGATAGAGATAGAGATAGAATAGAGATAGAGATAGAGAGAGATAGAATAGATAGAGATAGAGATAGAGATAGAGAGAATAGAGAGAGAAGAGAGAGAGAAGAGATAGATAGATAGAGGATAGAGAGATAGATAGATAGATAGATGTATAGAGAGAGATAGATAGATAGATAGAAGATAGATAGATATAGAGAGATAGATAGATAGATAGAGATAGATATAGAGATAGAGAAGATAGATAGATAGAGAGAGATAGATATAGAGATAGAGATAGATATAGAGATAGATATAGATGATAGAATAGATATAATCTATATCTATCTACATAATCAGCAGTTTTGCGCTTCCGGTCACTGTGCTGCTATCACGCGCTGACCGGAAGCGCAAAAAGCCTGTCGCCGCACACAGCATGCCCCCACCAATGCCCGCTGCCACCCCGCCCCATGTTCCCGCTCCCCCGCCGCCATTGGACAGTGTCAGCCCTCTGTCCAAAGCGGCACCACTCAGGGGGAGCGCCCTTACAAATGGCTGCGGCACCAGCATCAGCGGCCGCCCTCATGACAGACGCCTGCCTCCGACACTCTCATTCTACGCTGCAGGGCCGGCGAGGCTGCAGCCAGGGGAAGCCGCCTTACAAATGCGCGCGGCGCCAGCATCAGCGGCCGGCCGCCCCAGGTAACATGGCCCCGACACTCTCATTCGGGGCTGTAGACAGGAAGAGCGCCCTTAGAAATGGGCGCGCCGCCAGCATCAGCGGCCAGCTTCATGACAGACACCGGCCGCCTCAGCCTCCCCAGGTAACATGTCGGCCACACTCTCTCATTGTAGGCTGCAGAGCCACCGGGCTGCAGCCTGCTACTCCCCGCACAGCCCCTGTATACTATGCCTCTCCACAGCCCCTGTATACTCTGCTCTCTGCACAGCCGCCTGTATACTCTGCACAGCCGCCTGTATACTCTGCTCTCTCCACAGCCCCCTGTATACTCTGCTCTCTGCACAGCCGCCGGTATACTCTGCTCTCTGCACAGCCGCCGTATACTCTGCTCTCTGCACAGCCGCCGGTATACTCTGCTCTCTGCACAGCCGCGTATACTCTGCTCTCTGCACAGCCGCCGGTATACTCTGCTCTCTGCACAGCCGCCGGTATACTCTGCTCTCTGCACAGCCGCCGGTATACTCTGCTCTCTGCACAGCCGCCGGTATACTCTGCTCTCTGCACAGCCGCCGGTATACTCTGCTCTCTGCACAGCCGCCGGTATACTCTGCTCTCTGCACAGCCGCCGGTATACTCTGCTCTCTGCACAGCCGCCGGTATACTCTGCTCTCTGCACAGCCGCCGGTATACTCTGCTCTCTGCACAGCCGCGGTATACTCTGCTCTCTGCACAGCCGCCGGTATACTCTGCTCTCTGCACAGCCGCCGGTATACTCTGCTCTCTGCACAGCCGCCGGTATACTCTGCTCCCCGCACATGTGTGTATGTGTGTATATCCGGGATTGGCATCTACACCGTCGCAACTACACCTACAAAAATTTGCGCAGTCACACGTCTGGACCCCAGGAGCGTCATAGGCTATGTTGTGAGGCGAAATTTTAACCCCGCGCATTCCAATTCACCAAACAATTTTGCCCCTATCTACATAATGGGGAAAAAGTGACAGTTACCAGTTGACAGTGGTGAATGAGAGGGGCTTAATGACAGCGCCAAAGACTAACAGCACATACCAGCATATGGTCACTAAGGTGGGGCCCCAACATGAGATATTCACCACACACAGGGACATGTATACACACCACACGCACACTCTATAGCGACACATGCACGCACCATACAGGGACACACACACCACAAAGAGACACACACACACCACACAGACCCCCCCCCCCCACAGGGACACACGCATAGCCACCCTATAGGGACACATGCACTCACCCCACAGGACACACACACCACACAGACCCCCCCCACAGGGACACACACACATACACACCCTATAGGGACACATGCACTCACCCCACAGGGACACACACACACACACCACAAAGAGACACACACAACACAGATGCACACACACACACCACAGACCCCCACACAGGGGCACACACATAAACACCCTATAGGGACACATGCACTCACCCCACAGGGACACACACCACAAAGGGGGACACACAACACAGAGACACACACACCCCACACAGACACCCCCCACAGGGACACACACACACACACCACACAGACCCCCCCACAGGGACACACACACACATACATACCCTATAGGGATACATGCACTTACCCCACAGTGACACACACACACACACCACACAGACCCCCACACAGGGGCACACACATAAACACCCTATAGGGACACATGCACTCACCCCACAGGGACACACACCACAAAGGGGGACACACAACACAGAGACACACACACCCCACACAGACACCCCCCACAGGGACACACACACACACCACACAGACCCCCCCACAGGGACACACACACACATACATACCCTATAGGGATACATGCACTTACCCCACAGTGACACACACACACACACCACACAGACCCCCCCCACAGGGACACACACACACCCTATAGGGACACATGCACTCACCCCACAGGGACACACACACCACAAAGAGACACACACAACACAGATACAACACACACACACCACAGACCCCCACACAGGGGCACACACACATACACACCCTATAGGGGCACATGCACTTACCCCACAGTGACACACACACACACACACACCACACAGACCCCCCCACAGGGACACACACACACCCTATAGGGACACATGCACTCACCCCACAGGGACACACACATACACACCCTATAGGGACGCATGCACTCACCCCTCAGGGACACACACACACTACAAAGGGACACACACAACACAGAGACACAGACACCCCCCACAGGGACACACACACACACACACACACCCTATTGGGACATATGCACTTACCCCACAGGGACACACACACACCACAAAGACACGCACAACACAGATACACACACACACACCACAGACCCCCACACAGGGGCACACACACACCCTATAGGGGCACATGCACTTACCCCACAGGGACACACACACCACAAAGAGACACACACAAGAGAGACACACACCACACAGACCCCATCCCACAGGGACACACACACCACACAGACAGACACAGATGTGCACAAATCACCTCACACAACTCGCCTCATACGTGTGCTATCTTTATTTTCCAAACATAAACATCAGCTTAAAAACAGCCAATGTGCAACACATGTGCCATATAGGGAATTAAGGCAGATGTCAGTCACATGAGCCGTCTATTATGTGTATGTGTGAGGTAACATATACTACCCGGCCAGGGGGAGGGTTTACTGTTGGCTGGAGATTTATCAGGCTGCCTATAGCAATCAATCACAGCTCAGCTTCTATTTTCTTATAGGTCATTAATACGACATATTCAAATTTTATTTTGTTATAGCTAACAGCAGTTATTTATTAACCCGGGCGTAGCCGGATACTATATATATATATATAATCTATTATATAATCGCGAATGGGTTTTTTGCCCCATTTGAGTCCGCTCACGCTGCGAGTCAATGTTGTCATGTGGATACGCCCGAAGCATTGGCCGCGCAGCGGCCATTGCGAGCAGTTCTAAGGCGACTCGCTATGCCCGCGCAGCGGGCATGGCGCGTCCCCTTAGCAGCGCGAAGCATTGGCCGCGAAGCGGCCATTGCGAGTCAGAGACTCGCTCTGCTAGAATCCGCATCTGCATCGGGGACCCAGCTAGTATATTATAATGGTAGTAGCTGTGTGCTGCAAGGATCTTTTTCATATTATATAACCCTGCAGCTTTGCTAGCACCAGTTCACATTTGTCTTTGAGTGCTGTGCAGTTTTTTTCTTGTTATTTATCATATGGAGTTGCAGGTTCCATGCTGCAATTTGCACCCTCATTACCTACAGGTGATGGAGGGTCTAGATGGAGTCTGCCCACTGAAAAGTGGGGGGGTGGACAAGGAGGGCAGGGATGTCAGATAGGACTCATCAGACCTGAAGTCACTTTGGCCAATGTCTGTTTGCTCATCAACTGCGACAATGTATGTACCAAGAACTTCAGAAAAATAAAAAATTGGAGATTTTTGAGTTTTTTGAACAAAACGTAAGTTTTAAAACTTTTTCCTCAAATATATATAGCTAGTAGCTTATGTACATCATTGGTAGTAGCTGTGTGCTGCAAGGATCTTTTTCATATTATTATATATATATATACACACACACACACACACATTTTATATATATATATATATATAATGTGTATGTATACAGTGTTGGCCAAAAGTATTGACAGCCCTGCAATTCTGTCAGAATACTCAGTTTCTTCCTGAAAATGATTGCAATCACAAATTCTTTGGTATTATTATCTTCATTTAATTTGTATTCAATGAAAAAAACACTAAAAGAATTGTCCTAAAGCCAGATTGGATATAATTCCACACTAAACATAAAAAAGAGGGTGGACAAAGTATTGGCACTGTCAGAAAAATCATATGATGCTTCTCTAATTTGTGTAATTAACAGCACCTGTAACTTACCTGTGGCACCTAACAGGTGTTGGCAATAACTAAATCACACTTGCAGCCAGTTGACATGGATTAAAGTTGACTCAACCTCTGTCCTGTGTATTTGTGTGTACCACATTGAGCATGGAGAAAAGAAAGTAGACCAAAGAACTGTCTGAGGACTTGAGAAACCAAATTGTGAGGAAGCATGAGCAATCTCAAGAAGGGTGGATTTGATTTAAATCTAACTGATTTAAATCACTAGTCAGTAAGGCTTGATTTAAATCAGTGATTTAAATCAAAGTTTCTACCTAAACTAGTTCTTGCTACTTTAACATGCAAGTAGATGAAGATTTTTAGAATCACTTTTTATATTACTTTTTTCTCCCCAGTTTAATGGGTTAATCATTCATATTTGGACACCACTGTTCTGTTGTACTTAAGAAGGAGAAAAATAATCCTGATCTTAATAACAATTTAAATAGATTTATTCAACTGAAACAATAACAACATTACAGCATAAGTTATTTGCTTAAACAAACATCCATGTTTGTTAACCAATTTGGCTAAACAAAATATATATATATTTTAAGAAACTTAGACTGTCACCCAGCCGACACATGAAAAACTTAAATACTACTGTCCCTGCTGGATTTGTTTCTGTCCGGTGAGCTAAAAAACGGTGCTGTCTCCGATTTTGGTTCCCGAAAAAAAAAACCGAACAAAAATGGATCCTGGGCTGAAATCAATAAAACGGATGGCCATATATGACCAATCCGGCACCATAGGGGTGCATGGGAGGCAAAAAACGATCCTGTTCTGTCTGTTTTGAAAAGGATGCCAAAAAATGTGGTGTGAAACCAGGCTTTGATGAGGGTTATTTGGATGTTTTTGGTTATCATCATGGTTTAAAAAGAGAAAACACTGTAGTTTGTCATTAAATGGCTTCACCCAACCATTAACCATGAGTGGGGAAAAAAGGTTGTGTTCTCATTCATTTTCTCTGAAAAAAAGCCAAGAAAGCAAAATATCTGCTGAGGTATGTAAACTTTTGGAGCAGCACTGTATGATTGCACTCAGCATGTTAGTGACACTAGGGCACTGGCTTCACTTTATAGCCCTAAAACCTGCTGGTTGGTTCCCATTGGGACTGATGAGAAGTGCTTATACCATTTCTACCATCTTAAGTCTGTGCCTCCTGTAGACACGGAGGGATGAGGGAGTTTATGTTGTAGCTCACTGCACCCAGAAGAATAACATTCCCCACTACGGAGTTAATCACTGACATATCTGAGACGCCGAGAGGATTTTTACATATAAATAAAGTATTTTACTGCGGGAATTGGATTTCTGACTAATTTATATAGTGTCTGGTGTTTAGTCAGGGCTGTGGTGTTTTGGAAAGGTTTTCGGACATGACCCCCTACCGGCCAAAACCGCTCCATCACATGTTCAACGCTGAGTAGATAAAATTAGCCGCTTTCTGGTGAAGGCAAGTTTTGAAGTGTCCACTTCTGTCAGTTAAATATGCAATGACTATTAGTAGCATCAGGTATGTGAAGAATGCATTCTGGCCACACTCCCATGAATTCCCTAAAAAAAACAACAAAGTATTGAAGCGTCCTCTTGAGCAGTACAGCTGCTGTGATCTGCAGGTCCCTGGTGGGGAGTGCCCCGCACATCGGCTCCTAAACACACATTGGTTACTCAAATGTGTCTCCGGAGAAATCTGTTGTGGGTGATTGTTCCTAATGCTAAACTGTGCACATAGCAAACAATAACCACTAATTTGGGGGAATACAGCACAAATGTAGAACCTTCCATTCAGCAATTACATACCGGACATCCACTTCTTATAAAGCTCCCTTTACATCATGTGTTTGGGGAACCGTGCCTATCCGTTTTAAAACAGATGGCCACGGATCAATTTTGGCATCCCCTGTATCCCTATGGACATGGATTGGTCCTATATGGCCAACCGTTTGTGTAATTTTTGTGCGTGTCCGCTTTTTTCCGGTAGCCAGAATCGGAGTGCTCCGATTTTGGGCTGCCTTCAAAAAAGCGGACAAACTGTTCCGCCGGCGTCCGCTTCAAATAACATGGGGTTCTATGAAAACTGATCCGTCATATTTTCAACTGGATTTTGGTCTGGGCTCTGGCTGAGGTATTCCAAAACTTTGATCTTCTCTTAAAGCCATTGTTTTTGTTGATTTTTGAAGGTGGGATTATGGTTGTGAAAGGTGAATTTCTTCTTTGTTTTTAGTGTGTTTTGTTTTTTTTTTTTTTTTGTTCTTAGAAGACCCCCAAGTGTTGTTGCAAAATTGTTCATACAACCAATGCCTAATGCACTGTTCCTCACAGAAGTTCATGAATAAATTGAAATTGAGCTAATATGCTTCTGATCTCCTACTCAAATCCCAGTGCGTACTGTACTATAGCAATTTTGTTTTCCACTTGAAATTTGGTGTGTTCATCCCTGTAATGTTTGTAGATGTGGAGCTCAGACTGTAGTAGGAAGGGTTGAGGAGAGTGACTGGAGGATTGTTGTGGGGAGCTGGGTGTGGAGGAGTTGTTGTGGGGAGGCTGGCGTGTGGAGGGAGTTGTTGTGGGGAGGCTGGCGTTGGAGGGAGTTGTTGTGGGGAGGCTGGCGTTGGAGGGAGTTGTTGTGGGGAGGCTGGCGTGTGGAGGGAGTTGTTGTGGGGGAGGCTGGCGTGTGGAGGGAGTTGTTGTGGGGAGGCTGGCGTGTGGAGGGAGTTGTTGTGGGGAGGCTGGCGTGTGGAGGGAGTTGTTGTGGTGGGGAGGCTGGCGTGTGGAGGGAGTTGTTGTGGTGGGAGGCTGGCGTGTGGAGGGAGTTGTTGTGGTGGGGAGGCTGGCGTGTGGAGGGAGTTGTTGTGGTGGGGAGGCTGGCGTGTGGAGGGAGTTGTTGTGGTGGGGAGGCTGGCGTGTGTGGAGGAGTTGTTGTGGTGGGGAGGCTGGCGTGTGGAGGGAGCTGTTGTGGTGGGGAGGCTGGCGTGTGGAGGGAGTTGTTGTGGTGGGAGGCTGGCGTGTGGAGGGAGTTGTTGTGGTGGGGAGGCTGGCGTGTGGAGGGAGTTGTTGTGGTGGGGAGGCTGGGTGTGGGGAGCTGTGTGGAGGAGTTGTTGTGGTGGGGAGGCTGGCGTGTGGAGGGAGTTGTTGTGGTGGGGAGGCTGGCGTGTGGAGGGAGTTGTTGTGGTGGGAGGCTGGCGTGTGGAGGGGTTGTTGTGGTGGGAGCTGGTGTGGAGGGAGTTGTTGTGGTGGGGAGGCTGGCGTGTGGAGGGAGTGTTGTGGTGGGGAGGCTGGCGTGTGGAGGGAGCTGTTGTGGTGGGAGGCTGGCGTGTGGAGGAGCTGTTGTGGTGGGGAGGCTGGCGTGTGGAGGGAGCTGTTGTGGTGGGGAGGCTGGCGTGTGGAGGGAGCTGTTGTGGTGGGGAGGCTGGCGTGTGGAGGGAGTTGTTGTGGTGGGGAGGCGGGCGTGTGGAGGGAGTGTGTGTGATTGTGTGGTGGGAGGCTGGCGTGTGGAGGGAGTTGTTGTGGTGGGGAGGCTGGCGTGTGGTGGAGCTTGCACTGTAGTGATCCAAGAGCACTTCAGAATTAGGGAATGTCCAGAAAGGGCTTGTGAGAACATTATGCACTGGATTAACATTTTAGTCTCTCATTCACTCTTCTGTCTCTAATATCTAGAGCTGGCAGCAGTTTTTTGGGGAGGTCAAAACTGACCGCTTAATTTTTAATAATTTAGAAAAACATTAGTGATTTAATGTCCCCGTCCAGCTTCAGTTGGCTGCTCCGAACACCATCAAAGGTTTCATGCAGTAACAAAGCGTGTTGTGTCCAAGTTTTACAGTTTCTCACAAGCAGTTGTGATTTTGGATATGAATTATAACCCTATATCATTATTTTTCCTTTTAATCAATATGTTAAATCCCACCATCCGTAATAGTATAGTAAAATGTTATAAAAGTTTTTTATAGATTTTATTAAAAATGATCAGTGTGGGGCATGGGGTAAATAAACAGTGGTGATAGAGATGAGCAGAGATCATTCACTTCAATATATTTAGCCCATTCCTTATCTTCGGTACCTCTTATGAACCCACTTTTTATATTCATTAAAAACCAATTCTATAAAATGTTATTTTCCCAATTACTGAGCCGATCTTGTTCTGCTGATAACTAGATGTAACATATGGAGTTGTACCAAGTTCTGTGCTCACCGAGACTCCAGATCCTCCTCCCTCCTCCGCAGCAGTGTATGAAGCAGCCAAGGTCTCATAGACTTGGCTGGCACAATAAAGGGGAAAGTGATAAGTCTTGGTGGGAGGAAGATATTTTCTTAAATCTGAAAAGGTCAACAGCTGTCCTTATATTTCACAACAATAAAAACATCATAATCTGCTGCACTAAATGCATTGAAAATGGTGTGGATGGTAAAAATGAAGATGTAAGGCACTGTAGGCTAAGCAGAAATGGGAACGAATTATCCAACGTTATATTGTCCTGTATAACAGTATATATTGGAGAACCGGTAGCACATCACATTTGACACATTTTAGCTCTATTACCCAGTGTCGTAACTTGAACCTCATGGGCCCGATGCAAAAGATCCAATGGGGCCCTCGAGTATTGCATGTCTTTAATAGCATTAGTCATTTTCTATAGGTCAAAGGGACATTTGGGGCCCCTGAGGCTCCAGGACCTGGGTGCAATTTTAAACCCTGCACCTATTATAGTTACTCCCCTGCTATTACCATTAGATGCTGTGTAGACAAGTGGTATTAGTATGATGGATTGGCCAGTGAGGAATCTATGGTGCTTAAGCACATTGGGGTGGATCCTGAAATGGCATTCAGCTTTTCAGAAGATCTCTTCAGTCTCCTTTGATCTACATTGCTTTGATGCATTTTACTGCAGTCTTGTCATTTCACTTTACTTGACATCGCCTAGTGGCCCGTTTACCATGTGTGTGTATAACATTATTATATTCTTTATCAATGTAATTTTTTCATTAATTATATCATTTCCTGCACCGTCTTTTCTAATGAGGCCGAATTCAGATATCTATGTATTGTAGTCTGAGTTAACACCTTAATGCACTGTCTAGTCATGTGCCTCCTAACCCTAACTTAACAGACTTACAGTTGAAACTACAAGTTTCCATACACTATATAAAAAGACACATATGCATGTTTATCTCACTATCTGATATTAAATCAGAATAAACCTTTCCCTTTTTAGGTCAGTTAAGCCCCCGTCACTCTAAGCGAGATCGCTGCTAAGTCACAAGTTTGGTGACACAACAGCGACCTCGCTATGTTTGACACTTAGTAGCGACCAGGCCCCTGCTGTGAGATCGCTAGTCGTGTCAGACTCGCCTGGACCATTGTTTGATCAATGGGGGCCTGCTGGGCAGCATCATGCAAGGGTGTGTTTGACAGAGACAATGATCAACGACCTCAATACTACCGTCTGCGAAACAGGGTCCCAACGACCTCCGCATCATTGCGGATCGTTGTTGCGTCGCAGGTGAGATCTGACTGTTTGACATCTTACTAGCGATCCCAACAGCGACACACCAGCGATCCCTACCAGGTAGTATTGCTGTTGGGATCGCTGGTGCGTCGCCAAATGTGACGTTACCCTTAGGATTATGTTTGCCAAATGCCAGAATAATGAGCCGGAGAGAATGAGTTACGGTGTTTTTAGTTTTTTCTGCTTAGGCACAAGTTTATATACACTAAGATTACTATGCCTTTAAACAATTTGGGACAGCCCATATGATGTCATATGTTTGGAAGCTTGTGATAGGTTTATCGGCTACATCTTAGTTAATTGGAGACACACCTGTGGTGGTATTGTTAATGCACACCTGAAACACACTGCTTCTTTGTGTGGGATCATGGGAAAATCTAAAGAAATCAGTCAAGATAACAGGAAGAGAATTGTGGACTTGCACAAGTCTGGTTCATCCTTGGATGCAATTTCCAGATACCTGAATGTGCCTCCAGATGACTGAATTGTGTTCTTCTTGGAAGTTTTTGAATAAATTGACCACTTACTAGACCCCAGTCACAATCCTAACTATTTAGGAGGGGTGATGGGACAACCACACATGAAGAAGAGTTTTAATAAAGATGTTCCAGAATTGTTATTCAATGGCCAATACAAGTATTTTACAATAAAAGATGTCAGGAATATTTTCTTTTTATATAAAGAAAAACGAAAAAAAAAATTGATTTTTTTTTTTTTTTTTTTTTTTATATAAAACCTTATCCTGTTTCTTGAGTGTGGCAATGGTGCAATTCATTTATGCATTACCTGCAGTGTGCTGATGCTTAGTGTGTGTATTTGTTGGTTTTCCATTCTCCAACAGATTTCCTAGCATCAGCAGGACGGATCCGGTGACCCGACGCGGACGTGCTGGAGGGGTGTGAATTTATTTGCATGTCCCATTCCATCTGCCATGGCCAAGGTCTGTAGGTGCAGCACGGGGGAGAGAGTGCTGCCTGCTGACATCCGCAGCTCCTCTATTCATTGGCAAACGGGTCATTCCATGTCAAGTGATCCAAAAATGAATATTTTTTTTCCCTGACGTCCTCAGATTTTTTAAATTTTTTTTCTATATGAAGAACAACTTTATCTAATTACAAAAAAAAAGTTTTGAATTTTTTTCTTTATCAGTTAATTTTTTACAGATTTTTAAAGTTTTAAAAAAGTGCGAATTTTGGCCTGGTATGGCTTTACATTTTCTATCATATCTCGGGCTAGGAATAAGATAGAGAAACAAAATAAACACCAATCTACTCAGAACTGTCCAGGCTTTCATCAGATATGTCACAAGAGGATCTTTGTTAATATTTTACCCATGTGATCACAAGCGCAAAATTTAAAACGCATTTCCGAAAAATCGGCGCGCTTTAAATATTTCAAAAAACTGCCCATGTGTCTACTTTGCTCTTAGCCACATCTGTACCAAATTTCAAGTTGGGATCGCAATGGGATCATATTTTAACATATTTTACTAGTAATAGCGTCAATGGGTCATTCCATATCAAGTGATCTAAATATGAATATTTTTTTTTACCTGACGTCTTTAGATTTTTTTTTTTTTTTTTCCTTTATGAAGTACTACTTTAGTGAATTACAAATTAAAAGTTTAGAATTTTTTTCTTCATCAGTTAATTTTTTACAGATTTTTAAAGTTTAAAAAAAGGGTGAATTTTGGCCTGCTATGACTTTACATTTTTTTTATCTCAGGCTAGAAATAAGATAATGAAGTGGGAGAGGCATCATTTTACTCAGAACGGTAACAGCTTTCATTTGAGATGTTACAAGACTATGTTTCTTTATATCAAATTCAAACTATTGACGGGCAATTGTGGAAAAAATGACTGATTGTGTTTTTGGTGATTTTTGAATTGACACTATAATAGTTAAATATTTTGCACTTAGGTCCAATGAATGCGTCCATGGGGTCAAGCTGGGACAGAGTCATCACAAATTAGCCTTATTTGCAGATGACCTGCTACTTTACATCTCCCAGCCCCTGGTCTCCATCCCTTCGGTCTTAATGGAGTTTGAACGGTTCGGACAATTGAGCAACTTTAAAGTGAATTGCTCCAAAACCGAGGCACTCAATATTTCTTTGCCTGGAGAATTGGTTTCTCATCTATCTAAACAGTTCCCATTTAAATGGAAAGTAGAAGCCATTAAGTACTTGGGAGTCCTTATACCAAAAGATCTTAAACAAATATTCAATTTAAATTATCAACCCCTTTTGACTAACGCGGAATCTGCATTTACCTCCTATAGACAATTAAAGCTATCCTGGTTCGGGAGAATATACGTAGTCAAGATGGATGTCTTGCCCCGACTCTTATATACTTTTCAGACAGTTCCTGTTCTATTGGATAGAGGCTTCCTCTCCAAAATGCAATCCATGATCCTTAGATTTGTCTGGGGGGGCAAGAGGTCCAGATTGCGAATGAATATCCTATCCTTGCCCAAGACCAGAGGAGGGGTTGGACTACCCAACATACGAGCGTACTTTGTGGCTTCCTCTCTTGTTAGAGCTCTAGATTGGCATTATCATGCGTCCTCCAAGAAATGGGTAGGGGTGGAGCAAGAGGGTTTGGGGATTCCGCTGAAACATCTGCTTTGGATTTCCCCTAAAGACTCCACAGACCTAGTACCTTTGACAGACATGACCAGAAACACCTTGAAGGTATGGCACCTAGTGACGAAAACCCTCCGCTTAAACGACAGATTTAGCCCTTTGACTCCCCTTTTTTCCAACCCATCTTTCCCACCCAGATTTGACAGGCAAGAGATTTTTGTGTTGGCGGATTGTGGATGACACTCGAGTAGGACAGACTCTGTCCAGTGGTGGTTTGCCCCCGATGGCAGAGCTACAGTAACTCAAAAAACCTACGAGACCTCTTAAGTGATTCGAATTTCTCCAATACAGAGCATATATGCAAATTTGCACTTCACTAAGGAAGTTGAGAAACTCCCGTGTGCCACATTTAAGCAGCTTCCTCAAAGTCATAATCGCTTTCCTACAAGCTTTTAATATAACTAAGGGATTTGTGCCAGATCAGAACCCCAAACTACAGACGCTGCGTTTCGGGGTACCTGCCCCTCATCAGTGTAGTGTGTGGGATATTCTGATCTGGCAGAGTGAGTGGGCTAAGACAAGGTCTGCGAACTTGCTCTCAACCTTATGGAGAGAGCGAAGTAGGTGAGGAGATTGGGCAGGTACCCCGAAACGCAGCGTCTAGTTTGGGGTTCTGATCTGGCACAAATCCCTTAGTTATATTAAAAGCTTGTAGGAAAGCGATTATGACTTTGAGGAAGCTGCTTAAATGTGGCACACGGGAGTTTCTCACCTTCCTTAGTGAAGTGCAAATTTGCATATATGCATATATCTGAGAGGAGGGAAGTGGCTTACAATCTCCTCACCTACTTCGCTCTCTCCATAAGGTTGAGAGCAAGTTCCCAGACCTTGTCTTAGCCCACTCACTCTGCCAGATCAGAATATCCCACACACTACACTGATGAGGGGCAGGTACCCCGAAACGCAGCGTCTGTAGTTTGGGGTTCTGATCTGGCACAAATCCCTTAGTTATATTAAAAGCTTGTAGGAAAGCGATTATGACTTTGAGGAAGCTGCTTAAATGTGGCACACGGGAGTTTCTCAACTTCCTTAGTGAAGTGCAAATTTGCATATATGCATATATCTGAGAGGAGGGAAGTGGCTTACAATCTCCTCACCTACTTCGCTCTCTCCATAAGGTTGAGAGCAAGTTCCCAGACCTCCAATACAGAGCATACTTATATTCAGCTGACCACTCTTGCAGGGTAAGATTGACGCCCAACGTATTGGAGAGGTTATTCCAACTGGAGGCTCCACCGAGGTGCAAAATATCAGTTTTATACCAGGCCTTAGGGTCCATGAGAGAGCAGGGCACCCTTTACTTCCAACGTGCTTGGGAGAGGGAATTGGGTGTAGCATTTCAGAAGCTAATTGGCAGAAATGCTTTATATTTACTCACTCACTAGCTAGCGCTTGTTCTGCACAAGAAAGAAGCTATAAGCTGCTCACTAGATGGTACTTCTGCCCGACGACACTCCGGAACATGTTCCCTGGAACCCCTGATACCTGCTGGCGCTGTGGGGAAGAGAAGGGTACAATGATACACATTTGGTGGAGTTGTGGGGAAATCCGGCGGTTCTGGTCTGAGGTTTTCAATGCATACGCCCGGATAACAGGTAAACAAGCCGAATGCTGCCCAGAATCGGCAATGTTATCCATTTTTTCCAGGTCCTATTGGGCTACAGAAGAGGGATATTCTCCGCTTTTGCATCTCGGCTGCTCGTGCTGTGATCCCGAGGTTCTGGAAATCAAGCCGGGCTCCATCTCTACTTGATTGGTTCAAAGAATTGATGGACATATATCGAATGGAGGAGCTCGCAGCTGATGCGTCGGGATCTCGGAACAAATTCTTAGGGATTTGGGTTGAATGGATTCTTTTTCACGACTCTGCAGAATGTAGGAGTATCTTTTCCAGCACAGATAATATGGCTCGACCTCTGGCTGATGGGGAGCCAGTGGGATGAGTACCCTTTCTCCTTCCCATACCTCACCCGTCCCCCCCCCCCCCTCCTTTTTTTCTTTTCTTCTTACGTGGCTTTTCTTTCCCAGTATAACTTTTTCTAATGGTTTTTGTTTCTATTCTCTCTCTCTTCTTTTCTATCTCTCTTTTCTTCCCATCTGATACATTCAGTCTAGGTATTTCTTTTCTACACCTATACCTTCAGAATTCTAGTGAACATTAGACAGGTATCGGAAACTCTGAGCTGTGAGTAGATCATTAATATTTCGGCCTTCCTTTCCGGTACACCAGTCGATAGACTATTCCAACTAGGCCTCAACGGGTAATGACCCACTTACGTGGTCAACCTGTTAGAAGGGGCCAAGTGATAAAAATCATTCTGCTGGGGCTGCTTGTCCCCTTGACATCCGAACATCTCAAAACCCTGAGAAAGGTTGTATACTTGAGTGTTTGGAATTATATTTTGATTGTAGTATATATTGCACCAGAGATAAGCGCAAAAGTAAATTTGCAGCTTATCTTAAAGTTACTAATAAGTTTGTGAATTCTCTTTTTGTATATTTTATATGTCTCAAGATTTTGTTAAAAGATTGAATGTATGTCTTTCATATGTTTTTTCAAAATTTAATAAAAATGAGATTAACCATAGTTAAATATTTTAAAATATGATCCCATCACGATCCCAACTTGAAATTTGGTACAGATGTGGCTAAGAGCATAAAAGACACATGGGCAGTTTTGGAAAATTTTTATTAAAACGTTTTTTCGGAAATGCGTTTCAAAATGTTGCGTTTGCATTCGCATAGGTAAAAAATTAAAATTAACACATATACTCTTGTGACATATCTGGTGAAAGCCTGGACAGTTCTGAGTAGAATGGTGTTAATTTTGTTTCTCTATCTTATTTCTAGCCCGAGATAAAAAAATGTGAAGTCATACCAGGCCAAAATTCACCCTTTTTTTTAAACTTTAAAAACCTGTAAAAAATTAACTGATGAAGAAAAAAATTCCAAACTTTTAATTTGTAATTAACTAAAGTAGTACTTCATAAAGGAAAAAAAAAAAAAAAAAATCTAAAGACGTCAGGTAAAAAAAAATATTCATACTTAGATCACTTGATATGGAATGAACCATTGACGCTATTACTAGTAAAATATGTTAAAATATGATCCCATTGCGATCCCAACTTGAAATTTGGTACAGATGTGGCTAAGAGCAAAGCAGACACATGGGCAGTTTTTGAAATATTTAAAGCGCGCCGATTTTTCGGAAATGCGTTTTAAAGTTTTGCGCTTGCGATCACATGGGTAAAATATTAACAAAGATCCTCTTGTGACATATCTGATGAAAGCCTGGACAGTTCTGAGTGAATTGGTGTTTATTTTGTTTCTCTATCTTATTCCTAGCCTGAGTTATGAGGAGAAACGTAAAGGCAGGCAACAGCGAAATTCACACTTTTTCCGAACTTTGAAAATCATTTAAAAAATAAATTTTTTTAAGAAAATTTTCTCTTCACATTTTGCATTGTCTGACATGCTATTATCAAATAACAAAATCTCAAAAGAATTAAAAATATAGAGGTAATAATCATTGGTTCACTTGACATGGAATGACCCAAACCTGTTTTAAGACTAAATAACATATTTACAAATTATATCCATTTTCTACTTGCGATTTAGATTTCCTGCTCACACCCCCTCTCTAATTCACTTCTGATACCCTATTTACTCATGAATGTAGAGGTTTCCCATAGAGCCCATTGATATTTAATGCTCTGTACATTGTGTGAGATACTCTATTAATAAAAATATTGAAACAGAAAAGATTTTATACAGGCAGTACCCGACTTATGAGGACATACACCTTGTGTTCAACTGTTGGTTACTAAAGTCAGATCAAAAATTAAACCCTAATACGAACGTCTCTTCAGCTCTTCCTATGGAGCCCTTCCGGAAGGTCAGAAGTGTAGCTGGTTTGGGTGATTAAAGGTTCATTTGACCTTTTTTCATCAATTGTAGATGTGCCACCCTATATGATATGTAGGAAGTTTATCATGTATTCTCCCCCTGCCGTGGAGTACGTGATCTCTGGCCACAGATTTGGTGCAGAAATTTCGGCAACCAAATACTCAACATGTGCA
Source organism: Allobates femoralis (assembly GCA_033576535.1). NCBI lineage: Eukaryota > Metazoa > Chordata > Amphibia > Anura > Aromobatidae > Allobates > Allobates femoralis. The sequence goes on along the minus strand of JARQOC010000002.1, from coordinate 152,804,202 downwards.
CATACCCAAACTCAGCAAATGTAGGCTACTCAAGGCTTATGTAGTAGTGTACTGCCCCTGGAAATGTAGAACTTGTGCCACTTATGGTTTATCTCTCATCTACTGAATAGCTATCCCTAGACGAGACACATTTCCTTATCTCCAATGGTGTTACTTGTTCATGTTTTGCAGTGGTGAAAGGTTGACTTTACTTGCAGATGATTATGCTTTATACGCTAAACAGGCTGAATAAAAGCTACCATGTCCACCATTCATTATTTATAAGCTTCCGGGCCATAGCTTCGATGATTGACAGCAGCCGTCTCTCGCGATCATGTGAATATTCTTGACACTCGGCACTTCAGCACCCCAGCACTCTAGGGAATAGCACTTAAGATTGTGCTCTGGTTGCCACCTGCCTCCCAAGTCACATGAACCTGGAAGACAGAATTGTGTAGGGTTCCCATTCCATAGCTGGTGTTTGGAAGCAGAATCTTAAGGCTCATTCACACTTGTGTATGAAAGAACAAATGGAGGGGCAGTCATCTTCTCGTTTGATCCACTTGAGCTGTGCTTATAAAGTCTGAGATCATTGTACCCCGCTCTTCTCAACACTTGGTATCTTCATTTCATACTGTGTGTGTTATTAATGTACTGTGCATACAGTAATGGTCGAAAGTATTGGCACTCTTGAGATTATTCCAGAAAATAAAGTATTTCTCCCAGAAAATTATTCCAGTTACACGTTTTATCATACACTTGATTATTTCCATTCTATGTATCGGAATGACACTAAAAAACTGAGGAAAAAAAGTGTGACATCACTTCACACAAAATACCCAAAAATGGTTCCACCCTTAACTCATTTGGTTGCACACCCCTTGGAAATAAATAACTCCAATCAATCGTTAACAATCAACCTGATTCTTACACCTCTTAACAGAAATTTTGGCCCACTCTACTTTTACAAACTGTTCCAGGTCTCTCATATTTGAAGGCGCCTTCTAACAGTAACTGTAAGATCTCTGTTCAGGTTGCTCAGTGGGATTTAGATCTGGACTCGTTTCTGCCACTTCAGAACCCTTCAGCGCTCTATTTCCAACCATTACTGGGTGCTTTTTGAAGCATGTTTAGGGTGATTGTCCTTGCTGAGAGACCCATGACCTTGGAAGCAAACCCAGCTTTCTGAAACTGGAATAACGCTAGCCTAGAAGTTAGGTATTTCTATAACTTTCTCAAATTTTATTTTATATAGTTTTGCATACCTGTTATTTTTTTATAATTTTTTTTTTGTAAGCACTGCAGCTTTTATATTAAAGATGAAAACTTTAAGTTTGATCCTTGTATGCTCTAAAAGAAGGCATAGCCTTGGCGTGTGTGATCTGAGTGGCAGACAGGACTGTATATCTGGGACACCTCACCCAGTGTGTTTGACGAGTGGTGGCAGCTTGTTGTGTAGCTGGGGTTGTGTGGACTGTTAGGGGTGTGATTTATGCTAACTTTTCAACATAGAACCAGGGGTTGAGTGAGAGGAGAAAAATGAACCCTTGCAAGTTCACCCCCAAAAAAGCTGATACTTGGGTACGTGACAGTGTGCAATACCAAAAAGATCTATCTTGTTCTCCTCTATCCACAAGATGCTTTCTTAGAAGGATTTTGGCTTCATCGCGTACATTGTTTTGCAAACTGCAGTCTAGATTTTCATGTCTGTCTCAGCAGTGGGTCCTCCTGGGTCTCCTGCCGTAGCATTTAATGTCATTTACCATAAATGCAGACAGGTATTTCTTGCTGACACTGATGCACCCTGAGCCTGCAGGAGTGCTTGATTTTCTTTGGAACTTTATTGGGGCTGCTTATCCACCATCCGGACTAGCCTGCTGTGCAACCTTCCACCAATTTTTTTTTTTTCTGTCGTCCACATCCAGGGAGTTTCGTTACAGTTCCATATTGTAAACCTCTTGATTATGTTGCGCACTGTGGACAAAGGAACATGAAGACCTCAAGGTGGACCTTGACAGTGTTGGTATTTTTCAATAAATTTGGTTCTCAAGTCCTCATACAGTTCTCTTCTTTCTGTTCTCCATGCTTACTGTGGTACACACACGCCCACACTGCCAAGATTGAGTCAGCTTCTCCCCTTTTTAGCTAGTTTCATGTGTGATTTTCATATTGCCCTCACATGTTACTTGCCACAGGTGAGTTTGAACGAGCATCATATGCTTGAAGCTAGGGCTGTGGTTTTGAAGTCCGTACCCATTTTGGGTGGAGTCTGAGTCGGAGAAGTGGCTTGCTGACTTCACAGGCATGGTTATGGAGTTGGAGTTGTGGATTGGGTGTCCATTTTGGTGGTGTCGGGGTCAGATGTTTTGCTTACTGACTGCACAGCCCTGCTTGAAGCATAGTTGTTAATCCACAATTTTAGGAAAATGGCAGCAATTTGTACCAGCCCATGGGGTTCTGTGTGCAATTTACGGTATGTCCAATTAGCCTCTTTTACCTCTGTTTCTTCTTTGTTGTTCCAATACTCTCAAAGTAAGTACCGTAGATGTGCATTACATAACCAATGTTATTGCAGTAATTGTCCTGTGAGAAGTTCCTTATGCTCTGGGACAATTTCAAGGGTTTATGTATGTATGTATGTATGTGTGTATGTATATGTATGTGTGTATGTATATGTATGTATGTATATGTATAATGTTTGAGTTTTACTGTGATGGAAAAAAAAAAAGTTAAATGTTAATGGAGGTTAACTTTCTCTTCCGCTTTGTCATCTTTATGACATTACACTGTTATTCATCACCGCTGAGGGAATGTGACATTTTTAGTGCAGCTGTCACAGATCCAGTATAGTATTACCTTTATTGTGGGGTTCTCCCTTTTTTCTTCACCTGTCTCCTATCGCCTACACGTTGGGAAGGGGCACCAGGCTCTGGTATGAATTTCCTAATCACAAATTAGCAAGTGATGAAACTAGCAGGCCCTGGATACGGCGCTGTAGACTGGGTATTCCAATTTTAGATTCAATTCTCAATGGAATTACAGGAGGATTGCAATTATTTCTGTGACATAATTCACAAGTCTATTCTGTATTCTGTTAACCCCTGCTTGCTAAGGGAGTCGCTGAAATAACCAAATTGTCTTAAAGTCTTTCCCTCATCAATAAGGAGGATTTCAAATGCTATCCCATGTAAAGCTGTGCACTTCGCTCCTGTTATACTAAGGAGCTGGTGTTCACGGGGCTCCCTGGGGGCGTGTGTTTAGGCTGGTCTGCATTATTACCCAATGAGCCACACTCCTTTTAGTAAGGCCCTTTAAAGGGATTGTGTGACGAAGGGAAATGAAAGTTTTGATGTTTTCAACTTTTAAACATTTAGTTGCTGAAATGTTTTACAGTTTATACAGTAAGGCCATGTGCACATGCTGAGTATTTGGTGAGTTTTTTACCTCAGGATTTGTAGCCAAAACCAGGAGTGGGTGATAAATACAGAAGTGGTGCAGGTGTTTCTATTAGACTTTTTTCCTCTGATTGCTCCAATCCTGGTTTTGTCTACATATCCTGAGGTAAAAAACTCATCAAATACTCAGCGTGTGCACATGGCCTTATACAACTGCAGTTAGAATGACCTGGATCTGCTCGTCTGTCTCCTCTCCTCCCCTTCTGGGTACAGTAATACCTAGACTTGCGAGTGTAATTCATTCCGTCATTAAGCTCTTAACTCAATTTTCTCTTATGTCAGATTAAATTTCATCATTTAAAATTAATTGAAATGTATTAACCTTTTTTAGCCCCTGCTCATGGTCCCCCATCCGTGTATATGGCCCAGTCCTGGTGCTGATCCCCCATCCTAGTACATGGCCTCATCCTCGTACGTGCTCCTCCATCCTGGTGCTTGGGGCACAACATCATGGTACTTGGGGGGCTCCCCATCATACTGCACCCTGATTAGCTGCTGGGGTACTGTATTCACTGCTCTTCACGCCTGGGATGGGGGCGGAAGGGAACATTCAGTATTAAGTTGCTTAATGAGCAAGCCTGTGATCTCACAGCAGCTGCTCAAGTACTCTTAACTCACATTTGTGTTAGAGCGACGACTTGTGTTAAAATGCTATGTTTTTTTTTTGTATCTCAAAGGTGTATGTTGGTACGCTCTTAAGTGAAGGTGCTGTTGTGTTTGCAAAAGGATAAAGGAGAATGAAGGTTAGAATCTGTGTGGAGCCATTTTATTGGTGACTGCAAAGTAGATAGTGTCACAATGAACTCCTGACCACACCGATACTGTTGGTGCCTATACCTATATCAAATGATAATATAGTTATTATTGGGTATACAACTATGCAGACTGTATTAAACTTGATTGGGTTAGAAACCTGGCTTATTGGGCTCTATCACAGAATAAAGGAGCTGATACATGGCTCAGCAATCTTGGGCTGTCTTCACACTTGCATTTGCAAGCGCAGCGTAACAAACGCAGCCAAACACTTGCGCACTGCGTTCCTATGTTTAACATGGGAACGCATGTGCCTGTGTATTGACTGCGTTCGGTTGCGTTTGCGTTCGGATGCGCACTATTTGTACACGCTCAGAAAGCAGCATGTTGCATTTTTTGTGCCGGCGCTTGTTTTATGAGCCCGCAAGCGCACAAACCATGCATGGGTCTCAATGGATCTGCAATGTCCTCCGCATGACAGTGCAGGAGAACGGTGCGGATCTCATTGAAATCTCTCCTGGTGGCCGCCGGTGATCAGCGGCGGCCACTGGGAGATCATGCAGAGCCACAGCTAATCTCCCGCCGGTGTCAGCGGGGAGAAACAGCTGATCTGACAGCTGTTTAAATCTCCCGCACTGACACAGACTAGGTGATGTCGGCGGGGGAGATTTGAAGCAGCCGATCGCTGTTTCATATCTCCTGCACTGATATCACCCTATTCGATGTCAGTGCGGGAGATTTAAACTGTCAGATCAGCTGTATTTCCCCGCTGACACCGGCGGGAGATCAGCTGTGCCGGGAGGAGGAGTTCTCTGCCACTGATTTCCTCCTCCCGGCTGCCCCCAGAGACAGCTGATTGGCTGCCGGGCACCATACTAATGTGAACGCATGCAGAGATTCTCCGCTGCATTCACATAAGTATGTGCTGCGTTGCACTGCGTTTGTGTCTGCATGCCCTCCGCATGCAGACACAAACGCAAGTGTGAAGGCAGCCTTAGGCTGCCTTCGCACTGCGTGATTTGGGATCCGTGTCTATCCGTTTTAAAACTGATAGCCACTGATCTGTTTTGCCCCTCCATGTATCCTTATGGGCATAGATTGGTCCTATATGGCCATCCATGTGTCAGTTTTGTCACTGATCTGTTTGTGTCAGAATTGTAGACTTGTTCTGATTTTGGGCTGCCTTGAAAAAAGCGGATGCAAATGGACAGACAGGGATCCGTCGATGTCCGTATCAAATTACATGGAGCTCTATGGAGGCAGGTCTGTACAGATCTGTGAGATAAAATGGATCCGTAAAACGCATCCATTTTGCTGTATTGAGCACGCTCAGAAGCAAGGTACAGCTCCTCCACCCCCTATCTCTGGTGACTGTGATGGATTCGTTAAAAAAAAAAAAACAGTCCATGGGCATCACCTGGCATCCGTTGGCACACATCAGTGCCTGTCCGTGTGGTCCTTAAAATTCGAGTCACATGGATGTCACACATAAGGCTGCCTTCACACTGCGTGATTTGTACAGTCACTGCTACACTGTAACGTGTATCTAATCCTGTGTTAGGCTGGCTTCACACAACGTTTTTGGGATCTAGGTCGATCTGTTTTGAAATGGATTTTTGCCTCCCATGTATCCCTATGGTGCCGAATTGGTCATATATGGCCATCTGTTTGTGGGAATGCAAGTCCAGGGGCCATTTGTGTCCTGTATTTTCCCGTACCCAGAAGTGGAGACTGCTCCGTTTTTGGGTGTAGCGGACCAAAACTGACAAAGAATCCGGCACAGTCCAGATCACATATAATGGTAGTCTATGCAGACTGATCTGGGGAAAAAAAGGATACTTTCCCAGATCCGCTTTTAGGTACTGAGCATGCTCAGAACAAATGCACTGGTCCTCCCAGCCCAATTTCTGTTCAGTATATCTTTCTCTCACTCACTCTCACTCTTTCTTTCTCTCGCTCTTTCTCTCACTATCTTTCTTTCACTCACTCTCTTTCTCACTATCTTTCTCACTCACACTCTCTCTCTCTCTTACTCTCTCTCACTATCTTTCACTCACTCTCTCTCACTCACACTCTCTTACTCTTTCTCACTCACACTCTCTTACTCTCTCTCTCACTTCTCTCTCTCTCTCTCTCTCTCTCTCTCTCTCTCTCTCTCTCTCTCTCTCTCACACTCACACTCACACACACACACACACACACACACACACACACACACACACACACACACACACACACACACACACACACTCTCGCTCTCTCGCTCTCTCTCGCTCTCTCGCTCTCTCGCTCTCTCGCTCTCTCTCACACTCTCACACTCTCGCTCTCTCTCACTCTCTAACTCCCATTATGTCCTAATTTGTACGTATGATGATGCGACGCACCCAAACCCCAGTTTGAAATCTGCCTTAACACGAACGGCACGTGGATGGCACTTGGATGTACCGTATTTTTCGGATTATAAGACGCACTTTTGTTTACCCAAATTTTGGGGGAAACTGGGGGTGCGTTTTATAATCCGAATCTACTATGTGCTGTACTGTAATGCGTGGGGGGGGCGCTTTGGAGCGGAGGCAGCGGGAGGTCACTTGCTCCCGCCTATTAGCCTTATTGTGGTAATCACTGCACCTGCTGTCAATCACCTCGGTGCTGAAACGGCACTGATGTGATGGACAAGGGAGCTGCGCATATTACATGTGCCCTCCCCCACGTCATGCTGTATGTTCCCTGCTGGCACATGTCCGCTGGCACACACAGCCTCACGGTCCTAGATATGGGCCCCCTGTCACACTATATGGCCCCTGCTGGCGTGCACCCTGTAAAATAAACACTGATACTCCCCTTCCGTTGATCGCTCTGTGCTTCCAGCTGAGCTTTGACTTCCAGCGTCTGTCCCTGGCATTGGATCATGTGACCGGGGCACAAAGTGATCACTGTGCTGTTCCCATCACGTGACCTGATGCGACACAGACACAGGAAATCACCGCTCAGCTGGAAGCATGGAGCGATCAATGGAAGGTGAGTATCAGTGTTTGTTATTTTACAGGGTGCACGCCAGCAGGAGCCATATAGTGTGACGGGGGTGGGGCCATATCTGAGACAGTGAGGCTGTGTGCGCCAGCACAGGAGGGCCATGTGTACTAGTATGGGGCTATATATACCACAATATATATATTGATTGTAAGACTAAGGCTGGGGTCACACACACAGATATTTGTGCAGATATTGTTCACAGATCTCTGGTTGCAGTGAAATCATGGACACATGGTTCCATTTGTGGCTGTGTACAATGGAACAATCTGTCCATGATTTCACTGCAACCAGAGATCTGTGAACAATATCTGCCCAGATATCTGTGTGTGTGACCCAGCCTAACACTGACATTATACGATGGACCCATTTAACATTAAAAATTATTTTTTTCTCTTTTCTTTCACCAAATTTGGGTTGTGTCTTATAATCAGGTGTGTCTTATAAAGCGAAAAATACGGTAATTCAAGTGATGTTTTTCTCGGACCCATAGATTTGTATTGGCCTCTGTCATCTGTGCTTCTGGAAAGAAATGAACACAACTCTATTTGGTTCACAGGGACACGGTCTGTGTGAAAAATGTAAGCAGCACCATAGTATGCGTATTATCCGTGGGGAAAAAGGATACCAATTGTGCCGACATGTCAAGGAAACCTTAAACTTGCTTTTCTACTTAAAAGGATCCTGTCACCTCCTAGAAGCCACCTAACCTATCAATACATGTCCTTGCACCTTCCTGTTAGAATTATAACCATCCTTCTCTGTGCTAAATGCGTCCTTTCAAAGTTGAAATAAACACTTTGATATTTACTCATTAGGATGATAATTAAGTGGGGGCTATATGCAATTGCTCTCTGGGCGTGTTGTTTTGCAGCCTGCAGGATCCACCCTCTCTCTGTCTGTGCTGCTGTGATGTGGAGCTGAAGGCAGGACTAATGATTTGCATTCTGTGAGTAACAGAGAGAGGGGAGGGTAAAGCCTGCACAAGCAGAGCAAACAGACAGAGGGTGGATCCTGGAGCCTGCAAAATAACACACCCTAAGGGCTAAAGAATATAGCCCCTACTAATTATAATGCCTAATGAGTGAGTATAAAATCGTTTTTATCTACTTTGACAGGATGCTTTTAGGAGACAAAAGGAGTGTGAGATTAGTGATAGGATGCTGCAGGGACGTGTTTTTGTTGCTTAGGTGGCTTTTTGGAGGGGACAGGAGATTTACTGTGTAAAATGAAATACCCAATTAGGATTTTTTTTATTTAGAAGTTAGTGTACCTTAAGAATTACGACTAACCGGAGTAGTTAAGCTGGCAGTAAACTCGCAGAATCAACTCAACTCCTAAAATGTCACTTTTATTACAACTATAGTGAAATATATGTATTCCTAGGGGAATTAAGGTGATTGTATGACCAGCAGTAAACAGGCTATGGTCCAGTCACAGACCCAGAATTAGAATGTTTAAAATGAAAGGACTCTCACCCTCAGCTCAAACCTTTAAAAAGACCGGCAAGCCATGAGGTCTTTGATTCACAGATTGGGACAGTTGAAATACTACGTTGATCCATACTTCATTTCTCCTGCCCAGGAAATCAAAGAATATTAGACTGCACAGTTGTATGGTTTGTCGGTGTGTGATTTATACTCACTTTTCATCTTAGAACAGGGGTTGAGTGCTGGATTGAGTGAGAAGAGATAGACTAACCCTTGCAGACGCAACCCCAAGTCACGTCCTGAGTAGGGATGAGCGAGTAGCGAAATATTCGTAATCGCTATACTCGCAACGAGTACTTTGTAATACCTGCATACTCGTCTGAATAGCGAGTACAGTGTTAGTCAATTAGTGATAGACTCCGCCCACACCGGCTATAAAACGAGCATTTCCTGGCAGGAGAGCAGGCTTTTTTGCATTTTGACTGCATGCAACACCTTGCTGTGCCCCCCAGTGGGAGCCTTCCATTCAAGCTGCTCTCACTGGGGCGCTGACTCCCTTTGAGTGCTAAAGGGAGCTGGCAATTTGTATCGTTCACAATTGACACAACACATGAGCGCCTTCGATACTCGCGAATCCTGTACTATCTGCGAATAACAAATAGCGATTATACTCGCTCAACTCCAGTTCTAAGAAGCGGGTACATGACAACTAGTTAAAAATGATGTAAAACATGCATCAACACTTATGAATAAAATGTAAAATACTACAATACAACGGGTGCTGAACAATAACTCTCCATGTTGTGCGGTATCGTAATAGGTTTCTACCTGCCTATAGGGGTAGGCACCCTAAAGTTTTACGCCACTGGTGCCCGACTCCACAGCGTGTAGCCCTATATGGCCTTACCAACTAAACTCGGGCCAAATAACAATGTCCCATTATAAAGATATATCGGGTTCCTGATGCATAATGAGGCAACCATGGTCCTGTTATCATTGGACCTATACTTTGAGAGATGTGATTTAGCCTTACAGCAAGTTTCTCTTTAGGTGCAGTTTGGCTTTCAGTCTGGTATTAATAACTGTAGAACTGTGGACCTCCATCTTCGATTCACAATCTATTGATGCAGATGTTCATGGGGACCCTACATTGCTATATACTGGGACATTCTAAATTTTAAGTGCATCTTTTATGATATGTTCACCGTACAAGTGGATTTATCCTTGTATGTCAAAGAGGATTGACTACTACTATGTACATTGTTTCGCTGTTTGTACCAATCAAGGTATCTATTTCTTCTGTGTAATCTTTGATACAGGTGTGGAATTTAAGTATACCGTATATACTTGAGTATAAGCCGACCCGAGTATAAGCTGCGACCCCTAATCTTACCCCCAAAACTGGGGAAACCTATTGACTCGAGTATAAGCCTAGGGTGGGACATGAAACAGACCGCCATCCTGGTATATAGCTCCCCCATCACTGATATATAGCTCACATCACTGGTATATACCCCCATTACTGTATACAGCGCCTCCATCACTGGTTTATGGTCTCCATCACTGGTATATAGCCCCATCACTGTATAGATCACCACCATCACTGGTTTATAGCCTTATTACTGTATACAGCACCCCATTACTGGTATATAGTCCCCCATCACTGGTATATAGCCCTATTACTGTATATAGCACCCCCAGCACTGGTACATAGACTCCCATCATTACAACACACACACCCGTCCCTGGTGCATAGTCCCCCATCATTGTACATACTCCCCATCATTGTATATACCCCCAATAATTGCACAACACCCCATCACTTGTATATAGCCCCCCAGCCTTGGAATACAGCGCCCCATCATCGCACATATCCTTCCATCATTGCACACACACCCATCACTGCACACAGCCCCACCCCATCACTTGTATATAATCCCCCCCCCATCCATGGTATTCGGTGCCCCCATAATTGCACCTCCCCACCCCATCACTTGTATATAGTGCCCCCATCCTGGTATTCAGTGCCCCCATAATTGCACCTCCCCACCCCAACACTTGTATATAGTCGTCCCCCCCACATCCCTGGTATGCTGTACCTCCATCATTGCAGACATTCCCCTCATTAATTGTATATAGTGCCCCCCCCCCCCAAGTATACAGTGCCTCATCATTGTACATTGTATTTGCCCCCCCATGCTGTCGCTCACTATGAAATAATAATAAACTGATCTCGCCCTTCAGCGATTCTCTTCAGAGTCTGTGCGTTTTCTCCTGGTCTTTCTGCTTGTAATCATGTGACTGGGGCTCACCGCGATGATGTCACCGCGGCGCCGGTCACATGACTTTAGAAGCAGGAAGTCAGAGGGTGGACGCACGGAGCCGGGAGAGAATCGCCGGAGGGTGAAATCAGTTTATTATTTTATTGTGAGCGGCAGCATGGAGGGCAAATACTGTGATGGGGGGGACAGGAATGTACGAGGGGCGATCCAAAAGTAATGATAATCAGTTACTTCTATTGCACACAGAAATTAAAATAAAATGTTTTCTTCTGCTCTGCTCCCCCTGCCACTGATGGACGGGGGGATGCAGTGCATATTTATTACACTAATGAGCGGGTCACACGACCTCCCGCTCCTACTGCAGCGTCCCCTGCCTCCTCCTGCTTCCTCCAGCTCCCGGTCAGCTCCCCCACAATGACACTGACTCGAGTATGAGCCGAGGGGGCACTTTTCTGCACAATTTTTGTGCTGAAAAACTCTGCTTATACTCTAGTATATATGGTACATCTTCACTTAGTTTAGGCCCCTGAAGAACCTTCTCCCAAGAGGAGAAAAAAGTTGGGTTGTTCTTGTTGGGACATTTTGTTTCCTAATATTAGGTGTCAACTTATACCCGTCCTTGGTGTATCCCTCTGAGTATAGGGTTTCCTTCTTCTCCTTGGGTATTTTCTGGCCTCCACCTGCTGCTCATGTTTTGTGTATACTGCCCCCGTCACTTACCCTTATTTGGCCTATGTTTAGTTGGTAGGCCCACATGTAGCGGTCTTACCTGCTTAACTCCTGTCCTTGCTCGCAGCTGATGGACTTGACGTAATCTCCCACTTCTTGCAAGCTGGAATCCCCCTCTACTTCTCTGAGGTTTCTTGCCCTACTATCTGTTGTACATCAAATGACCCTAATAATAACAACAATGAAATACAGATTTTTTTCCCAATTTATTTTCAAAATAATTGACAGATGATTGGTAAATCTGATCCTTTAAGTGGTTTCTTGGAAACTAATAGTACTGGTGACTTCTTGGTAGTCTTCTAACTTGATTGAGACCTCCTTTACCAGTGACCCTACTATTGGGTATATCGTCATTGAGAAACTGGTTTGTGATCGCATCATCTTAGGCAGAAAATAAAAAATCAAATTGCACTTTTGTCTGATTTAAGCTCTTGTATTTCTTTTGCATTCAAAGCAGTTGAATATTCATTAACCCATTTTAAAAATTTCACGATGTTGCTCTGAAATGGCATAGCGGCTTTTATTATGACACATGAGTGTCTACTTTATGGCTTGTGTTTGCTGATAATAGCGGAAATATCGGCACATTGTTAAAGCATAACATGAAAGCTCATATTACTTTGTCGTCACTGGCTTGCTAATGTACGTCATAGTGTGATTTACTATATCTAAAATTGTCAATTTCTTGATTGGACACTTAAATTATTATGGATTTTATCAGATAACCAAGGCCCTTGACAAAACGGTAGTGAAGAGCGGTACACAGAGAATCTCTCTTCTTTTGACAGATGTAATGATAATACTGTTTGTAATGAGAAGTGTCTTGTACTAAAAATTCCGTCCATCCTAAGGTCCTATATCATTAATGCTAACATGTTAAAGTAGTTGAGTATACACATTCCTGTGAAGAAAATACAGCTCTGGCAAAAATCAAGGGATCACTGCAAAATTTTCCGTTCCTCTGATATTTCTCTTTAAGACATCAAATTATGCAACGAAAACAAGTTCATGTTCTTTTAGAAACAAAAATACTAATGTTTTAACTCTGGAAGAGTTCAGAAATCAATATTTGGTGGAATAACCACGATTTTTATTCCCAGCTTTCATGCATCTTGGCGTGCTTTCCACCAGTCTTTCACACTGCTTTTGGGTGACCTTATACCACTCCTGGAACAAAAATGTAAGCAGTTCTTTGTTTGATGGCTTGTGACTATCCATCGTTTTCTTGATTACATTCCAGAGGTTTTCAAAGGGGTGACCATGACAGGGTCTTGATGTGGTGCTTCTTCATCCACACATTGATTGACCTAGCTGTGTGGCATGGGGCATTGTCCTGTTGTAAAAGCCAGTCCTCAGAGTTGGGGAACATTGCCTGAGCAGAAGGAAGCAAGTGTTTTTCAAGGATGACCACCTATGTGGCTTGATTCATATGTCCTTTGCAAAGATTAACCTGCCCAATTCCATCCTTGCTGAAGCATCCCCAGGTTATCACCGATCCTCCACCAAATTTCACAGTGGGTGCAAGACACTGGCTTGTACGCCTCTCCAGGTCTCCATCTAACCATTAGACGACCAGGTGTTGGGCAAAGCTGAGAATTAGACTCATCAGAGAAGATGCCTTACTCCAGTCCTCTATCCTCCAATCCTTATGGTCTTTCGCAAACTTCAGCCTGGTTCTCCTTTGCGTCTCATTGATTAAAGGCTTTTTTATAGCTTTACATAACTTAAGACCTGTCTCTAGGAGCCTGTTACGAACTGTTCTTGCTGTGCACTTCACCCGAGCTGCCATTTGCCATTACTTTTGTAGGTCACTTAATGTCATCCTGAGGTTACTGGGTCGAATCGTGGGAAAAAAATGGTGTATCATGGTCCGCGCTGCCAAAAACATCCACTCTGAAAGTAATGCACGTGAAGATGGAACTTCAAAATAACTTCTTTATTGCCTCCTACGCGTTTCGGTGCCCTCCTGGCACCTTCCTCAGGGATCATCCTGGGTGACATTCGAATAAGACGATGGTCATCCCAGTCAGTGGTGAGTCGTTTTCGCCTTGTGTCGGTCTGTAGTGTTGTTGTCCCCAATGTCTGCTGCTTGACCTTGTAATGGACTGCTGTCTTCGAAATTGTAAGGATGGAGGCAACATAATGCTCACTGTATCCCTCTGCTAGTGAAGCCAGAATTGAGCCCTTTTCCTCACTCAAGACTTAAGTTTTAACCATGCCAAAGGAGTTGAAAAGAAATCCTTTAAATTACTTTTGGGCTATTCCTAGCACTTGTTTTGCTATCCAGCTTGTCCTGTTGCAAGAGGATTATGAAGACCACAGCAGTGTTTTTTTTTTTTTTATACTTTCCCTAAAAATAAAATTTGGTTCAGGGGATCACCTAATCAAAAGCACATTAAGTAGAATGAGGGGTACTTTGGTTGGAATTCAACTGACACTGGAATGGAATGGCTGTCAGACATGTAGAGATGGTGATTTTTAGAAAACTATGCAGTGGTCTCTTAATTTTTGCCAGAGCTGTATATGCTACTGTAGATTTATTACTATTTTAGATAAATTTAAGTTGAGTACTGAGCTTTTGCCCATCCGTTGCATTACATTCCTGTCTGGTTTCTCCCTATACATGCATCCTAGGAGAGACCCGTGACTAAATAGGTACAGGCAGCAAGAATCCGCTAAGAAGTCACCTTGCCAACTAGACTGTGTGGATTGGTCTATGGTCGGCTTTTAAAATAAGTTTTTCACTGATATACCACAGCTTTTTGGACTTAAACATACCCTGCTGAAGACATGCAGCCAGAGCCTTACACATGCGGACTTCAACTTTAAAGCGGTTGTCCACTACTTTGACAACCTCTTTATTATCTGAATGTTTCCTCATTACAATAAAACCACTTGTACTCCCCTCCGGTGCTGGAATCATTCCAGCAGTGCTGGTACCTGCTATCTCGGTGATCATATGGAATTGCATCCAATCCGCACTGGCTTCACTCTCACCGACTTCAGATGCATCAAACATAGGAAGTAAGTGGCTAGCCACAGCTCTGACTTCCTCTTGATGTTCGATTTGTCTGAAGGTGGTGTACCTGGTGCTTACTGGGCACAGGACTCGCGTAATGTAATAACGTCAAGTATACCCTGGGAGAGACCGTGCCAGCACCGCTGAAACAATGCAGACTTCGCAGGTGAGTATAATAGTTTTTTATTGTAATAGGGAAAAACACAGATTCAGAAGGAGTTGTTAGAGTTGTGGGCAACCCCTTTAAGCATCTGTCCCTCCCGACACTCAGCATAAGCAAAGAATACAGAGACACGTTTCCAGAATAGTCTCAAAGGCGTTTGAGGCAGTTAAGTTCGGGTTAGGAGCCCCACTGGCGGGCCATGCATCATGATCCATACCTTCATTCACAATCGAAGTATGCGAAACCTGGGGGGAATGAGGCTGGTCACACACATCAGTCTACATTCACACACAGCGTCTTGTGAGGATCCATTTTTGGTGCAATTTCTGCACGAAAAACGGATCCTCTTTTTGCAAACAAAAAGCATCACAAACACATCCGTTTGTGCTGCTTTTTTGCTCCATGTTCGGGGGACACAGAGAAACGCACACACAGTGACACACTTACACTTACCCTTTCCGTGATCCCACGTTGACCTCTGGTGATGTCCTCATCCCGGGAGGCTGCAGTGCTTCTAGGACCTGGCACTGCACCATGTGACTGAGTGACTTCACTCAGTCACATGGGTAAGTCCTACAAGCACCGAACAGACAACTCACCGGTCCTGCAGCCTCCCGGGATGAGGACGTCACCAGAGGTCACCGTGGGATCGCGGAGAGGGTAATTAACGCAGCAGATAACGCCACAAAAATTGACATGCTTATTCTTTGTTGGGATCTGTTTTTGAGCCCAAAAACGGATCCTCACAAAATGTTCTGTCTGAATTACAAATCTTGAAACACATTAACTTTGCTGGGATGTCCAGAGTCACTGCATTTCACTGCAAAAAATGGATCCGCAAAAAACGCTGTGTGTGAATGTAGCCTAAGGCTGCATTCACACATTGCGTATTTTGCCGCGTTTTTTTACGCGTGCTTTTCAAAATACGCAATGTGCCTTTTGTCTGCCAGCAAAGTGAATGTGAAATTCACTTTGCAGTGCAGACATTGCGTAAAAATACGCAGTGCGTTTTCCGGGAGAAAGCGCAGCTCCGTAAACAATTGATATGTCAATTGTTTACGCAGCTACTTCTGCGTATTCTCCCAGAGGGGAGGAAGAATCCAGCTTCCTCCTCCCCTCTGTGACAGCTGTGGCCGCCCATTAGATTTCACAGTGTATTAATACACACTGTGAAATCTAAATTAAACAAAAGCAAGTGAATGAAAAATAAAAAAGAATCAATACTTCACCTGTCCGACGCCTTCTGCCGCTGTGCGATCCCCGGTTCCAAGTGAGATCTCTTCTGACAGGACCTGTGGTGATGTCAGAGGGGCGTTCCCGGGCACTCGCGGTCATGTGATACATATCACATGACCGCGAACAGCCAATCAGCGATGGGAACGCCTCGGGAACGCCCCCCCTCTGACGTCACCACAGGTCTTATCAGTACACCTCTCACTTACAACCGGAGACCGGACAGCGGCAGAAGGCACCAGACAGTGGGAGAAGGCACTGGAGAGGTGATGTATTAATTCTTTTTTATTTTACATACATTTGCCTCTGTTTAATTTAGATTTCACAGTGTATATTAATACACTGTGAAGTCTAATGGGGCTGTCACACATGTCACAGAGGGGAGGAGGAAGCAGGATTTTTCCTCCCCTCTGTGACATCACTGCGCTTTTTGGGGTAAAGAAAGCGCAGTGTGTGAAAGCCCCTGCGTATTTTGCTGCGCTTTTTTGGCGCGGCCGAAAAACGCGGCAAAAAGCGCGCACAAAAAAGCGCAGCAAAATACGCAAATGTGTGAACGTAGCCTTGGAGCAGCATGAGAAAGCTCCAAAGCACACAGCTTCAAGTCCTGTGTGCACTTTACCTAGGTACCCGGCCACTCTGTGACCACGGGGTGGTTAGAAATCTAGGCAGTGAGTTGTAAACTATGGGATTAAAAATCCCTCCGTTCTTTAAAGCAAAGTGAATTTTAAAGATGAAAATTTCAAACTTTGAAAAGAATATGAGACAGCGCAGATAAGTTGTTTGAACTATTTTTAAAGCCTCGTCCCATTGTGCAAATAAAGATCTCCAGATTCCCTTTTATGCTCGTGTCTCTGTGCTTTATACATTTTTAGATGACAGATTTATACACACAACTGTCTCCTCTTCTAAGGCTGCTTTCACATCAGCGGTAAAGGTAATTCACGACAGATGCGGCAGATGTTGCCGGATCTGCCACGTAACGGCCGACTTGTGACACCAATCCGACAATTCCCATACCTTCTCTATGGAGCTTGCGGCAAGTAGTGTTGCTGGATCCAGCAGATCCAGCACTTGGGGCCTCGCAAAAAAAAAAACGCTGCACCTGACCGCAAGCCCCTTATAGAAGGTATGGGGATTGTCGGATCAGTGCCACAACTCGGCCATTACGTGGCAGGTGCGGCGACATCCTGCTGGATCTGTCGCGAATTACAAGCTACTGCTGATGTGAAAAGTCCCTAAAAAATGTAGTTTCTAATGAAGAACACTGCTCATTGGGTGATGAGGTGCTCAGTTAGCACTGGGAAGGTTTATGGAAATTGCACACGTACCTTTGTGTATTGTGCGAGGAACCAATACCTATTGAAGCAATGCGTTACCAGCTGCTGCCAATCCTGCAAGTCAGGGGATCTACCTTATCTGCACACAGTATGCATTGAATTTCCTTTGGATTAGATATCATGACTGTACTGCTGCCTTGGAAGAATCCCAGGACTAAGAGGTAGCGATAAATATT
This sequence comes from Allobates femoralis, assembly GCA_033576535.1. NCBI lineage: Eukaryota > Metazoa > Chordata > Amphibia > Anura > Aromobatidae > Allobates > Allobates femoralis. The sequence goes on along the minus strand of JARQOC010000002.1, from coordinate 152,786,616 downwards.
TATACGGATGTAAACCAATGCTCTTCAGGCCTCTTCTGTGCACACTCCTCAGTATGTGAACATATCCAGCACATGTGTAAATGATCGAAAACTACAGTCTTAAATGGTGAGTGCTTACGATCCGGAATAGCGGCCTTTTTGATTCGCGTGTTTTCACTGCGTCCTAACGCTGCGTTAGCGTATAAGCACAGTGAATAGGATTTTAAAGTCCCATGTCCACTGTGCTGCTTCTCTCCGCAGCGTAACTGTCATATGGGTGGCTTCTTAAACTGTCAATTTTTGCTTGCGAGGACACAAGTGTTTTCAGCAGTAGAACACCGGGAGAATATGCTGCTCCCTGAACATGTGTCTTCTGGTCTTGGGTATGGACGCTACGTCTTCAGCGGGGAACATGAATCTCTGCAGGGGAAGAGACATGCGTCCAGGACACCCACTCCTGATCGTGGGCATGTACTCTAAATTCCCATGCAATCAATGCTTTCAAGCATTATTGAAGTGACTTGAATCCTTTGACCACAGCTATCTTTTATTCTATAAAGAAGTAGAATGCCTGTCTCCAATGTCTACACATTGCTGCACGGGAACCATAGACTTCAATTTTTATTATTATTAGATCGTTGATGAATAATAACTTTAAAATCATGAGTAATCTATGATTATTATTGCCTTTATAGCAACTTTCATGTCGTGATAACAAAAATTCAGAATACATGTAGACTCAACGGATGGAAGTTTGTGGGCGTGGCTAGTGTAGGTGGTAGGTGTGGTCCGGTGTTGGCGGATGTTACCCGGCATTTCTTTTTGTTGAAGGAATAAACAATAAATGAAGTCAACGTGGTTGTGGCTTTTTTTTTTTTTTCATAATAGAAGTGGGTGTATGGGGGGGTGAAACTCCCAGGTGGGGAAAAGGTGGAGGGGGGCAAAGTTAAAAAAACTATGCGTGTGATTGACTTAGTTGATGCCTCTTATCCCCATAGCCCCGCTTCTATTATTAACAACTGCACTATCTTGTGGACATCAAAAAATGTAACGTTGATTCCTTTGGGAAACCCGGGCCACACCCACTGACCACAAACCACCACTCATACCCCGCTAGCTTCCGGCCGTTGAATCTACAGGTATGCCAACATTGCGATAGTAGATGAAGGTCGTTGCTTGTGTAAGTTATAGATTCATTATGATGCATTATGATTTAATCATGTCGAAATAAATAACTGTGTTAACACAATGGAGCGAAGGTGAAATAAAAGGCATCGATAGCCCAGCAAAGCTCAGTGCAAAGCAAATGTGTCCGGGGAATGCACGGTCATGGCCTCATTTTCCTATTTAAATTCTACAGGTGTTGTCCCAATACGAGCACCTGCAAAGTCTCTCCCCATCCACTGCCGTCAATACACCCCTTCCCTTTAAGCTGCCGTTCAGAAAGTTCAGGTGCAAATGAGACGAGTGAATTGGGAGAGGAGATTTTTGCATTGAAGAACGATGGTAGAAAGCGGTCTGCACTCAGCTGAACACCACTTGTGATGGCAGCAGCTAATTGCTCACCTGTAGTTGGATGAAAATGTTATTTAAAAACCTTGTTTAATTATTACTTGGACAAATTCTGTTACACAGGCTGACATGTCCTATGTGTATTTAATAATTGACAGAAAATGACATCAGTACTGGAATGAAAAAGTAGATGGAAAATGCCAACTCCCCCTAACCGTACAGCTGCCTGAAGAAGGGGGCTGCCTCTGTGTCCAAAATTAATATCACACTCAGAACAATGTTATTCAATGAGGCGGTGCATATGTTCAGTTTTCTTTAATTTTTTTCGGGCTCGTACCGGGTGTTAGGATTTATTTTTTTTATTTTTGTCCTTTGCACATGCAAGATTTTTCCGCAAAAACAGATGTTTCTCGGTCATTTAAGCGACTCGACCCGACTCCTGAATGTCCCTGACACCGACTCCTTCATACCTGACTCCTGTTTAAGTGATACATTTATTATAGAACAATGTGAACATCAGGTTTTTATTTTTATTCTGATACAATAATCAAGATGTTTAGGGCCCACGTCACACCACGGTTTTTTCCTTGATCAGGTTCAATCAGGTTTGTGTGTCAAAACCAGGAGAGGAACTTGCAGAGAAAAACTATTATTAAAAGATTGACCCCTGTTCTGAGTTCTGGAGACACTCCTGGTTTTGACACACAAACCGGATCAAACCAGGGAAAAACCGTGGTGTGAAGGGGGCCTTAGATAGAACATAATAATTCATAATAATATATGCACATTCTGCATTCAACTACTGTACCCAATTATTATATATTTTAGGAGTCGGTCCATTTTCTACCGATTCCATCAAAATATGACTCCAACTCCACAGTCGAGCCTTTAAGTGAATGAGTCTGAAAACAAAATCAGACCAGACCTGGATGACATCCGAGTGGGGCTTATTTTCACATATTGGCAAAATGTTGAAGAAACTATTTTCTTTTTACTTCTAATATTCCTCACCTCTGAGAAGAATGGACCCACTATGATTAAGCTCTGATCACAGATCCTGCGTAAAACTTTAGAAGTTCGGGTACAGGTGGTTCCACCAAACATTTGGCGCATTGTTCGTGACCCTGAACCTCACAGAGGTCAGCGATTGGCAGTTCGGCTCTCCGCCCACATACAGCCAACCTTAAGTAAAATACTTCCGCAGGTGGGATGCAGGACTGTAGAGTCTGTAAACAGAGCCTCCAACTCCTCAATTTCCCAAAACTCGACTTAGAGTCCATGACTCGGACGACTCCATATACGGCTCATATTTAAGTGATTAATGTCTGGATGGGGCACCACCAGGTCATTTCAGGTCTTTTTATTTAAAAAATAATACAGGGATAGCCGGTGTCGTGATATCGGACGTGGAGTGCAGGGAGGTTGTGTAGGAGGCACGGGAACGACAGGGGCAGTTTTGCACCTGTCTGGTGCTTCTACGGGTCCATTTTTACCACTCTGTCATCTAAAGGAGGGTGCACTGTGGGTCCCTAGTCTCTGCTTGCTCAGCGCTGCCCCCTTGTAAACATCAGGCTTTAATAATCATTATTATGAAGAAATAATCAAGATATTCAGAACATAATACTATTGTGGACTAAGATAAGAAACAGACAGCACTCACTCGGTAGATGAAGCGCCTTGTTTATTCAACCAGGGGTGTTGACATCAAAGCAGGAGAGGAAGTGAGGAGTCGGCGGACGACGGCACGCCGTTTTAGGGGTTCTCCGCTTCAACAAAGTCCAGCTCATCTATAGCTATAATAATATTCAGCACATACTACACTGAACTACTGTACCCAATTTATTATATGTTTTATAACTCAGTCGGTCCATTTTATACTGACTTCAAAGTCCCGTACGAGCCAAACAAGCACTGCATGCGGCTCACACTGGGCCAAGCACCAACTGTACCTGACCACAGTGATTCTCGCTCAGGGCTTTGTTCACATTGATATCCGGTTTTAAATTAGAAAGATGGGTACTGTCCTGAAATGGGTACACCTTGACATGGTGGGATGGCTTCTTACTTTTTAGCAGAAATGTATTTACTTAGCACCCTGTTATTTATTAGCACTTGTTTTTTACTTATCTATGGCAGGGTAACTTTTCTTTGGTTTTGTCTGTTTAGTGGCCAGTGTGAACATGCTTCCAATCTGCATGTATACATCAAATTTCTTGGAATCAGCCTGGGATTTTATGCCGACTGGATTCAAAAGCCACATGTTCTCCATGCTGTAACTGTCCAATTTCAGACTTGTAATCCACCTGTTTACCCGACTTCAAAAGTTTTTACGCATCAAAACTCCATACTGAACTTTGTCCACTGCCTGGTCAGTGCTCTTTTAGATTCTCTTTTATCTGCTGCTCTAGCAGGAATCAATCCCTATTTACATTCTTAAACCCCATACTGAACATTGTATCAACTGCCTGGTCAGTGCTCTTTTAGATTCTCCTTTGATCTGCTGCTCTAGCAGGAATCGATCCCTATTTACATTCTTAAACCCCATACTGAACGTTGTATCAACTGCCTGGTCAGTCCTCTTTTAGATTCTCCTTTGATCTGCTGCTCTAGCAGGAATCAATCCCTATTCACAAACACTTCTTGGCAGAGCAGACATTCAAAGCGGCTTCAAAAAGAGCATGAACTAGACAGGTACAATAGCACTTTCACCATTCATGATGTTTGAGAGGAAAGGAAGCACACGTTATGACTTTGGTGTTTACACACAAAAATCTGTTATATTTGTTCTGAGATTTAATTTTTAGCGCTGTCAATCAGAATGGGAGATTGTCATAGACCTATGGAACGAGTATTAAAAAGTGAAGTTTATGCTTGTTTAAGTCTAATTTATGAAGGCAAGTCAGAGGAAGGAATTACATGTGATTGTATGTGAAACTGGACTGGTATGGAATTGTACTTCCTCCTTATATAAAGAGACTTACTCCATACCTTAGCTTCCAGGTGAATAAAGTCTATTCAACAAGTTGACATTTAATAGTTTTCTTGTATTTTATGTTGCAATGAAGTAAAGCTACACTTCTACTTCTTTAGATAGTGACTGCAGTAGGCGTGCGTCTTACCTGGCTTTGTCAGGGAATCTTTGGAACATGGAAAATCCCTTGTGGCATGAGAGAACAGGCGAGTCTTACATAGGCTGCTGGTAGGTTCACCTGGGGAGATCTCTGAACATGTCTTAATATTTATCCCCATTATCATTAAAGTTTATTTCCATTTTAGTAAGTGAAGGGAAATAACTCGGTTCTGGATCCGCCACCAATCTTAGTAATAAAAGTGCTGCAGCTCTGATCTGGCACTGTTTCATAGTTTTTAAGGTTGAAGTTAGACTTCAAGTCCATCTAGTTCAACCCATAGCCTAACATGTTGATCTACATCAGGGGTAGACCAGGTCTCGAGTGTAGAAATTTCTTAGCATTGCACAGGTGATAATAGAATCCCCTGCACTGGTGATAATTCCAACCCCTGTGCAATGCTAAGGAAATCCTGAAAACATGACCTGTTTGCGGCCCTCGAGGTCTAGAGTTCCCCACCCCTGATCCAGTGGAAGTTAAAATCCCACGTGGCAGACAAACTCCACATTGCGGGAAAGATTCCTTCTTGCCTCCACATAGGCAATCAGACTATTTCCCAGGGTCAACGCCCATTGTATTCCCTTTACTGATTTTTCCACATACCGCAAGTGGTCTGGGTAGATCTGTGCAGTAAAATCTGAATTGTTGGAGGTCCCAGTGATGGCATATTCAAGCATAAGAGATTGGGAAAACTCATTTTTAATAGGAATTCATAAATGTGTCTGCAGTGAGCTCCTCCTAGTGGTGGGGACCAGGGTGAAGCTCCCGCTGTGTGCGAAACATCTCTTACCAGTCCCAGCTGTACTCCACATGTTACCACACTAATTAGAGTGTTATCAACTCTGCTGAACCCTTTATCCACAGGCGAGTGCCGCATATCATCTTTTCTACATGACAAACTGATCTTTTTATGTATCTTTGCCGAGCAAGAATGTGGGGGATAAAGATTGTGCTGTGTTCCTGTATTAACCCTCTCTATTCAGACTATTGTTGGCTAAAAGCATACTTGATGAGTGATGTGCTGTTTTAGGTAGAATATACAATTCCACCAGTTGACCCAGTAATAGAGGAGAAGTAGTTGACATATTGCACTGAAAGCTCACAGCAACGTCCTATAAATAAAATATCCAATGTTATTATCAGAATATCATGATTTTTCCAGGAAATATAACCAGAATAAATCATTGCTCATTCCCAAGGTTCCCCATACTAATACTCTCCCTTCTGAATAGACCTCCAGAAATCGGGCCGTGGAGCTAATAAACGGTTAATGGCGTCCTGGCGTTCACGTCTCCTCCAGTACAGGAAAACAATGTTGTTTACAGGTTTAGTCTTGTTGGGCTGTGCTGCTCGGGGATTTTATCACATGATTAATTTCTCCTGGGATCTCACTTGTTTTAAATACCAAATGAATGAAAAAATAAATGTATTTTACGAACTTGTAGAGCGCTATTCATTCCTCAGCACTTTACAGACATCAGCGGCACTGTCCCCATTGGAGCTCGACAATCCATATTCCTCATCAGTATGTCTTGAGTGTAGTACCCCGCACAAACACAAGTCGTGATTGAACCCGGGACCCCAAGACTGCTGTGCTAACAACTGAGCCCACCGTGTTACCATATAAATCTTTCCCAGCTAAAGCTATTAATTTCTAATTTATAAAGATATTTATATTACACTTTTCAAAGTTTATATTGAAAGGCTTTTAATCACGGGGTAGGGTACAGTCTTGGGTCAGCCTTAAGTTGGTTCATAGAAATGTAGAATTGTCTTGCAATGTGTATAAACTTTAATATATGTTCTAATTCCATGACGCAAGGCTGTGACCACCTGGATAATGTGTATGTGTATTATTTATTAATATTAGCGGATAGCTACTAAGGCCAAATGTAGATCATATCTAACCATCTACATGGCGTAACCACTTAAGGGTACAGTTACACGTGGCAATTTTGCTAGGCAATTTCACTGCAATTTGCTGGTTGCAGTGAAATCATGGACACATTGTTCCATTTGTACTGCACAAATAGAACAATGTGTCCATGATTTCACTGCAACCAGCAAATTGCCAGTGAAATTGCCTATCAATATTGCGTGTGTGACTGTACCCTTACTCTTTAGGATGAGCGGCACCTTGTTAGTTTTTCTTTTTTTCCACTGTCCAGCTGAGTTTCTTGCTGTTTAAAGGTTCATATGTCTGCACCCAGTGATTGAGCCTTGCGTGTTAAGGATTTTATTATTCTCGGCTGTAATTAGGCAACAAATATTTGCACAAAGTATTTAGTGATACAATGGGAGATGGGAAAGCTACCTTAATTCATCATCCGCCTTCCTTTCATTTTACACTGTGCGGCCTATGGTTCAGAATTGTCTTGCAGACCTTTTGTTGAGGATATAGTGTTCATCACGATGGGTCTTTTCTCATGAATGTGTGGGTGTAACTCTGAAACCTACTGGCTGTTGCTTTTTTTTTTTTTAATTTAAAATACAAGTGTCTAAAATATGATATTTAAAGCTAACCCTATAGAGAAGAGTATAAATGGTTATTCAGTAATGAACTAATCAGACAAAAGTATTCTCTATTAAAGGCAGGATTACAATGACCGATTTAACACCTACATACACAGCTGAGAACAGTCCATCCATCAGGAGGAGCAATGTCACTGGAGCCTCCACTCAGAGACTTCTGCACACGCAGATTAGACACTTCAATATAAAGGGCAGCATCAGGATCTGACCATTGTGGCTGCATGATCCTCGGTCCTTTAACATAGGGGACTATGGAGCACAGGTCCGAGAAAACACAGGATCTTTTCTTGGACCCGATTTTAGTTTACTGAGAATGCTACATCAGACAGCGTCTGTCTTCTCCGGTGTCTGTTCGGTGCGCCCTAAGTAGAGGTTCATAGATGGACGGATCTACATTGTGAGCTCAGTGAAGGAATATGTTCTGGCGGGTTCTCAGGTGGTCCTATGGACACATTCCATAAATGGGGTATGGATAGATTTGACCAAAAGGCTCTTTGAATTCACTGCATGCATCAATGATGCTGAATGGCACAAGTCTGAATGTAGCGGGGCGAGGGTAGCAGCCTGCAGCCAAATGCATCAATGTAAATAGTCCACCCCCAACTCCATATGTCTGGCTGTTATAATAAAGAAACCCTAAAAAAAAGATCTGTTAGGCCGGTTTCACATTCGCGTTTGGAACGCAGTATAACAGAACGCAGCCAGACGTATGCGCACTGCGTTCCTATGTTTAACATGGGAACGCGTAGTAGCTGCGTTTGGATGTGCATAATTTTTGCACCCTCCTCCGCCCTCCGACGCAGCCTGTTGCATTTTTTGTGTCCACGGCGCTTGTTTTATCAGCAAGTGCAAACAATGCATGGATTTCAATGGATTCGCAGTATCCTCCGCATGACAGCGCAGGAGAACGCTGCGGATCACATTGAAATCTCTCCCGGTGGCCAATTAGCAATCTTGGCGACGGCCGGGAGGAGGAGAATCTCCACTGTATTTACATCAGTATGGCAGCGTTTGTCTTGCGTTTGCATGCCCTCTGCATGCAGAAACAAACGCAAATGTGAAGGCAGCCTTAATAGTTTGATCCTTAATGAGGGTTCCAAAGAAGTGACCTGCTCTGCCGAAGAGCCGGCTGGGGCAGGATTTGCCATTCCGGGGCTGTGCTGAGGCCTTGGCCCTCGCTTGCCACCTTGACTACAAGCCTGCACAGCATCTCTACACCATGATCACTTCTTGAATTGGACTGAGAATTTCTTAAGATATGTTGTGAAATTATGAAAAATTCCTATAGTCCTGCATCCAATAATGTAGAGTGTCTGATAGTAAAGCACCTGTTTCCACCATGAAACTTTAATAGTATGCCGAGCATCATACCACCACGAAAGTCCTGTGAATGTAAAATAAATGTCAGGTAGACCATGCATGTCGACCATTTTATTTTTCTCCAGTATTTTGGACTTCTTGTTGACAAGTGAGTTTTTTATATTCGCTTTTATGTCGACCTCTATGGATGACAAAAATTTTTTATAACCTTCAGATCACAGTTTGAACAAATATGTCCAAGATGCTTCATTGTTTTAGCAAAACTAAAGTAGGTCATGCTGAGGTCTGCCTACTCCATGTGTACAAACGTGCTCACAGGCATGATACTATTCCAAGATAATGTTGTACAATAGAGGCTATGGAAGGTGCCAGGCATAGTGGGAATCTGGCCTGCAGGTCTCCATTTGTACAAACATAATCTCAGTAATCCAAGCTAGGCCGAATGCCAGGGATATGAGACATCTAGGGACTAGCTACTATTACAGATAAAATGTCCAGTGTGAAACCTAAGCATTTCGTTTGCAAATGTGCTGTTTTTATTTTGGAACAGAAACCTGAAGATCACGTGATGTTATAATTGTGTTTCCTTAAAGGGAACCTAAAATTAAATTTCTACACCCCCAACAACAGGCAGCACACATCGTTTCCTCATTGCACCATTGCAGCCAGGTATGTTTCATTTTCAGAGAGACCTCATTTGTAAAGCCGTCTGGGAACCATAGGGAAAGCCGAGACAAGTCTGGAATGGTTTCTTGCTGCCGTCTCCTTGCCCTGCTTCAGTTGATTGACTGATAGATCTTACTATGTTTGTACACAGCCAGAGACCTGTCAGTCAAAAGAGACAAGCAGGGGTGTAACCACAATAGGTGCAGGGGTTGCAATCGCACCCAAGCCCTAGAGCCTAGGGGGCCCCTAATAGTCGCTTTGGCCTATAGAAGAAAGCTTGCTATGATAGATTCACAATACTTTGGGACCCCGTTGTAGCTTTTTCATCGGGGCCCATGAGCTTCACGTTACTCCACTGGGGACAAGGAGGCCACAACAGACCATTCAGGTCCCTTCTTATTTCCCCTCTCCTTTCAGCTGTTCATACTATCTGAAATGTCTCTTATTTGCGCTATAAGCACCCCCCAGTCCACATATAGAGCCATTTACACAAGCCAATCATCAGAAATGGCCGGTGATCAGAACATCGTTCACCAATTGCCAGCATGTTTCCAGAAGCTGATAATCATCTGGGAATGTGTAAAATGCTCCTCCACAAGGCAGATGAATTGTTTCTGCTGGTATCCACATGATTATCATCAAATAAACGAAAGTCACCAACACTAATGTGAGCTGGCACCTCCCGACTCTTCCCCGATAGAAGATGGGACAGAGAAGGGTCCGTTCTACTGAATTTCAATGGGCAATTGTGTTTGGCACGGACATAAGCCGCTGTCGGAGGGGTCTGGAAGTGGCTCCCTCATAATGAATGAAGGAGTGCATAGGCCAAGACAGGATTCGGGAGAGAAACTGCAAATGGTCAATCACATGTGAATGAGGCCTGGTCTTTCTTTTCACTTTTGGTGTCCTTCTCACCCTCTTGTTTCCTCTTCTACAGGTTGCACCATGTAACATTTGGGGCTTGTGCCGCGCTGCGGATTTTGCAGTGTATGTGCTGCAGATTTTGCTGCGGAGAGGTGCAGATTTCTGGAAAATCCATAAGCCAGCAAAGTCTATGGGAATTCAGAAGTGTTGGGTCCATACTTAGTTACTTTCCTTTGCAGAAAAGGTGCACATTTTGCTGCAGAAAATTCTGCAGGATGTCAATCCTCGCAGTGGATTTTTCAGCATTTTTCCAGCCCTGCCACCCATTAAATTCATTCAGAAATTCACAGGCACAATCCCTCACTGAAAACGCACCAATTCTGCAGCACGATTTTGGTGTGGTTTTTTTTTTTTTGGGAGAAGGTTTGGATTTGACGCAAAAAAAATCCGCAAATCCTCATCATTGGCACATGGCCTTAGACCTTAGTAGGCTCTATAGATGTGCCATATATGTCCTCTCCTTCCGACTACTTTTGCTCTACATATGATGATGCTTGTGTCTTCTACTAAATACAAATGTTAAGTCCCATGTAATGGCCTTTTATCAAAACTATAGTAGAGCATTGCTATAGATGCAATTAATGTACATAAGTGTGGGTTCCCTAAAGGTCCGCGCATGATTTATTTATAGACTTAATACATGAGCTTGCATTTCCCTGGTCTGATTACGGGCTGCTGTTGGCAATACTGTGTGCCAAGCCCATAGATTTGTGTTTGCTAATCACTCGGCTTTATCTTCTTAGGCGCTGCATTTTTGTTTCTTTTGTGTTGATGCTAAAATTGACACTGCTCTAACCCGCTGGCTGGACACGGTCTAATCTGCCGGGTAAATGACTGACTGATTTCAGCAGGACCTTTGTTATAAGTAGCTGTGAGGTTCCTATCGTTCTCTGAATTATTTGTGCCCAGAGACCTCATAAAGTGTGTCTGATTTAATTAAGTGCTCCTCCCAAATAACTTTACACATCGGCTACAGTTACGAATCCCCATACACATAAGATATGTTGACTGAACGGTAAACTGTTAGGTCTTCCAACTACCCCACGTAATAATGCTTAAAGGGATCCTGTCACCTCCAGAACGCCTCCTAAGCTAGCAAAACATGTCCCTGCAGCATCCCATCACTAATCTCACACTTCTTTTGTCTCCTAAAAGCATCCTGTGAACGTGCATAAAAATGTTTTAATACTTGCTCATTAGTGATTTTAATTAGCAGGGGCTATATTCTTTAGTCACCAGGGCATGTTTTGCAGGCTCCAGGATCCACCCTCTCTCTGTCTGTGTGCTCTGCTTGTGCAGGCATTGCCCTCCCTCCTCTCTATCACACTTAGAATGCAAATCATTAGTCCTGCCTTCAACTGCACACCACTGCAGCACAGACAGAGAGGGTGGATCCTCGAGGCTGCAAAACAACATGCCTTGATGACTAAAGAATATGACCCTTGCTAATTATAATCACTAATGAGTAAGTATTAAAATGTTTCTATCCACTTTCACAGGATGCTTTTAGGAGACAAAAGAAGTGTGAGATTAGTGATGGGATGCTGCAGGGACATGTTTTATTAGCTTATGAGGTGTTTTGGAGGTGACAGACAGGAATCCCTTTAAAGGCAAATCACCATAATAGTTTATTTTTATGACTTTAAATAATTACTTATATATATATATATATATATATAATATATATATATATATATATATATATATTACAGTGCCTACAAGTAGTATTCAACCCCCTGCAGATTTAGGTGGTTTGATAAGATGCAAATAAGTTAAAGCCTTCAAACTGCAAACGAGAGTAGGATTTATTAACAGAAGCATAAATCTTACACACCAAAAAGTTTTATGTTGCTCAGTTGAATTTTAATACATTTTAAACATAAAAGTGTGGGTCAATTATCCGTGACTCTACGTCCTGAATTAAAATGGAACTCTATGTATAACTGATTTGTTTGCTTCCGTGTGCACAGATCCGTCTTGCTATACTGAGCATGCTCAGAAGCAAGGTACTCCACCCCTATCTCTGGCAACTGATGTCGAATCTGTTAAAAACCGTTGCGTGGATATCGGATCTGGTGGTGTTCATGTGTATCCAGGGAGTTCTATGAATGTCATGCAAGCAAACGGATAGCAAATATGCAAGTGTGAAACTAGCCTAAGTAGTCACATAGTTGCATCGATGAAATGTTAAAAAATATCTGCTGCTACTTTATTATCAAGAGTACAATCATTTATCAATTATTATTTCTTTCCTTGAAGCAAGTGTCTGACCAAATGTTCTAGATTATTAGATTCTGGACTACAGCAGCAGATATTGGGGCTGTCGCTACTCAATGAGGCGATCAGAGCGGCTCCCAGTCTCCAGCCATTGTTTCAGGCCTCATTCTACATGATTTTCATGTAGACGAAAATCTATTATAGTGTCAATCCTTGTTCTTGTTTTTATTTCTCTCCACTCCCAAAAGCTTCTAAAAAACAAAAAAACAAAAAAAAAAAACAAAATTCAGTTTGAACATACATACCCTTTAATTTTTTGCGATCGTTGTTTCATTAGTACTTTTCACATATGAATAAAACAAATACCAAGCTTCTCCTAAGCATTGCAGCATTGTTCGTAGCCAGCAGACTCACTCCATCCATGTGTGGTCTGTGGGTTTCATAGTCCCGTAGACTTGTCTGGGTGATCCTCATCTGTGCCACCGACATTTGCCCGTGATTTCCTTTTTTTTGTGTGGACACACTGTCTGCAGTAAGGCTGGTTTCACACTAGTGTTTTTGTACGCAGCGTACCGAACGCAGCCAAACATATGCACGCTGCGTTTCTATGTTTAACATGGAAGGCATGGTACCTGCGTTTGGCTGCATTTGGCTGTGCATTTGTGCGCCCTCCGAACACAACATGTTGCAATTTTTGTGCGTTCACGTTTTATCAGCAAGCGTCCTAAAGCGCACAAACAATGCATGAAAGTCAATGGAACCACAGTGTCCTCCGTATGACAGAGCAGGAGAACGCTGTGGATCACATTGAAATCTTTCCCGGTGACCGCCGCTGATCTTTCGGGAGACATCAGTGGCGGCCTCCGGGAGAGCAGCTGGAGCAGCCCGCTGATCTCCCGGGGAGGGGCACCGCTATTCTCCCGGCGGTGTCAACGTGGGAAATTTAAAGAAACAGATGATCTGGCATCTGTGTAAATCTCCTGCGCCGACATCACCTATTCTGTGTTGGCCCAGGAGATTTAAACAGCTGTCAGATCAGCTGTTTCTTTAAATCTCCCCCACGCCGACGGGGGTCTCCGCCTCCCGGCCGCCACTGAGACCGCTGTTTGGCTTTCCAGGCACCATACTATGTGAACGCATGCGGTGAATCTCCACTGTCTTCACATCAGTATAGCAGCGTTTGCATGCCAGACACATGCAGACACAAAGCTAGCGCATAGACTTTAACAGTACATATTCTAATCATGAAAAACACACAACACTCAAGTCTGAATGAGGCCTAAGGGTAGGTTTACAATATCGTTTAAACATCACACTTTTGACATCGTTCAAATGACATCGTTTTTGCTTCGTTGCGTGTAAACGTCGGATATCTGAAGGAAAAATGTTACATCGTTCATCACAAATTTGAAGGTCCTGAGACTCAAATCTATCGTTCATCGTCCAAACTGCAGGATCGGACAGTATGACACTATGATGAACGATCTCCTTCAGATTTTTCCTATTCCTGCCACTTTATGAGATCGTTCACTAAGATCTGCGGATCGACGCTGGCGCAATGCCAAATTGAGATGTTAACGAGATCCATGCTTGTGACATCGCACGAACTATCTCGAAACGATAGCGCTCACGTGACTTTTTAAAGATATCGTTTCAGATATCAGAGTGTGTAAACCCACCCTTACAATCATGGCCGGGTCATCAGTGTGCCGCCCTTGTGGCTACATTTTGAAAGCGTCGTCTGATTGTACAACCCCTTTAAAGGAAATGTGTTACACGTATTTATAGTGGCTTTGTATAATAGGTTTTGAGCCTGCCACCTGCATATGTGCATCATTCAGCCTCTTGTAAAGGGTTACTTGCTGTATCCAGAGACTAAGACGACCTGTTGGGAGCCGCGAATTTAATCTTTGGCTTCCAATAATACTTTAAGGTGAAACCTATTCTGTGCATGAGAATAGTTTCACTATGATGAAGTATTGGAAAGAGAAGGAAGAATGCACAGGAGGCATTAGGTCTCTGTGGTAACAAATGATACTCTGAGGCCACATTAATGACAAATGTCTCTGCTTCTACAGTCGCCTTGGTCTTTGACCCCTGTTACAAGTTTGTCATTAAATCTTAATGTTTTTCAGGTTTGTACTAAGGATATTTAAGAAAAGTCCATTGCACATATGATGGTGTTCTCTTACACACTACAGTATGGCTAAACAAGCTTAGATACAAAGCTGATGGCCATCTTTTTGTGTATGTGTCTATAACATTTCATTGCTGTCGTTCAGTTTTCAGGCTCCGTTGGGTCCTGAAAATCTATAAATATTTAATCACTTTACAAATTGCTATACATTTGACATTAAAGGGAACCAACCACCTAAAAATCCCTATCTAACCTATAAATATCTGTCCCTGGAGCCTAAAATGACAATTCTAACCATCCCTGACTGACTAAATCTACCTAACTACATGCACAATAAATCACTTTTTATACTTACCAAATCCTTGTCTGATGGGCGTTCCTCCAGGGTATTTGACGGATAGGCAGGGTCTCCTTGCCGCGCTCGCACCCGCCTCGCTGCTGTCCATCTTCTTTCCAGGGCGTCCTCTTCTTCCAACTTCCGCCTGCCGCGTCGGTGGGTCTATGCGCCCAGGCCGGCTTCAGCATGCCATCTACACATGCTCTGAAGCCGGCCTGGGTGTACCAGTGACGCGGCGGGCGGAAGTGACGCGGGGCCTGCAGCACATGACCCGCCCATTGCGAGGACGCGATGGGCGGGTAATTTGAATCCTACTGGAAGAAGATGGACAGCAGTGAGGCAGGTGCGAGCGCGGCCTGAAGACTCTGCCTATCCGTCAAAGACCCTGGAGGAACGCCCATCAGACAAGGATTTGGTAAGTATAAAAAGTGATTTATTGTGCATCTAGTTAGGTAGATTTAGTCAGTCAGGGATGGTTAGAATAGTCATTTTAGGCTCCAGGGACAGATATTTATAGGTTAGATAGAAATTTTTAGGTGGTTGGTTCCCTTTAAAGGGAAACTGTCAGCAGGTTTTTGTTATCGGTCAGCTGCATGAGGTAGGGACTGAGACCCTGACTGCAGTAATATGTCACTTAATTTACTGGATGCAGCAATTTTGATAGAATAAGTCCAGGGTCACACTTGCGTCATGCAGTCGCTAAATGGATCAATTTTTGACATCTGGAAATATGTAAAAACGCATACGTTAACGCACCCATAGACTCTAATACAAAAAACACATTGCAAAAGTGCATTGCGTTTAGCGCAATCCATTTTTGCTAGTACCGCTAAAAACATGGGTGCAACTTTTTTTTGGTGCTTTTTCAAAAACACAAGCTTTTTTAACATGGGATCCTATGGGCAATTCATGTGTTAACGCAAGGTACATATACAGTTAGGGCCAGAAATATTTGGACAGTGACACAATTTTCGTGAGTTGGGCTCTGCATGCCACCACATTGGATTTGAAATGAAACCTCTACAACAGAATTCAAGTGCAGATTGTAACGTTTAATTTGAAGGGTTGAACAAAAATATCTGATAGAAAATGTAGGAATTGTACACATTTCTTTACAAACACTCCACATTTTAGGAGGTCAAAAGTAATTGGACAAATAAACATAACCCAAACAAAATATTTTTATTTTCAATATTTTGTGGCGAATCCTTTGGAGGCAATCACTGCCTTAAGTCTGGAACCCATGGACATCACCAAACGCTGGGTTTCCTCCCTCTTAATGCTTTGCCAGGCCTTTACAGCCGCAGCCTTCAGGTCTTGCTTGTTTGTGGGTCTTTCCGTCTTAAGTCTGGATTTCAGCAAGTGAAATGCATGCTCAATTGGGTTAAGATCTGGTGATTGACTTGGCCATTGCAGAATGTTCCACTTTTTTGCACTCATGAACTCCTGGGTAGCTTTGGCTGTATGCTTGGGGTCATTGTCCATCTGTACTATGAAGGGCCGTCCAATCAACTTTGCAGCATTTGGCTGAATCTGGGCTGAAAGTATATCCCGGTACCCTTCAGAATTCATCCGGCTACTCTTGTCTGCTGTTATGTCATCAATAAACACAAGTGACCCAGTGCCATTGAAAGCCATGCATGCCCATGCCATCACGTTGCCTGCACCATGTTTTACAGAGGATGTGGTGTGCCTTGGATCATGTGCCGTTCCCTTTCTTCTCCAAACTTTTTTCTTCCCATCATTCTGGTACAGGTTGATCTTTGTCTCATCTGTCCATAGAATACTTTTCCAGAACTGAGCTGGCTTCTTGAGGTGTTTTTCAGCAAATTTAACTCTGGCCTGTCTATTTTTGGAATTGATGAATGGTTTGCATCTAGATGTGAACCCTTTGTATTTACTGTCATGGAGTCTTCTCTTTACTGTTGACTTAGAGACAGATACACCTACTTCACTGAGAGTGTTCTGGACTTCAGTTGATGTTGTGAACGGGTTCTTCTTCACCAAATAAAGTATGCGCCGATCATCCACCACTGTTGTCATCCGTGGACGCCCAGTTCCCAAGCTCACCAGTCAATTCCTTTTTTCTCAGAATGTACCCAACTGTTGATTTTGCTACTCCAAGCATGTCTGCTATCTCTCTGATGGATTTTTTTCTTTTTTTTCAGCCTCAGGATGTTCTGCTTCACCTCAATTGAGAGTTCCTTTGACCGCATGTTGTCTGGTCACAGCAACAGCTTCCAAATGCAAAACCACACACCTGGAATCCACCCCTGACCTTTTAACTACTTCATTGATTACAGGTTAACGAGGGAGATGCCTTCAGAGTTAATTGCAGCCCTTAGAGTCCATTGTCCAATTACTTTTGGTCCCTTGAAAAAGAGGAGGCTATGCATTACAGAGCTATGATTCCTAAACCCTTTCTCCGATTTGGATGTGGAAACTCTCATATTACAGCTGGGAGTGTGCACTTTCAGCCCATATTATATATATATAATTGTATTTCTGAACATGTTTTTGTAAACAGCTAAAATAACAAAACTTGTGTCACTGTCCAAATATTTCTGGCCCTAACTGTATGTACTATGCGTTAACGCATGCATTAACTGAGGCAAAGATGACATGAAAATGGCAAGTTAGAAAACTGGATTCATTAATGCATCCTGTAAACGAATGGAACCTCCAAAGTGTGACCCTAGCCTAACTGTTTTCTATGTTGCAGATCTAGCTGAGTTCAATATTTAGCTGTGTATTAACCCCATTAACACCACAGCTTTGTGTACTTTGTATAGTAACAGCTGTAATCAGTTCTGGAGGAGTGGTGGACTACTAGGAGGCATTAGGCATTTTGCCCTGTGGAATTGGGGTCCCTGCAGCGGCCTCATGCTGCTCTTAGACTACATAGCAAATATAAAATATAGAAACCCTATCCAGTCTGTAAGTTTTTTTTTTTTGTTTTTTTTTTGTTTTTGTTTTTTTTTTGTCCTGAAAACAATACACCTGTAGGACATTGTGTAAATTACAGTTAAACTGAAATGTGAAGAAGCCCATACGTTTGGTTGATCAGTCTAAAAAAACAAACAAAAAAAACAGCGCCACCTATAGGACATGTAGAAGAGGGAGGCCACCCGGCATCTGGGACACTGGCTGCAGCGCAGGCTGACACTGCGGCTCCTCAGCGTACAAGGGGAAAGATGTGTCACACAGGGGTGAGTAAGAGAGCGCACAACGGAGTAGAGGAAGCAGTACAAGCGCCTGCCAAGCCACAGCCATCCATGTAGCAGCAGACACTCGGCCCTCCTTGGTTGCGCTGCGATTAGTAGCGGGAGATGTTGGACCAATATATAAAATGTTTGTGCAATCCATCTATGAATCCAAGCTGTTATGTTCTGCCAGTCTGAGGTGAATAGTGGCGGTGATTTATAGACGCCCGTCATCGGCACACTGTACTCCGCAGCAGTGTAGGTGTACACATTCCTCCGAAGTTCAGCAGGACCCGGTCTACCTTGTATTTCGTGTGATCATTATCTCGTAGTCACACTTGCAATTGAGGACTCTTCCTCCATCTTTGCACTTTCTCAGTAAGCTCCTCGATGTTATTTCTTAAGTCATAACAGAAAAGGCTGATGAAAGCTTGGGCAGATCATGGATATCTAGATCTATATACGGTATATATATATATCTCAAGCAGGTGAATGCACCGTATTACGCTTGACCTGAGATGTTTTTTTAAGGACTTAAAGGTGATCAGAATGCAAATACCATCTCACTGAAGGAAAATGATGTTGAAAGCTTGTTTATGTAATAAGGCTGACATTGCTTTAGGAGTTTGCATAGTTTATTTTTTCAGAAAGTCAAATGTGTCAAAAATTTCCAGCAGGTTTGAATAAAAATGTGATGAAGCGATAGACAAAGACTGGCTGCTCATGGATTAGATTTAGGGATATTGCCTTAATCCTGCAGAATTATCATGCTATGTGCTCATGCACATGACCGTATTTTCGGTCTAGGTGTTATCCGTGAAAGAAAAATCGGGCAGCCCTCAGACTAATGTTATTCAGTGGTGGGGCAGTGCAGATGGCTGGTTTTCTTTTTTACTATCTAAATCTGTTCCGCAGTATAGCAGTCAATTTTTACTTATATATTTCAGTTCTGTAACACGGGAAGGTGTAAATGGTCCCGTAATTAATTAAAAGCTGCTACTGGGGAAACAATTGGAATACGCACAAAATGACAAGTTGGGAAAAACAATTGACCACCTTTTCTGAATAAACAAAAATGTTATTTTAATCTGTCGTTTTGAAGAAGCCCAATCATTGTCATTGGGATTATGTTTGTAATTTGGACTGTCTGTCATGATTATTACTTTTGGACTCTCGTCCATGATTATCTACTATTGGACTCTCGTCCATGATTATCTACTATTGGACTCGTCGTCCATGATTATCTACTATTGGACTCTCGTCCATGATTATCTACTATTGGACTCTCGTCCATGATTATATCTACTATTGGACTCATCGTCCATGATTATCTACTATTGGACTCATCGTCCATGATTATCTACTATTGGACTCTCGTCCATGATTATCTACTATTGGACTCATCGTCCATGATTATCTACTATTGGACTCATCGTCCATGATTATCTACTATTGGACTCGTCGTCCATGATTATCTACTATTGCACTCGTCGTCCATGATTATCTACTAGTCCTGCCAGGGGGTAATGTGTGCCACAGATGGAGTATCAGACCTGTGTCTGTTGGAGAGATTGCAAAATAGTATTTTAAGGGGAGTTGTCTGGTCTAAATTGATAATTCTGCAGTCACGCAATGTGATCACTCTGTGACCGCAGACTTATCAATACTCCCAGCGCATGCATTGTGTGCTGCAAGGATTTGTGGTTTCTAAACCAGGACCAAACCGCAGTTATGCGGTATGCCTGTTCCCAACAACAACACAATTAGTGGGCGCTGCCTCGCTCAGTTACCTGTGTACGGAGTGGGTGAGTCCGACTCGTGTGTTGTTGTTAACAGGCATACTGCATAACTGTGGTCCGTTCCTGGTGTAGAAACAGCGAATCCTCACAGTGCGGGCGCTGGGAGGACTAATAAGTCTACAGTAACATAGAGTGCAAAATAAGAGAGAGGGGTGCAATGTGTAGGATTATCATGAACATAAACAGTGGCAAGGAACAGGTGGTCGATCACCTTCCAGGGTTGTGTAAACCCTGCACAACCCGGTTATCAGCTATGTGATGGCCCCTGCTGTGTTAATCCTCCTGATATCACCGCCACAGCTCTGGGTATAACGGCTGTCCGGTCACGTGGTGCGGCCGCCGGAATTGCGTCACTGAAGGTCCTCCAGCGCTTGTCTCCTGTTGCCAGGCGAAGCCAGGTCCTTGCAGTGATATGGTGGTAGCGTGTCCAGCTGCTCCTGCCGCTTCTCCCTCAGAGAGGGAAAGGGTATGTTGTATATGGATATAAGCGGTCTATTAGAAGCACTTCGGACACAGACTTCAAGAGGCTCAGATGATATTGAACAGACCTTTATTTCCTCCCCTCCACACCTCCACAGCACGTTTCGATAGAAATGCTATCTTCATCAGGTAGTATAGCACCTAATAAAGATAGCATTTATATCGACCGCTTATATCCATATACAATACAGTCACATAGAGTGACACACAGGGTGACTTCAGGTATCACTTTAGACTGGACAACTCCTTTTGTCCATCACATCAGGGGTGCCAGCCTGACGGAGGGGCCACAGTGTCCCGAAAGCTTGCTATGTTTACCATCTTTTCAGTTAGCCATTAAAAGGTATCAATCACTGAGGACTCTCAGATTGCAATATATTATTCTAACACGGTTTAATATCTTACTATCAAGATTTTTGGTAACTCCCTTTTATTGAGCAGCCATCCAACCTCTATATGGTTTCTACCAGGGCTGTGGAGTCTGCGAGCCAAACATCCCACTCCTCAATTTCACTAAATCGACTCCCAACTCCACAAAAATGACCACTGACTCCACAGACCTGGTTTCTACCACCGATCAGAGGTTGGAAAGGTCTGTAGTGATTAGACCTGTAGTGATCAGTTGACACTTCCCCTTTAAATGATGTAAAAAAATATATATATATACCATACATAATAATTATTTATTATATTTTATTCTATGAGAATCTGAAATCCTGTGTTTGCATTAATCATCCGCTGTATTGGGCTGAGCTCGGAGGAAGTGGCACATTTTATTTAGTTGTGACTCTAAGGGTTACTGACAGCACTTGTAAATATAGGCAGACATTTTTCTATTAATAGTCTAACATCACATCAAAATGTGTCTTCCCCCCGGGGAGCGCTTCTGGTTATCCTGACCTCAGTCCTCCGAAACGTGCAGCGAAGATACAACATAACACGTCTGTACCCAAACACATGACTTTCACATTTTCTACAGAATTATTCCAGTACTAAACTAGTTATAATGAAGCGACATTACAATGAATGTATCCTACTCTTCTTACTTCTATACCCCTAGTCACATTACAATCACGTTCTTAAAGGAGACCTTTCACAGTCATTTTAAGAAGGCAATGCAATCACTAACATTCTTTATTCTCTGCTGCATTGCAGAGATATTGGGTTTTTGAAGTTTAGGACAACGTAAATGCAAATTTTTCCTTCAGCAGAATGGTCACTTTCTTTCCCCCTCTATGATGCTGAATTTTTATGATTGGACAGCAGCAAAGAGGGGAAAAAGTTAACACCCCAGAGAAGACTTTCTGTTCAGGTCCTATTGGTTTAAGGGAGGGTCATTCCATGTAAAGTGAATCAATGATTTTATACCTCTATATTCTTAGTCTCTTTTGAGATTTTGCTCTTTGATAATGGCATCTCAGACAATGCAAAATGGTGAATGTTAAAAAATTACTAAAATTTTTTTTTTTTATTTTAAATTGATTTTCAAAGTTTGGAAAAAGTGGTGAATTTCCTGTTGCCTGCCTTTACTCATTTCTCCTCATTAACACAGGCTAGAAATAAGATAGATATAAACAAAATAAACACCGTTCTACTCAGAACTGTACAGGCTTTGACCAGATATGTCACAAGAAGATCTTTGTTAGTATTTTACCCATGCAAACGCAAAATTTTAAAACACATTTCCGAAAAAAACGTATAATTTAAAAATTCCCAAAAATGCACAGTCTGCTATGCTCTTAAGCCGGTTTCACACTGGCGTTTGCAAAAGCAGCGCACCGAACTCAGCCAAACGCTTGCGCACTGCATTCCTATGTTTAACATGGGAAACGCATTGTGGTCTGCGTTCGGTTGCATTTGCATGCGCACAATTTGTGCACCCTCCGAGCGCACTCTGGACGCAGCATGTTGCATTTTTTTGTGCGGGCCTGCAAGCGCACAAACCATGCATTGAAGTCAATGGATCCGCAGTGGCCTCCGCATGAAAGCGCAGGAGAATGCTGCTGATCACATTGAAATCTCTCCCAGTGGCCGCCGGTGATCAGCTAGAACCGCCGCTGATCTCCCGCCGGTGTCGGCAGGGAGAAACAGCTGATCTGACAGCTGTTGAAATCTCCCGCTCAGTCACCGAATAGGTGATGTCAGTGCGGGAGATTTGAAGCACCTATCAGCTGTTTCTTATCTCTTGCACCGATATCTCCCTATTCGGTGTCGGCGCGGGAGATTTAAACAGCTGTCAGATCAGCTGTTTCTTCAACTCTCCCGCGCTGACACCGGCAGTACATCAGCTGTGGCCGGGAGGATGAGATCTCCACCGCTGATCGCCGCCCCCGAGACAGCTGATTGGCTGGCAGGCTGCATACTAATATGAACGCATGTGGAGATTCTCCCCTGCGTTCACATCAGTATGGGCTGCATTTGCGTCAGCATGCCATACGCATGCAGACACAAACGCCAGTGTGAAGCCACCCTTAGCCACAGCTGTACCAAAATTCAAGTTGGGATCACAATGGGATCATATTTTAAAATATTTAACTATTCTAGCATCTATGGGTCGTTCCATATCAAGTGATCTAAAAATGAATATTTTTTTTCCCTGACGTCTTTAGATTTTTTTTAATTTCTTTTCTATATGAAGTGCAACTTTAGTTAATTACAAATAAAACGTTTTGATTTGTTTTCTTCAGTCAATTTTTTTTACAGATTTTTAAAGTTTAAAAAAAGCGCGAATTTTGGCCTAGTGTGGCTTTACATTTTTTATCATATCTTGGGCTAAAATTAAGATAGAGGTGGGAGAGACATCATTTTTCTCAGAACGGTACGGGCTTTCATTTGATATGCCACAAGACTATGTTTCTTAATATTTTGTTAATTTTGTTAATCTGCATATTCATAAAGGCTCATCAACATAATGAGCTGGTCTATGACTCACTGAATGTCTATCACATACACAATCTGACAAGATAATAGGAATCTATAAACCGTTACTAATGCTCCACAGCTCAGACCACTTTGTGCTGCAAAGTACAGTATACATATTAACAGAATTAACAAAATATTAAGAAACATAGCTTTGTGACCTATCAAATGAAAGCCTGCACCCTTCTGAGAAAAAAGATGCCTTTCCCTCCTCATCTTAATTATCTTTGATGTTAGAAAGTGATTTATGCAAATACTCTATTGTTAATCAGGATTTATAAAATACCCTGTGTTGGAAGTTCCAGGTTCTTCACAATGTTCTGCCTCTGTTAAAATGAGAGTGCTTATACTCCACTCCGGTGTCAGCACTGTCCTAGTGGTGTTGACACTCAACTTCTCCTAGGCCCCAGGAGAGTATGTCACACAATCCCTTTGCCCAATCAATGCTGGCTTCACTCTCCCCACCTGGCCGCTGACTTCCTAGTGATGCTTGGTATGGCCAAAGACAGAGCGAGCGGGGCGGCACTGATTGGGTGGAAGGGTCACATGATGTAACAATTTTACTTAAGCCCTGTGAGAGAAAGTGCCAAAACCTGAGTTGAGTATTGGTGTTTTATTTTAATGGGGGTAGACACTGAGCAGAAGTTTTCAGAGTAATGGACAAAACCTTTAATGATCCTGCTGTATTCAACGGCCTTTAAACTAGTAGTAATCAACTTTTCTAAATAATCTATCGGCATCCATTACGGACAGAGAGATGCCCTTGTACATTGGCCTTCAGTTATCATCATGTCTGGGGAAAGTGGTTGGTTTTCATTATACATAGCATTCACGTGTTGGTCCCAAGGCTGCATAAAGTTTAGTGACAAATATGTCTACAGTAGGTGATGGATCGTAACATGACAAGTTAGGATACCGTTACACCTGGAGACATCGCCGGAGATATTGCAGGTGACGCACGGAGCGCGCACGTTTTTGGCACCCCGCCAGCGTCACCTATGGCTCCTATCTCCTGTAACATCACCAATTGCGATGTCACGGGGCGATGCATACACATCGCCATAGAGTGGTTGCTTGGTTTCGCGCCGCAAGTACATAGGCGTGACAGAGTTGTGTATTCCGTGACGCTAATACGCTGATTGGACAACGCAATAGCAATACATGACGCCATTGCAATTGTTTAGTGTGAATGGACAGCTCTTTAAATATGGCGCCTGTGAAGGGACAGCCAATGTTAACACAATAGCCCCCACCAATGATCGCTGATGGGGCGTGGTATCCACGGCGCTGTGGCAGGCCGCTGTGAAATCAATAGGCGACGCAACATCCATGCCTGTGTCCTGTTTAGACACCACTACCATGGCAATTGTGCCTTTGTGTTGCCTTCAGTTTTTGAGCACTGCTCAGCAACAGGTATCTGAGTCAACTGCAGGACATCGAGAGGAACTTCCCTATTTACACGCCGCCATTTCGTAGCAATTTCATGGCAACAGGCATAAATATCCCCAATGCCAGGCAGTTGCTACCTTTCAGTGGTGGCGTGTAAAGGGGCCCTGAGAGTTTACAGGTTTAGTGACCTCATAGAAGTATCATTGGATGCCATATTGGTTATTGCCCATCCTACCTTGAATTTAAAACTCTAGTCTTCCCACAATGCATTGTTACCAAATTAAGGCTATGAAGAAAAGCAATAAAGCTGAACAACCATTATTATGTGACCCTAATTGCTTGTTCCTTTTTTCAGGGACTGGAACATTTGGAAGGGTTCATTTAGTAAAGGAGAAAACTGCAAAGCACTATTTTGCACTAAAAGTCATGAGCATTCCCGATGTCATTCGCCTAAAACAAGAGCAGCATGTACACAATGAGAAATCGGTCTTGAAGGAAGTGAACCATCCATTTTTAGTCCGACTGTAAGTATTCAGGTTTAACTTTACTATGGAAAATGACTACATCCAAAATTGTTGTGAGCATTGTGAATTCCCCATAAACCTTAGATGGCTTCCTGGTGAAGGATGGTTCAGCTGATTGTATAGGCGGCAGCAATCTTGGTCCTCATTCCCACGCATAGGACCACAATCCCTGCCGACTCGTCCTGTGTTCTCTGGCAGCCGCTGACAGACTCCTCTCTCAAAGAACTAAAGGAATGGCAGTCCGAGAATTGTCATGCTAGATCCTTAAAGGGGGATTCTCATCTCCGAGAACCTATCCCAATATGTAGTAGGTGTGGTCATAATAATACTAACAGCCAATACCTCCATTTAGAAATGTAGTATAGTTCTCTTGATGTAGCCATGTCTCTTTCTTGTGCAGGCCTTTGCAGCTTAGGTATCCATGGTTACAACTAGTGATGAGCAAATAGTTTAGTGGGTTCGGATAAGTGTAACCGAATGCTTTTTTTACTATTCGGATATTCATCCTGAATAGTGAACATAATGCAAGTTAATGGGGAACTTGGATAATTGTTTAGAGGATTCGCCACCCAAATATCAGAATTCCCCATTGACTTGAATTATGTTCACTATTCGGGATGAATATCCGAATAGTAAAAAAAGTATTCGGTTACACTTATCTGAACTTGAACACCGAACTACTCGCTCATCACTAGTACAACCCACTCATATAGTGAAAGCTACGGTAGTTAGTTACCTAGTTACTTGTTGTCCTAGCCATGGATACCTAAGCTGCAAAGGCCTGCACATGATGTAACAGACAGAAGAACTATACTACATTTCTAATTGGAGGTATTTACGACTTATAATATTAATACACCACCGATATAGTGGGATTAGATCCTGGAGATGGAAATTCCCTTTAACTTCCATGACAATCCTCTTTCCGGGGTCCCTCATACATTAGTCTGTTGCCCAATCATACTAATATTGGTGGCTTCAGCGGCCTTTGCTCTAATATGTATAGGAATCTATAGGTTTACTCTGAAGGTTTGCCTGACATCCTACTCTGTATAAAGTAAAATATTTGATGTGGCCTGAGTATTACTTAGAGTTGGACTGCAGAAAGGGTGGTCATGGCATATAGCTTGGCCGCCCTGCTCACTGAGGTTCGGACAGCTCTTATGATTGCAGGATGGTGGAAATGTCCCAGTGATCTAGGCTTTATTTTTTTTGTTTTGTTCCCTTTTTTATTTTTTTTTGCTATTTGGCTTGACTGTCCAAGAGCGGGTGGCATTTTTTTCTTGGTTTTAAAGGGGTTCACTGCATTTTTATGAATGATTGACGACTGAGCTCAGACCCCCACTTAGACTCCCTACAAAGAACTGCTTTTCCCCTGAAGAACACTGCACATCCAAACCTTACTTGAAGGCTCTTTGATTCAGTGAGCGCTGTGTAAAGCACCACTTCAGGATTAATGAAGGTAACTTGGCTGCTTCAAGAGATTCTCTGGGAATATAAGAAAAAATATAGGATTTTTTCATAATACCATTTTTCTGCTAAGTATCTCCATTTACAAATCTCTGTGTCTTGATACTTCTTAGCCGCAAGCTAATAAAGATCACAGGTTTTAAAGGGATCTATTTATGTTCACTAAATTGATGCTCATATCAATTACAGTACTTTAAGTTTGGCTATTGAGTATGGCGAGTTAATTTTTATCCGCCCTATTAATACAGCTCTTTGGTGGAGGACACTTACCAAGTTTCTTACAAGTGACTCGCCCATAGGAGGTTGTCACCTCTCCCTTAATACACTGTGCAAAGACTTAGAAATTTCCTACCAGGAAAATATAGATTTGTGTGTCCCCTCCTTGGTATCGGCTCCAGTGCCGAAAGGTTGGTGGGATCATGGTTGCGAAGAACAGTGATACTCATATTCTTTAATAGTGAGCACACGTGTTCGCCCTGGCTCTTACCTCCTGTGACCTGCTCCTCCACCCCCGTTTGACCACCACAGCCAGGTACATACAGACTGTAAGATGCATCCCCATATTCCTTCAAAAAGTGTGCGTTTTATAAACCGAAAAATACCATAATTCCCAGCTTATCTACTGAAAATGTAGTCTACGAGCCACATAGACCTAAAAAAATCAGTCTATGGGACATTGCTTCTGCTCCTAAATTCCATCCAACCTGGAAGAAACAATGTCTCTTCGAATTCAGTGGAATGTGAAGGCTGCAGTCTTGTGATTTCTCCTTCGCCTCATTGGGGGACACAGGACCGTGGGTGTTATGCTGCTGTCCACTAGGAGGCGACACTAAGCAATCTGCAAAAGAGTAACAGTGGCTCCTCCTCCTCAGTATACACCCCTGGGGCAGGCACTGCCTCCTCAGTTTTTGCTTAGTGTCGAAGGAGGCACACGACCATTTTTACTCTCTATTTATTTAATCCTTTTTTCTTCCAATGAAGAAAAGTGGGTCCGGTGTGGCCCCCGGCATGCTCCTTCCTCGGCCACCCACTGTTGGGGCGCTGGGTTGAAGTTGAGAATCCTTACATATGCCGTACTCCTTTCTCGGCCTCCCACTGTTGGGTTGCTGGGTTAAAGTTGAGACAGCCCAGCATAACATCCACCTTCCTCACTCCCTTGGGGTCCTGAGTTGAAGCCAGAGCTGGACTACCTGCCAGATGACGTCCCCCTAATCACCTCTGGGTGCTTAGGCTGAGGCACCACAGGTATCAGCAGCACATGCTGCATTCTGGGCTGGGACTCTAGATGGATGCCTGCAGGCTTCAGTCCCACTGTGTGCTCCTGATGGGCACATGTTACAGCATGGCACATGGAGCCTTCAGCCTGCTGCGTGCTCCTGAGGCACATGGAGCCTCAGCCCTGCTGCGTGCTCCTGAGGGGCACTCGTTACAGCAGGGGCACTTGTTACGGCACGGCACATGGAGCCTTCAGCCCCGCTGCGTGCTCCTGAGGCACATGGATCCTCAGCCCTGCTGCATGATCCTGAGGGGCACATACTTCCAGCAAGCTCCAGCTCCAACACTGCAGCACTCCCCAGGAACCCAGCCCTGCTGTGTGTTCCTAATGGGGCCAGGAGACACCTTGCAGGCAGCAGTCCTTCTGTGCCCCTGCATACAGCCGGCACCCATTTACTGCAGCCGGACTCCAGGACTCATGGGGCCACCACTGCACTGTCGCCTGAAGGGCCGGGGGACTCCAGGCTGCCAGCAGTAACAGGAGCACAGTCTTACCTGTGCTCCTCCATGTTACCTGCACCGGCTCTGTAGACTGTTTCAGGAGCCCCAGTCCTGGGTGCTCCTGCCGAGGCCACCTCTGTGCCGCCGCGACTATGCTCTGGAGGTCCGGCGGGGTCCGGGTCCGTTCCGCCAACCCCCGGGACCTCCGCGCCGGCCTGGAGCTATTTTCGGCTCCATTGTTCTACCTTAGGCCGCGGCTTCGGCCTAGCGCGAAGCCGCCGCCCCTTCCTCGCCCCCGGCCCGCCCCCTGATGATGATAATGACGCGGCCGGCGTCATGGCAGGGGCGGACCGGAGCTGCAGGGGGAATTTTCTCTCACAGAGCTTCGCGCTCTTTTCAAGGTTCCTCCCCCCTCCTTCCCACATAAACATGCAAGCAGCTCTCACAGGAGAGCCTGTAGCATTGTTAAAGCAGGACCAAGTGTGCCTGCCAGTAAAGTGCAGACTGCTTCTGCATCTGTCCTCTTGTCCCTGCCACAATGCAACTTCCATTCCTCCCATGGAGTGACAAACAATGTGGTGGTACAGTACTAGCTGGACTGTATACTGACCCACAGAACCCTCCTCTGTATACATTACTAGAGTTGAGGGAAATGTAGGGAGTCAATGCCCATCTCTGGACCCAGCCATTATATAGGAGGCAGCACGGCTTTAGCCGTGTAGGGCTCACACAGTCTTGGATGGTACTGTCAGCACAGCTTTGCTGTGCGGTGGTCTCTCATAGCAACAGCAGAGCAACCTGCAGGGCTATATATCCTGCTGCAACTTGTTCTCTGTACACCTGCAATACAAAGGGCAGTGCAAACATGTTAGCTTCTCCAGCGTTACCCTATAATAACGTTTCTGGTTCCCAGAGCTACACATGCAGAGTCTCTCTGCCAGCGCACGGGCCACTGCACTACTGATCCAGGTACCTGTTGGTACGCCTAGCCAACCTTATGACTTTGCATAGGGGTTGCTAGGTTAAGGTAAGACACCGACGGGCCCTTACCTTGGTCTCCCAACGTTGAGAGAGGTCATTTGATATTCAGGCGCCTCAGCTACTCTTACAACGTACCTCTATCTGGGCTCCCACGCAGCGGGGACAACTGGATTGTGGTGGACCTTCCACGAGTTTACCTGACAGGTTCTTTCGTGGCCCCCCCTTTCCCCCCTCTGGTACAGCTCAGTTGAAGTTGCTACAACCCAAACATTGTCCGACAATGTCAGGCGTCCCAAGAATGATCGATAACCGTCTCCAGACCCCACATTTGGAGTTCTGGATGGCGGTGAGGACAGCCAAGTCCCACAAGACGCTGATTTAAATACACGTGTTCCGCAGCTTCACGGGTAATTCACCTAAGGGTCTCTGAAACCTACGACCTATAGCATATCCTCAACTCCCCATGGTTGGGGCGCTGGGTTGTAGCCGAGATTGCTATATGCCATACTCCTCCTCGCCTCCCCATTGCTGGGGACTCGGGTTGAAGTTGCGATTTCTCGACGCCTACCCAGCCTCCCTCCCTAGGCTACAAAACCAGAGCTCTGGGTCGCAAGAGTGGACCACGAGCCCAGCTACCATCTCCTCACTGCACCTATATTAGGTACTCGAGTTGAGATAACACGCGCAAAACACTCTACACAGCCCGCTCCGAAGCAGGATCTAGCTGACTCCCGACTGCATCATCCCAATGGATGGGCCCTCCTGTTCACAGGTTTACCCGGCCTCTCGCCCCAAACTCACAGATAGAACTCTGAGTTGCAGGACATGGATCAAGAGCCCAGCTGCCAATCTTCTCACCACACCTATAATAGATACTTGGGTTGAGATTACACGCGCAAACAATCTGCACAGCCCGCTCTGAAGCAGGACCTCGCAGATCCCCAACTGCATTAATCCAATGCATGGGCCCTCCGGTCCCCTGTATGACCGTGGTCCGTCCCTTCTTCAACGCAGTCCGTCCCTTCTCAACTCAGGAGTCAAAAGCGAATTCTGTGAGACCAGAAGATCATAAATACAAAGTTTTTCCTAGTCTAAAGTTGTCAAAGGAGTCTCCCATATCTGGACGACGTATTCATCAATGCATGACTTTCAGGGACTGTGTACACAGTGTCACCTTCACTTTGCATGCTAAGAAGACTCGGTTAGCGGATCGACCGCCACAAGTCTACCACAACTCCAAGGCCACTCCAGGAGTCCCAGCTCCGCTGCGTACTCATGAAGGCCACATGCTGCAGCATCACATATGGAGTCTCAGCCTTATTGGACACACAGCATCGGATGAAAAGAGCGGCCTTTAGCCGCAACACATCCACAGGTCTAGTCATGTTTCCCCAGACAGGGCACGGATTCTTCGTCTAGGAATCCACAGTCTCCTTCAGCGGTCTCCTGAGTTCTTCACAACTGCCACGAGAGTCCTACACAACTGCCACGAGAGTCCTACACAAAATAGTGGCAGCGTTGGAGGCAGTTCCATTGGCTCAGATGCATCTCCGGCTTTTTTTTTTTGCATTTATCCATGTTCTGGCTTGGCACGAGAACAGGATGTGGTTCTAGGTACCCCGTCACAATGCACACTGCAGTACCGTTGTCCAGATCTGAATGAGAGTCTTGGGAAGGATGGTTGCCTCTATGGAAGCGGTGCCGTTTGCTCAACTTCACCTCAGGCCTCCCCAACGGGCAATTCTGACTTCGTGGAACAGGAATCCTTCTGCCCTGGACAAGTTATTCCGGTTGTCACCTGCAGCAAGGAGTTCCCTCCATTGGTGGCTCAAACCTCGTTCCCTCACGAGGGGGAGGTCCTTTCTACCGGTTTACTGGAAGATAGTCACCACCGTCGCAAGCCTCAGCGGATGGGGAGCAGTACATTGTCATCACACAGCGCATGGAACATGGTCCCCAGCGGAGTCGGCCGAGCCGATCAATCTCCTGGAAATCCGGGCCATATTTCTAGCTCTGAAGGCCTTTCATTCCATGCTGGCAGGCACACAGGTACGGATTCAGTCGGACAATGCCACGGCCGTGGCATACATCAACCATCAAGGCGGAACACACAGTCTTCAGGCCATGCACGAAGTGCAACGCATTCTCCACTGGGCAGAATCGACAAACTCAACGCTGTCAGCAGTTCATATCCCAGGAGTGGAGAACTGGGAAGCGGATTTTCTCAGTCGTCAGGGCATGGACTCGGGAGAGTGGTCCCTACACCCCGACGTGTTCCAACAAATCTGCCGTCGCTGGGGGACCCCGGACGTGGACCTGATGGCATCTCGCCTCAACACGAAGGTTCCCATGTTTATGGCCAGATCTCACGACCCGCAAGCACTAGGGGCGGATGCCCTAGTTCAGAGCTGGTCCCAGTTCCAGCTGCCTTACATCTTCCCTCCTCTGCCTCTCATTCCCAGAGTAGTGCGGAAGATAAAACAAGAGGGCATTCAACTCATTCTCATAGCCCCAGACTGGCCCAGACGGGCATGGTACGCCGATCTCGTCCAGCTCGCGGCGGACGTTCCTTGGCGCCTCCCTTGTCGTCCCGACCTTCTGTCGCAGGGGCCGTTTTACCACCAGAATTCAGACGCCCTGAATTTGATGGCGTGGCCCTTGAGACCTGGGTACTAACCCAAGCGGGTTTCTCCCCTGCCGTTATTCAGACCATGATCAGAGCACGGAAGTCGGCATCGGCAAAGATTTATCATCACACCTGGAAGGCTTTCTTCGCATGGTGCTCTTCTCGAGATCAACCCCCTCTTCCCTATTCCTTGCCGCTAGTTCTAGGGTTCCTTCAGTCGGGGTTGGAGTCTGGTCTCTCACTAGGTTCCCTTAAGGGTCAGGTTTCGGCTCTTTCAGTACTTTTTCAATGTCGCCTTTCTGTTAAGCCGCAGGTTAAAACTTTTCTCCAGGGAGTTAATCGCATCGTCCCTGCGTACAAACGTCCGTTAGATACATGGGACCATTACCTGGTACTTCCGGCTCTGCAGGAACCTCCCTTTGAACCTCTTCGGGATATCTCCCTCCACTTTCTGGTTCTGAAGGTGGTTTTTTCTAGTGGCTATCACTTCTCTTCGCCGAGTGTCCGAACTCTCGGCGCTTTCCTGTAAGCCACCCTTCCTGGTGTTCCATCAGGACAAGGTCGTCCTCCGTCCGGTGCCGTCATTCCTGCCTAAGGTTGTCTCCTCTTTCCATTTGAGGATATTTCATTGCCTTCCTTTTGCCCTGCTCCGGTTCACAGGTTCGAACGAGCCCTGCATACTCTGGGTCTCGTCAGGGTGCTTCGCATTTATGTCTCCAGATCTGCACATTTCCGTAAGTCAGACGCTCTGTTCATTCTGACGGAAGGCCCCCGTAAGGGTATGCCAGCTTCCAAGGCTACACTGGCTAGATGGATTAGATCAGCTATCTATAGGCCTACAAGATGAAAACTACTCCTCTTCCAGCGGGGATCAAGGCACATTCTATCCGAGCCGTGGGGGCCTCCTGGGTCATTCGGCACCAAGCCTCGGCTCCCCAAGTGTGTAAGGCGGCCACCTGGTCGAGCTTACACACTTTTACCAAGCACTACCGTGTTCATACCCAGTCCTCGGCGGACGCTAGTCTGGGTAGGTGCATCCTTCAGGCGGCGGTTGCCCACCT
Source organism: Allobates femoralis (assembly GCA_033576535.1). Classification (NCBI taxonomy): domain Eukaryota; kingdom Metazoa; phylum Chordata; class Amphibia; order Anura; family Aromobatidae; genus Allobates; species Allobates femoralis. Next base: position 152,753,696 of record JARQOC010000002.1, on the reverse strand, counting down.
GTAGGTATTTTTCTGTTCACTGACTTGTTCAGTATCATTAGTTCCATTGTCTTTCCCACCCAGGGACTGCTTTGGGACGTCCCACGGTCCTGTGTCCCCCAATGAGGCGAAGGAGAAAAGGAGAATTTTGTATACTTACCGTAAATTCCTTTTCTCTTAGCCTCTAATTGGGGGACACAGCACCCACCCTGTTGGCCATATGGCCTTGTTTCTAGTGGTTTTTGTTACTCTTATGTTGTTACTTTATGGCCTTGCCAGGCTTTGTTGGTATTGGTTAACCTTGTTACTTCTCCTACTGCTTTAGCACAAAACTGAGGAGGCAGTGCCTGCCCCAGGGGTGTATACTGAGGAGGAGGAGCCACTGTTACTCTTTTGCAGATTGCTTAGTGTCGCCTCCTAGTGGACAGCAGCATAACACCCACGGTCCTGTGTCCCCCAATTAGAGGCTAAGAGAAAAGGAATTTACGGTAAGTATACAAAATTCTCCTTTTTTATCTATTTCTTTTGTTAGATCAAGTCATATTTTGCAATAACATATTGGTCATCCTATGATATTTCACCTCCCTTGTTCATTATGGCTTATTGGCCTGTTTGGATTGATGGCATGCTGTGGCTGCACACACCGGCTGTAGTCAGTCGCTGGCTATTGATACTAGTATGTACGTTGTGCTCCACATGAGCTCTGAAGACAAAGTTTGCAAGCCATGGTCATGCGGATGAACAGTATGATATCTCCTTAGGAATGTAAACCTTCACACTGCATCAGTGGCAATTCATTGACTATATTAATAAGTGTTTTTTTTTTGTTATTTTACATTTCCTGCAGGTAGTTTCATTTCCTTAACTCCTGGACAACCCGTCTAATGAGTTCCCTTAGCTTTATATTGTATATTAATTGATATATCCTGTTACAGCAGCTATAATACATTAATTGGTGTGATATTTGGACTGGTTCAGGTTACTAGGATTATGCACTATGGTATGTTGCTGTCTGCCCCTTGTAAAGCATTATATGTGGTTTTAATTGTTTTATTTACTCTTGGTATTTATAGAATTAAGCTGATCATACCGGTTTGGCTCCTCGTAGGCGGCCAAGAATGACAATGTTAAGTACCGTAATGTTTTTGCAAAGTTTATTATATTCGGTTCTTTCTGACCCTGTATCTGTTTCTTTTCCTATAGGTTTTGGACCTCACATGATGACCGCTTTTTATATATGCTGATGGAATATGTCCCCGGAGGAGAACTTTTTAGCTACTTGCGTAACATGGGCCGCTTCAACAACAGCTCAGGACTGTTTTACTCCGCGGAGATTATATGTGCAATAGAATACCTGCACTCCAAAGAAATCGTTTACAGAGACTTGAAGCCTGAGAATATTCTGCTGGATCAGGAGGGTCACATCAAACTTACAGATTTTGGATTTGCAAAAAAGCTTTCCGACAGGTATCACTTAAGTGCTGAACGTCTCAGCGGCTTCATTACTTTCCCTGCCGGGGACTTGGCTTTTAGTGGAATGGTTCCTCCAGTGCGGGCAAAGCTATTTTCATACCCAAGTAATGGTGATAATTGGAATATGCCTAACAGTGCAGTTATCATTTTGTTGTGTTTTTAGTTTTTCTTTTCTGTAATTGCTGAAAAATAGGGGTTGTCAGCTACAGAGACTGGTGACGATAATGTGCATGAATATGGAGAAGTCTCATAAGCCCAATGTAAGGATCGGTCATGAAGAACAAGATACTAAAATACTGTAGTAGAGATTTATTTATTTCAGATCTGTCACTAGATTTTATAGTACAAACTTCCCTTTATGACTTCTAGGGTTCCTTTTTAGTGTGGACAATAGCTGACCCTATATTATAGGGCTGTAAAAATTGAGCAACGTTTGAGCTCAGAGACAACCAGGCACTCGCACGAAAAGGCAGACGCGGTTTTCTATCAATTCTTCCTACCTGAGGTCCTCATACAGTGCTCTTGTATATGCAAATAGACTCTGTGGAGCCTTGTTTAGGAGTCTCAACACAGGATGTCATGTCTTTAAGCTCCTAAAGAGCTGGATATTGACTTCAAGGGCCACTTAATATGGTGGTTATGGTGGTCTTCTCAAAGAGCCATCCCATGGCTAGGTCCTTCCCTGGAGGGATATCTGACTAGTCCTGTGTTGAGACTCCTAAACGAGGCTCCACAGACTCTATTAGCATATTCAAAATTCCCAGGGGGCAATGCACCTAGGAATTCACTGTGTTGAGTGCTTTAGCCAGCTGCCCGCAGTGTTTTCTTGGACTGGTCTCCCTGAGATCAGTGAATACTTTGTGTCATACAGTGCTCTTATGAGTGCTGTATATATGGTGAATGCGTAAGTAGTGCTACCACTACTTCTATTGATCCTAACATTGATATGATTGCTAGGTGATTGTGCTCATCCAACAGCATGGTCATTAGCTTAGACAGGTATTGACAGGTTAAATTTCTCAATACGGTATTAGAGCCCTAGAACCACGCAAGTAGCATTGGTGCTCGTGAGTGATGTCGATCATGAGCAATCTGACACAAATTGCCAGCTCCATTCAATATACAAAGGGATTCGGCACCCCAGTGAGAGCTGCTTTAATTGGAGGGTCTCACTGGGGGGCACAGCAAGGTGTTGCATGCAGTGAAAACTCAAAAAAAAAAAAAAAAAATCCACCTTCCCGCGCTGTTCTGGAAATGGTCGTGTTATTTCCGGATGCGTGTGGGCGGAACCAATCACTAATTGACTAATGTTCGACTCTATTCTGATGAATACGCAAGTATTACAAAGTACTCATTACCAGTATAGGGATTACTATTATTTCCCTACTTACTTATCCATAGTAGTTGCCTTTTTTTTTTTTTTTTAATTAACAACTACAGTATCTGCCTGGTAATTGAGCACATGCTAAAAATAAAACTCCTGGATGCCTCTTGTAAAGATTATATTCACTCTCATGCAAAATTAGGTTTATTCTTCAATTTCTTGTTAAATGCAAAGTTAAGCAACTTTTATAAATAGACATGGTTGAAAATGTTCTACCATTTAGCATTTGCAGAGTGTTTATGAGCTTGTCATAGCCCCTGCTCCTGGTTCTGATGGTTCTCTTTTCTCTCTGTTAGTGGAATGTGTTCTGTACAGACATGTAGTAAAGAAAGGTGAAGGTATCTCCGGGAGGGGAAAGGGTACAGGCTATAAAGAAGGAGGGAAGCACATAGATAGAAAATAGGTGCAAGATAGAAGCTGTGCTGTTCATGGGCTAATGATCACCACTCTGCCTTGGATCCACACACAGCTCACGACCAGCCTATATTACTGAAAGAAACACTCCCACATTAGAAAAATCTCTAACTTGGATTAGGCTGCAAATCACTTATCAGGGGAAGCTGAAATTGAGTGAAAGGATGAAGATTGTGTTTTGAAATCTATTTCAATTTGAAAATTCAATGAACGTATACAGATAATTTGTGCTGCGTTCACAGAATTCTGTCTGCGCACAATACGCAGCGTTCAAAACCGCTAATGTGAAAGTAGGCTTAGAGTAAGTGTTAGATACAGCCTTGTGTTCTGTATATATCTAGTCTTGCATTATTTCTTAAAGGGTTTATCAATAGAGGAAATGGAGGAAGGGAGGCAGCTCCTCAGTCTGTACTCACTGGACTCCGACACCGGTATGATGGTTGGCGTCCATCCACGTTCAATCAGATAAGGAAGGTTACCAGCATCAATCTTCTTTTAATCCTTTATTCAAGCATCAGAATAAAAACATAGAGAAACATGTACAGAGGTGAACGCTGGACGCATTTCGAGGGGTGACCCTCTTAATCTTTAGCCAAGAAGATTAAGAGGGTCACCCCTCGAAATGCGTCCAGCGTTCACCTCTGTACATGTTTCTCGATGTTTTTATTCTGATGCTTGAATAAAGGATTAAAAGAAGATTGATGCCGGTAACCTTCCTTATCTGATTAAAGGGTTTATAGGTGTACTGAGATCACACTTTCTTGCATGTACTTTGGTGGAACGCTATAGCAGACAAAATAAGAAGCAAGGCTTTAAAATCTCCCACCAAGGGTAGGATAAGACTTGATCCTTACTTAAAAACTTTTAAGTCTAGTAATGAACTCCATATTCAATTAAGAAGGAGAACCTGAAAACTGATGTTTAAGGGATCTTGTCCTAAGAGTTAGTAGTCGACGTGTGGTGCATTGTTGCTCTCTATGTAAGGTGGTGTACACGTCTTCACACTTTTGTAGCATTCTTGGTGTGTGTCCATAAGGTCCCACTAGACATGAGGGTAGAAGGCTCACTAAGTTACTTAACTTGCTGTCACTGGGGCTCCCTTTGTCCCGTGGTCATGTTGTACATATGTGAATAGACATGGCATTCATCTCCAGCATGCACTATCCAGTTCCCATCACAGTTTTAGATTTCACCCTTTTGTTCTTCTAGTGTCTGTCTGTAGTTTCACATCCGATTACTTATTTATAGATCATCTGGCTTCCTGGAGAAACAGATTATTAGTTGTTGCTTAGTAAAGGGTTGCAATTACATGATGGCGAAGCATAAAGTGAACTTTGAGTCCTTGAAAAAAGGGGGGGTTTTTTGGAGTGGCACTAAGACACGGGATCCACCAGTCACACGTTTAATAGAACGGATGCATAAGGGGAGAGGACAGAAACGTGTGTGTATGACCGGGATCGGGGAAGAAAAGTATATAACACTCGTTTTAGAGTGAAAAAATATTTTTTATTATAACAAATCCATGTGAATAAGGTAAAAAAGCACAAAACATTAAAACCATCTAAAAAATGTGCAACACCGCACGAGATATATCACAAAAACATGCCTCCTATGATTTCTAGCAATAATGCTGAACCTGCAGGATTAACCTGGTGACAAAAAACAGGAATAGATACATAATAACACAAATTCCCATGATAAGGAATCTAGATATGCAGTAAGGTCACCTAGCTGTTAGGGCAAAAGATAGACCAGATAGTACTATAGCTGAGGCTCAATGCAAAGTGGTGCAAGACAATAAAGTGCAATTGAAGGCAAATGAAACCTCTGATAATGCCCTATTTGAAGTGGGACCAGAATAGACCATGCAAGAAAAAAACACTGCAATGGAAACACCGCATATCTGTGAATGGAAATGAAATTATAAGTTAGTCACCAGTCATAATACACCTGCAGGCAGGGAGGCATGAGAGCGTGGCTCTGGACCTACGCGTGTCGCTGCCTAATTGACAGCTTCCTCAGGGTAGAGCACCACTGGAGAGTGTGCTTCATTACCTTAAATATCCACAATAATGCACAGCACCTGTAAGGGAAATAAATGCCGTTATCTCTTATTGAGACCTGTAGGGAGGAGTGTGGGGCTCTGTGTCTTGCATCATTGATGTTCCGGGGCACAGCGGCAGATTGACTTCCGGGTGAATTAACCCAGAAGTCGCCTGTCTGTGCTGGAAGGGGGGATACACAGCTGTGCATGTCTGGAGCGCGGCCCGTAATGATCGGAGCCGTCCATGCTCACTGTGTATGCAGCGTCGCTATGCGACGTGCGCGCATGCGCAGACCGCCGGTCTAGTCATAAAGCAGCGCTGATTGCCGTAAATGTGGGTAAAGTAAACCCACAGACGGCAAATCCGCAAGCAAGACAAAGTATAGTGCAAAATAGAAGCCCAGGAGGAGCCAGGGAAATGAAGCAATATACAAAACACTTATAAAACAAGGGAAGTAATTATGAGCGAAGAATTAGTTTATAAACTATAATGAATAGCTGCTGCACCATCAATACCGCCACCTAGAGGGAGAAGATAGATATTACAGCACAAGTACAGCACAAAAAAACCCAAAGGAAAATTTAAGAATAAAAAACATACAAAAAATGGAGAAAGTTATAAATACAAGTCTACATCCAAAATAACAGGCCAGAATTGCGCCTGTAGGATTAATTTAACGGATAAATGGTGTTCATTTTCCGCTTCTTATTCATCCCTAGCTCATTGTTGCCGCTTGTTGTTCTCTTCGCCAAAATCATCGATGTTATGATATTTACATATTATTCTCTGATGGAAGATATTGGTGTAATTCGTTCAGCAGCTCCATAATTAAATGGAAACACTGTAGATGCCATTTAGAAAGTCCATGACGGAGACAACACTCGAAGAGTCCCAATTCCGAACACATCTAACTGGAGGTGATCGCAGCAGCAGTAGTGGTGTTTGAAAGCTTTCTCCTTGAGTGCTTGAATAGTACAGCGGATGCCATGTGTGTCCGTAGCCAGAGGAGGTCCGTTTAGGTACTAAGAAAGAAATAATAAATTTGAGAAATTTTCTTATTTCAATGAATGAAAAAAAAGAACTCTAAAATAATATCTAAGTTTTGTAGTACCCATTAAAAAGAAACTCTTCATTCAGACCCTCTGGAGCCATACTTTTGAGTTGGAAAATCCAACGACTCTCCTTGCGTAACAGTTCTTCAGTAAACACGTGCTTTCCTAATGGTGGGTAAAGCTTTATCCACCACCAAGATTTTTAGACCACTGTGAGAGCTACGATGTACCTCTCTGAAATGCCTAGCTACTGAGGTCAGGGTCTTACCGGCTTTGAGATGTTCTTCAGCACAAGAGATGCTGGAAATGTGGTTCTGAATACGTTTTCGGACCTCCTGAGTGGTCTGCCCGACATAGACCTTAGGACAGCTGCAAATGAGAACGTAAACAACGTTACGGGTACGGCAATTTGCATACAGTTTTGATTTGAATCCTTTGAGACATTCAACATGATCTGTACTACCAGAGGCCACCATTAAAGGACAGACTGAGCACTCTCCACATGGGTAGGTACCAAGGATCTTAAACCCTCTGCCAAGTGAAACGGAAGGTCTCTTGAAGTGACTTGTGGTAAGAGTGTCCTTCAAGTTTTTAGCTCTTTTAGCTACCAATTTTGGTTTGGGTCCAACAAATTGTGCAATTTTAGGGTCGTTTGATAGCAATGACCAATTGTGGTCCAGGGTTCGATATACGTCCCTCCAATGATTGTTAAAAGTTGTGATAACATTCAACTTATCTGGACTCGATCTAATCTTCCCTGTTAACAATTCAGTTCTATCCGTTGTGATTGTGGACCTATACGCGTTTGAGATGACCTTATGCGGGTACCCCCGTTTCTTAAACCTTTCTGTAAGGTCTCTTGCCTCTGACAGAAAGGTAGTGTTGTCAGAGCAATTTCTCTTGAGCCGATAAAATTGGCCTTTGGGAATAGCATTCCGCACATGCTGTGGATGGAAGCTCTGGTAATGGAGAACGCTGTTTGTGGCAGTGTCTTTTCTATGTAGAGCCGTGATGATCTTACCTTTTTCCTGTATAATTTTCAAATCCAAAAAGACTACTTCTGTCCAAGAGTACTGGGACGTCAAGGTGATGTTCCACGGGTTGTCGTTAAGAATGTCCACGAACTTCTGACAGTCCTCTAAGGTACCTGACCAAAAAAACAGAATGTCGTCGATATAACGATACCATTTGCGTACAGATCCATTGTACGTTGGAAGGGTGCGAACATGAACCTGCTCCCACCAACCCAAAAATAAATTTGCGTATGATGGCGCGCATTTCGCACCCATGGCGGTCCCTGATACCTGTCTATAGAAGGCTCTGTCAAAGGTGAAGTAATTATATTCGAGGACCATCCGCAGCAGATCGAGCAAGAATGAATCGTGTAACCGACTACCCGTACTTTCAAGATCCAGAAAATGGGTGACAGCTGAAATACCAAGATCATGATTAATGCAGGTGTACAGACTCTCTACATCCATTGTAACTAACAGAATCTGCTCTTCCAGAACCAAATCTCCCAATTGAACTATCAGGTGAGAAGAATCTCTAACGTACAAAGGAAGAGAAAGTACGTACGGTTGCAGATAAAAGTCAAGGTACGTGCAGGGTTTCTCAAACAGGCCTCCAATCCCTGAAACAATGGGTCTACCAGGAGGTTGTTCCAGGGATTTGTGCACCTTGGGTAGCATATAGAACGTTGGTACAATAGGGAATTTAATCAATAAAAATTCCTTTTCTTTTTTGGAAATTAAGCCAAGATCGAAGGCATGATAAATTAGAGTCCCCAACTTACGTTTAAAAGTATCGGTGGGGTCTGATGGTAATTTCCAATAGCAAGATCTGTTATCAAGCTGTCTTCTAGCTTCCCTTAGGTACATCTCGATGGGCCATAGCACCACATTCCCACCCTTGTCCGCTTCCCTTATGATGAAGTCCTTGCTGTTTTGAAGTGTGTTAAGGGCTACATGTTCCTGACGACTAAGGTTATTCCCTTGGAATTTATTAATTTTTAATTTCTTAATGTCGTTAACCGTTGCGTCAAAAAAAGTTTGCACTGCTGGAAATAGAGAAAACGGGGGTGTGGCCTGTGATGGAGATCTTTTGGTAAAAGGTATCTTATGTCTGATTGTACCTGTGGGATGTTCGTCCTCAGCCAAATCCAAGAGATCCTGCAGAGTGGCTCTGTCACAAGATGGTAGGGAATCCAATACAGATGGACGATGGTACAATAACTTGAAGACAAGTTGCCTGCAAAAAAGGTAGACGTCCTTTATTAGTTCGAATTTATCCAAGATATTCACTGGAGAGAAGGAAAGTTCTTTTTTAAGTAAGCTCTGTTCATCAATGGACAAATTATAATTGGTAAGGTTGATTATTTGTAGGTTGTCACTTACACCACTACTGCATCCTGCAGAGCTCACCATCTTCCTCCCAGTCGTGCTCCCAATGGTAAGATCGGTGACCACTTGCCTGTTCGTGGATTGCGATTCCGTAGATTTGGCGGGCTTGCGCCTGCCCCTTCTGGTTGGTCTCCTTGATCCGTTTCTGACTCGGATAAAAAATCTTCAGCACCAGATGATGTGGAACTTTGAGTCCTGAACAGCTTACCCCTGGATATCAGGAGGCAGACCTCTCTATCCTCTCACCAAATGATCTGTGCACCAAGGGCGCTGATTGTATAGTATTTCTAAACTATATTGTTCAGCAATTTACTCCCTAGGGATGTGTAAAGATCCTTAAGTATTCTTCGGCATGACCATTGTAATGAGTTTTGAACCGTCTGCGATGTATAACTCTGGTGCACCGTTCACTGTATTTCTAACTGCAAGAAATTTCAGAAAGCTAAAGTGAATGTTACCAAATTTCACCATAAAAAAAAAAAAGTACATTTCTTACTATATAGATCTTAGGGCGGCTTCACACTGCGGTGTGATCGAGTCCAGGGCTGTCAGGAATGAACCTGACAACCCCGGACTGGATCAGCACACAGGACTGGAGGGCTAATTTGCTCTCCAGTCCGGTGTGCAGCTGCAGCCGCTGATAGGTCAGGACCGCGGCGATTGTAGAGAACTCCAGCCCTGAAGTTTCTAAATCCAGAGGGCGGACATTACCCTTGCAACTCTCCTGCTTCTTTCCTTATTTTCCTGCTTGACCAATGGCCTCCGATCTCTCCCGGATAGGTAATTCTTCTCATGACCTGCCTCCTTGCCCGAGATTCTTCTCAGATGCCTTCATTGCCCTGGGTCATCTTGCTAGAATGGTCTCCCTCCATCCCTTGTAATATCATTGAGCGCTTACTGCGCTATGTGACCACCGCCCATGATGAGGTAATTCTAGGTAATGAGAGCGAAAGTGCGGACTCACAGGTAGGGAGTCAGGTCACTGAGAGAACTACCTCTTTGATCGGAGGCTGGCGGGTGGGGAAAATAGGCAGGAGAGTTGAAAGTGCAGTGCCCAATACTTTCATGTGCTATTAAAACTTCAAGTCTCGTAGATGCCTTTATTTAGGAGTCTAATATCCTGGTGACAACTACTGTTTGAGATTAGCTCATGGGATCCCCATCTCCTGGGGCCAATGTAGAATTCCTAAATGATTCCAAATATTTCTATCTATCAAATTATGACTTTCAGCATAATGACCCAAAAACATTACTATCTATAGCTCACACTCTGTCAGTATGTGCAGGTGTCACATCTGTGACTTGCAGGACTGGTGAGCGCCTCCCTGCTCACTCTGGTCACCCCTCTGCCCTTCCTCGGTTTGTCTCTGAGCTGTCTCCTGTAGCCTTTCTAGCTCTGCTGCATCCTCCTGCTGGTGAGCACCTCCCTGCTCACTGCGGTCACCCCTCTACCCTTCCTTGGTTTGTCTCTGAGCTGTCTCCTATAGCCTTTCTAGCTCTGCTGCATCCTCCTGCTGGTGAGCACCTCCCTGCTCACTGTGGTCACCACTCTGCCTTTCCTCGGTTTGTCTCTGAGCTGCCTCCTGTAGCCTTTCCAGCTCTGTTGCATCCTCCTGCTGGTGAGCGCCTCCCTGCTCACTCTGGTCACCCCTCTACCCTTCCTTGGTTTGTCTCTGAGCTGTCTCCTGTAGCCTTTCTAGCTCTGCAGCATCCTCCTGCTGGTGAGCGCCTCCCTGCTCACTCTGGTCACCCCTCTGCCCTTCCTCGGTTTGTCTCTGAGCTGTCTCCTGTAGCCTTTCTAGCTCTGCAGCATCCTCCTCCTGCTGGTGAGCGCCTCCCTGCTCACTCTGGTCACCCCTCTGCCCTTCCTCGGTTTGTCTCTGAGCTGTCTCCTGTAGCCCTTCTAGCTCTGCAGCATCCTCCTCCTGCTGGTGAGCGCCTCCCTGCTCACTCTGGTCACCCCTCTGCCCTTCCTCGGTTTGTCTCTGAGCTGTCTCCTGTAGCCTTTCTAGCTCTGCTGCATCCTCCTGCTGGTGAGCACCTCCCTGCTCACTGCGGTCACCCCTCTACCCTTCCTTGGTTTGTCTCTGAGCTGTCTCCTATAGCCTTTCTAGCTCTGCTGCATCCTCCTGCTGGTGAGCACCTCCCTGCTCACTGTGGTCACCACTCTGCCTTTCCTCGGTTTGTCTCTGAGCTGCCTCCTGTAACCTTTCCAGCTCTGTTGCATCCTCCTGCTGGTGAGCGCCTCCCTGCTCACTCTGGTCACCCCTCTGCCCTTCCTCGGTTTGTCTCTGAGCTGTCTCCTGTAGCCTTTCTAGCTCTGCAGCATCCTCCTGCTGGTGAGCGCCTCCCTGCTCACTCTGGTCACCCCTCTGCCCTTCCTCGGTTTGTCTCTGAGCTGTCTCCTGTAGCCTTTCTAGCTCTGCTGCATCCTCCTGCTGGTGAGCACATCCCTGCTCACTGTGCTCACCACTCTGCCCTTCCTCGGTTTGTCTCTGAGCTGCCTCCTGTAGCCTTTCTAGCTCTGCTGCATCCTCCTGCTGGTGAGCACATCCCTGCTCACTGTGCTCACCACTCTGCCCTTCCTCGGTTTGTCTCTGAGCTGCCTCCTGTAGCCTTTCTAGCTCTGCTGCATCCTCCTGCTGGTGAGCGCCTCCCTGCTCACTGTGCTCACCACTCTGCCCTTCCTCGGTTTGTCTCTGAGCTGCCTCCTGTAGCCTTTCTAGCTCTGCAGCATCCTCCTCCTGCTGGTGAGCGTCTCACTGCGGCACCCCTCTGCCCTTCCTCGGTTTGTCTCTGAGCTGCCTCCTGTAGCCTTTCTAGCTCTGCAGCATCCTCCTCCTGCTGGTGAGCGTCTCACTGCGGCACCCCTCTGCCCTTCCTCGGTTTGTCTCTGAGCTGTCTCCTGTAGCCTTTCCAGCTCTGCTGCATCCTTTCTATAGCCAGGCAGAACTCACCAGAAGCAGGAGTACAGCTTAATTCTGCAGATTTTAGGTTCCCTTGCCAAGCCTGTGCCAGCCTGGTCTATTTTGGTCAGATCCTCTTACCGCTCCTTGCCCGAATGTTGGTTCCTAGTTATTCTTTTGCCTGTGTCCTGTTCATGCATTTGTTTGTATTGATTCTCCCGTTTCTAACCTGGCCTGTATACCTGTCCTGTCTGATCTCGGCTTTGTTCTCTGATCCTGTGCCTCTCACCCCAACCTCGGACTGTCTGGCTACACGTCTCGCCATCCTTTACTTAATTCCCGTGTCTCTGGCCCTCTGGTCAGCCACTGCAGTACCAGGAATTGCCATAGTGGTACCCAGCCTATCCTCACCATGAGAGGCCCTAGTGATGACCTGACAGACACTTGGCCACATCCCTCCAGGGGAAGCTCAGCCCATGGCGCAGTGGATCCACATCCACCACTGTTACATTGTGCACTTTCATCCTCCATCTGTCAGCATGGGCAGCCCGCTACTGTGTGATCCTGGTGCAGCGAACGTCCGCTGCAGACGAGAGGGGGTAAGAACACAGGTGTACACATTGACAGTGTGTGCGCGCTGTCCGTCCTGCTGTCAGTGTGCACATGGCTGTGGATTGAATTCAGGCTATGCTCTAAAATGAGCATTATCCAGCATCATTGGGGTGATGCAGAAGGGTGCACAGACCTTTTGGGTGCAATGAGGACCAATAACGTGCATATCTAATAAAACTTATACAAAACACAATGAGTAAAAATTGTGTTTATGGACGTGGCACTTATCTGTATCACAGGATGCAACAAATTTAGAAAAAGAAGAAATATTCGTTCTATCAGACGCTGTCAGCCCGTATTAATGATAAGTGCAAAGCTCAATTCATTTCACACGAGCTTGTTTATTAGTTGTAAAACGTTTAGCAAAAGAATACAATAAAATATAAAGTATTGAAACTGGTAAAACAAAAGAATTAGCAATGTAAGAACTGCGTCCCACTGGATTCTTATTAACTAATGCAGAGGTCCCCAACTCCAGGTCTCAAGGGCCACCAACAGTGCAGGATTTCAGGATTTCCTTAGTATTTCACAGGTGTTAATGTGATGAAAGGTGATGATTCCAACCCTGTGCAATACCAAGGAAATCCTGGAAACCGGCACTGTTGGCGGCCCTCGAGGACTGGAGTTGGGGACCCCTGATGATGAATAGTGATGAGCGAGCACTGCCATGCTCGGGTGCTTGGTGCCCGTAATGAGCAATTAGACAGGCTCAATGGGTGTGCGGAGTATAATGGAAGTCAATTGGGAACGCTAGAATTTTTCATAAAAATCTTCCAGAAAAAATGCTCAAGTTTCCCATTAACTTCCATTATACTGTGTACATGAGTCGAGCCCGTCCGTGCGTCTGACTGCTCTTTGCAAGCACTAAGCTCCCAAGCATGGCAGTGCTCGCTCATCACTATTATATATAACTTCCATTATACTCGGTGCACAAGGCGAGTCTGTCCGTATGTCTGACTGCTCATTACGAGCACCAAGCCCCCGAGCATGGCAGTGCTCGCTCATCACCTTTATATATAACTTCCATTATGCTCTGTACACGAGGCGAGTCCGTCCGTACGTCAGACTGCTCGTTACGAGCACCAAGCCCCCGAGCATGGCAGTGCTCGCTCATCACCATTATATATAACTTCCATTACACTCTGTACACGAGGCGAGTCCGTCCGTACGTCTGACTGCTCGTTACGAGCACCAAGCCCCCTGAGCATGGAAGTGATTAATCATCACTGTAAATAACCTGCGAAAAGGATTGAGCTCTATAGACTAAGGCTATGTTCACACTCTGCGTTTTTACCATGATTTTATGCTAATCTAAACCTGCCTTTTTATTCCTAGCAAAATCTGTGATTCAGGGAAAGCTGTGTTTTTGTTCTTTGCAGAAACTGAAACCTGCCCAGGTTTTGCTGCAGTTTTGAATGAATGATCAAGTCAGTTCTCTTGTGTGTTTTTGCCATAGTTGTATGAACAAAACTGCAGGTTTCCTCCAGCTAAGAAATCTGGATTTACTAGAAACGAGGTTTAGGTGCATTTTTTTTGCTGCAGTAAAACCTTGTATATGTGAACACAGCCTAACAGTATACATAGGCTGTGTTCACACATGTAAGGTCTCATAGACCCATGGCAAAAATGCACTACAGAATTGACACGCTCAATCTTGCAAAACCTGGGCAGGTTTCAGTTTCTGTAAAGAAATAAACCAATGTGTGTGGGCAGCTTTTCCCTGAATCACATAAGTTTTGCTGGGAATAAAAACACCGGTTTAGATTAGTATAAAACCAAGGGGAAAACTGAACAGAAAAATGCAGCAAAAAACCTGTGTGTGAACATAGTCTGAATTCATGCTCACAGAACATCATCCTTCTACTTTTAGGGAGTTATGGTGGGTTTACACGCTTCAATATCGGTCCGATATCGCAACTCAATGGCGCGGGAGCGCGCATTTAGTGCACTTTTCTCCTGCATCGCATTGGATGTTTACACGCTGCGATATCGGAATACAACGTCCGTGCGATGTCTCCGCCTCCCAACCCAGGATCGCATAGTTAACATGGGAGTGAATGGGTGATGTTTCAAATCGCATCGTAGTTGGGCGTTTACACAGCACGATCGGCTCCAATCTCCCTTCAATATCGGGGCATTGAATAGCACGCTCATTCAATCCCCGATATCGCATTGACATCGTTCCTGCATCGTATTGGACGTTCACACCATACAACGCAGGAACGATCTCTGGTCCAACGATTGAACCACGTGACTTTTCATTGAAATCGTACTACGATATCGCAACGTGTAAACCCGCCATTAAAGGGGTTGTCAACTACTAGGACAAACCCTTCTAAATTGACTTGTTGCCCCCTGTTAAAATAATAAACCCTGTACTCCTCTTGCATGCTGCCCCCATTCCAGTGCTGTCAGTAACTGTGACTCGGGGCTCACATGATGTCACTGGAACATCGGCAGCACAGGAGGTGAGTACAGGGTTTATTTTTTTTAACATGGGGGGGAAACAAGTCTATTAAAAAGGGGTGTCCTTAGGGGCTGGCTTGCCAGGGGGGCAGATGCCCCCCAGGCCAGTGGTTAAGCAGCAGTTTTGGGGCCGCCCGGCCATCGGTCATGTTGGTCTGGTAGGCCGCTCTCTCCCTAAAGCTCATGGGCCACTGCCGTGTGCTTGCCCCCCAGGCTGAAATTTGCCAGCCAGCCCCTGGGTGTTCTAGTAGTGGACAATCCTTTTAATCTATATGGGTCACTGCATATCAAGTGATCCAAATATGAATATTTTTTGTTCCCTGACGTCTTTAGATTTTTTTTTAAATTTTTTTTCTATATAAAGTAACAACGTTAGTTTACAAATAAAAAGTTTTGAATTATTTTCTTCTTCAGTTAATTTTTTTTTTTTACAGATTTGTAAAGTTTTAAAAAAGCGTGAATTTTGGCCTGGTATGGCTTTTCATGTGTTTAACCCTGTTATTTCTAGCCCGAGATATGATAAAAAAAAAATACAGGTTTTTTTTTAAACACTCAGAGTGATTAAATCACTGCTTGCACTACCGTATATACTCGTGTATAAGCCGAGTTTTTCAGCCCAAAATTTGGGCTGAAAAGTCCCCCCCTCGGCTTATACACGAGTCACTACGGTATTGTGCTGTGGTGGGGGCTGTGGGGCCGGGGCTGTGGAGGCTGGAGGAGGCGGGGGGAGGCTGCTGTATGAGCGGCCCCATCACGTGGGGCCACTCATTATATATGCACTGCTTCCCCCTGTCAATCAGCGGCAGGGGGAAGCAGTTCATATATTCCCCCCAAAAGCTGGCACTCACCCCCCTTGTAAGGCCCCCCCCATCGCTGCTTATACATTACCATTCCGGTGTTCTGATCCGCGCCGCTCCTCGGTGCTTCTTCATGCTCCGTCCTCGCTGGCTGCATCCGGGGATCTCCGGCTGTCGCAGCGATATGACGTCATCGCGCGACGGCCGGAGAATGGAGATCCCGGATGCAGTCAGCGAGGACGGAGCATGAAGAAGCAGCGAGGAGCGGCGCGGATCAGAACACCGGAATGGTAATGTATAAGCAGCGGGGGGGGGAAGCCTTACAAGGGGGCCGAGTGCCAGCATTTGGGGGCTGTTGGTACCCCCAGGGGGCTGCTGGGTACCCCCTGGGGGCTGCTGGGTACCCCCTGGGGGCTGCTGGTACCCCCAGGGGGCTGCTGGGTACCCCCAGGGGGCTGTTGGTACCCCCAGGGGGCTGTTGGGTTCCCCCTGGGGGCTGCTGGGTACCCCCTGGGGGCTGCTGGGTACCCCCTGGGAGCTGTTGGTACCCCCGGGGGGCTGTTGGTACCCCAGGGGGGCTGTTGGTACCCCAGGGGGGGTGCTGGGTACCCCCTGGGGGCTGCTGGGTACCCCCTGGGGGCTGTTGGGTACCCCCTGGGGGCCGCTGTATAACCCCTGGGGGCTGCTGTTATATACCACTGGGGCTGCTGTATATACCACTGGGGCTGCTGTATATACCACTGGGGCTGCTGTATATACCACTGGGGCTGCTGTATATACCACTGGGGCTGCTGTATATACCACTGGGGCTGCTGTATATACCACTGGGGCTGCTGTATATACTGGTGGGGTCTGTATAGACCACTGAGGAGGCTGCTGTATACCACTGGGGTTGCTGTATATACTACTGGGGCTGCCTGTATACTACCACTGGGGCTGTATATACTACTGGGGCTGCCTGTATACTACCACTGGGGCTGTATATACTACTGGGGCTGCTGCTGTATACTACCACTGGGGCTGCTGTATACTACCACTGGGGCTGCTGTATACTACCACTGGGGCTGCTGTATACTACCACTGGGGAGGCCTGTATACCACTGGGGGGCCTGTATACCACACTGCTGGGGGCTGTATACCTCTGCTGAGGTCCACCCTCGGCTTATACACGAGTCAATAGGTTTTTCCAGATTTTGGGGCAAAAGTAGGGGGGTCGGCTTATACACGGGTCGGCTTATACACGAGTATATACGGTACTTTTTGATCACTGCAATAAACACAGCATTTATCACTATTTATGTAAAAAAAAAAAAATCTGCCATTGTTTTCACTAGGGATTAAAAAAACTAATGCAGATAGTGAAACCTCAGTAGAGAAAAGCTGCCAAGACCGCAGTGTTTATCCGCAGACAGAAAATGTGTGTGCTCTAGCCCTAAAGGTGCCGTCACACGCATCAATTTTATGAACGATATTGTTAGTGATCACATGCACGCGCGATCGCTAACAATATCGTTCATATCGCTGGTTAGCTGTCACACAGACAGACTCATCAGTGATCAATTAACCAGAAACATCGTGGAAACGATTTAAATATCGTTTCCACGATGTCCTGACTGATAAGCCAGCTCCCAGCGCCTCTCACAAGCGCTGGGATCTGGTATCCAAACTAAACTGCGGGTATCTAGGCAGCGCGCGCTGCCTAGATACCAGACGTGTACCTTAGGTATCAGCCTCCTCCGCTCACCGGCTGGTATCTATGGTACACAGCGGGTAACTAGGGTCCCTAGTTACCCTCTGTGTACCTTAGATACCAGCCGGTGAGCGGAGGAGGCTGGTACCTAAGGTACACGTCTGGTATCTAGGCAGCGCGCGCTACCTAGATACCCGCAGTTTACCTTGGATACCAGCTCCCAGCGCTTGTGAGAGGTACTGGGAGCTGTTATCGGTCGTCTTGCGGTGTCGCACGCAGTGATGCTGAGTGTCCACCAGCCGACCAACTATTTATTTGAGGACAGGACCTCAAATCAAACGATGAACGATCAGCCGACTGATCGTTCATCGTTGTAGTATCACACGCAACGATGTCGTTTCGACATCGTTCAAGCGTCACAAAACACGTGACTTTTGAATGATATCGGCAACGATATCATTACGTGTCACTGTACCTTTATACTCACTTTATAGTAAGACAGTTATATCTCACAAGTGTACTGTAAGTCTTTATTTTTATTACCCATCTTCCTTACTTAGTATTAACTGTATTTTTCTCACACAGCAATGGCTGCTGCTTCTCAAGGAACAGCATTTTACAATATAACATATACTGTTGCAATCACTTTAAAAAAAACTGGACACAAGAAAAAACTTAGGCCGGTCCAAGATTGGATGTTTGATATGAATCCATCATTCAGTGCAGCATGAACGTTTGTGACAGTTGTAGAAAGCAACTTACAAAAGAGAAAATCCTCTGCAGGCAGAACATTGTGAAGAGCCGAACATCAACACAGAGGATTTCATAAATCTGATTAACAATAGAGTATTTGAATAAATCACTGTCTAAGGCCCTTTCACATCAGCGTTTTTCGTAATTCGCGGCAGATGCGTGAAAAACCGCATCTGCCGCGTTTGCCGCATAACGGTTCACTTGCGGCACGGTTGCGGTTTTTTCATAGGAAGTATAGGGGACTTGCGGCAGATGCGGCAAGTGCGGTTTTGCACTTGCGGCAGGTGCGGCAGCGAAAAAAACCGCGGTCAGCCGCGGTTTTTTCGCTGCCGCACCTGCCGCAAGTGCAAAACCGCACTTGCCGCATCTGCCGCAAGTCCCCTATACTTCCTATGGAAAAAACCGCAACCGTGCGCAAGTGGAACCGTTATGCGGCAAACGCGGCAGATGCGGTTTTTCACCGCATCTGCGCGAATTACGAAAAACGCTGATGTGAAAGCACCCTAACATCAAATATAATTACGATAATGAGGTGGGAGAGGCATATTTTTCCCAGAACGGTACGGGCTTTCATTTGATATGTCACATGGCTATGTTTCTTAATATTTTGTTAATAATTTTGTTATATTTTTAATATGTATACTGTACTTTGCAGCACGAAGTGGTCTGTGCTGTGGAGCGTTAGTAACGGTTCTATAGATTCCTATCATCTTGTCAGATTGTGTATGTGATAGACATTCAGTTAATCATAGACCAGCTCATTATGTTGATGAGCCTTATGAATATGCAGATTATTAACAAAATAAACAAAATATTTAGAAACATAGTCTTGTGACACCTCAAATGAAAGCCCATACCGTTCTGAGAAAAATGATGCCTCTCCCACCTCATTATCTTATTTCTAGCCCGAGATATGATTAAAAAAGATGTAGTCATACCAGGCCAAAATTCACACTTTTTCAAAACTTTAAAAATCTGTAAAAAAATTAACTAATGAAGAAAAAAATTCAAAACTTTTAATTTGTAATTAACTAAAGTTGTACTTCATATAGAAAAGAAATAAGAAACATCTAAGGAATCAGATAAAAAAAAAATATTCATATTTAGATCACTTGATATGGAATGACCCATTGAAGCTATAATAGTTATATATTTTTAAATATGATCCCATTGCGATCCCAACTTGAATTTTGGTGCAGATGTGGCTAAGGGAAACAGCAGACACATGGGCATTTGTGGGAATTTTTAAATTATACATTTTTTTCGGAAATGCGTTTTAAAATTTTGCGTTTGCGATCTCATGGGTAAAATATTAACAAAGATCCTCTTGTGGCATATCTGGTGAAAGCCAGTACAATTCTGAGTAGAATGGTGTTTATTTTGTCTCTCTATCTTATTTCTAGCCTGAGTTATGAGGAGAAATGTAAAGGCAGCAACACCGAAATTCGCACTTTATCCAAACTTTAAAAATCAATTAAAAATAATTAAAAAAATTGTACAATTTTTTTCTCTTCACATTTTGCATTGTCTGAGATGCCATTATGAAATAACAAAATCTCAAAATAATTAAAAATATAGAGGTAATAATCATTGGTTCACTTGGCATGGAATGGAATGCAAACAAGTGTTTTGAAAAACAAATTCTCACACTTATAAATTTCTTATTTTTAATAACTTGCAGAAAGATTATACAGCTATTCAGAATATGGATGTGTATAGTTAGCACATCAGCCTCATCAGGTCTAAGGGATCTTTTTTATATCCGTTATGGCGACAGACCCACTGCCTGTAAACTGTATAACAATATTATCTTTTAGCCCCACCTAGTGGACAAAGGTGCTTACTACAGTTAGATTTTTTTTTTTTGTGTTTTAGCAACCATATAAATATCATTTTGTATTCTGACTTTAACGCATACAAAAATGTATGAACCTGCAAAAAACACAATCATTAATATAGTGTACTAGAGGGTATTTGAAACAATAAAAACCATAAAAAAAAATATATAAATGTATTTTTAATATAGGGAGCGACAAACCAAAAATGCTAAAATTTCATATATATACTGAGTGAAGACCCCGGATTGGGATCAACATGATTGCTGTACAATTAATGGCACTATATAAGTGAATATATATGATTTGCTATTATTGTATGGAGATGATGATCGGAGGGATTCCTTTTACATGATAAGTTAGTTTGTTGTTTTCATACTTCTCACCTCGTCACTTGTTCTGTAATTCAGGATTACTCACTACTTTATAGTCCTATATACAATAATCAGTCCACGGCCATGATAATATATAGACTTTGTACTGGCCGTGTACATTGTCCCTGATCTGATGCTTCTTTTGAACAACGCTCTGTAACTCCCCATATATTTTAATTTCTTTTATGAAACTCCTAGATTTAATATTATATTTTTAAGTATTTTTAGTTGTTACATTTTTTTGTAGGGTCAAATCTTTTTTTTTTTTTTTTTTTTTTTTTTCCTGCACATAAATTCTTATAATATTTGCGCCTTTTTTAAGTATACGCATAAGTTTTGTTTTTTTATTTAATTTTCCTTGTGAGCAGTGCCGTACTGCAGACCACATGGCCGCCTTTGGGCCCGTGAGTCAGGGTCGCTTGGTGCCATTGCAGTCATCAGACCCCCCCACCCATCATTGCACTTACAATTGTATCAGCATCACAGATGTCGATATAATTGAAAGCCATCACCAGAGAGCGACCACCGCTTTCCCTCATCATTCTCCCCGTGTACCTGCGTTCTGACATCAGTACAGCGGGTCTCGATGACGTCACTACAACACACCGCCGTACTGAGATGTGCAGAGCACAGGACGACGCTCACACACAGATCAGAGCTGCAGGGGACTAGAGGATAGGTGAGTACTTAATTAATCGATGAGTACATGGTTGCCAGAGGACTATGGGAGTACATTATACTATACTGAGGACTATAGAGCTGCATTATAATGTATGGAGGCTGCATTATAATGTATGGAGGCTGCATTATAATGTATGGAGGCTGCATTATATGATGGAGGCTGCATTATAATTATGGAGGCTGCATTTAATTATGGAGGGTGCATTTAATATATGGAGGCTGCATTATAATATATGGAGGCTGCATTATAATATATGAGGATATGGAGGCTGCATTATAATATATGAGGCTGAAGATATATGGAGGATAGTGGAGGCTCCATTATACATATATCGATTGTAGCTGCATATATGCTTTGGCCTATATAAATAAAGCTTTAATATTGGAGGATTTATGGAGGCTGCATTATAATTTATGGAGGGCTATGGGAAGCATTATACTATGTGGAAGGCAATGTGGGGCCCATTTATACCATACGGATTACATGCAATGCATTATAATATATGGAGGACTTTTGTGGCTCATCATACTTTATTAAAGGCTATGAGATGCCATTATAATATTTGGAGGTTATGAGAACCTTTATACTTTATGAAGGCCTATTTGAGGGCTATTATACTGTATATCCATCAATTATACAGTGTGAAGGTTTGTGTGGGGTCCATCATACTGTGCAGAGGGCTGTGTGGGGACCATTATACTATACTATCTAGAATGATGATAGGGGCCATTATACTGTATGTAGGCCCAATATACTGCATAAAGGGCTGTGTGGGGGTCATATTTGGGGATTATACTGTGTTAGGGGTCACCATTCATTGCTGGGTTAGTTGAGGGGGGTAAAGTAGGATTATCATACTGTGTGTGTGAAGGGTACTGTGGAGGAATGCATTGTGGGGATCATACAATGTTTGTGGGGCACTTCAGTTGGCATCATACTTTATGGCTGCAATGAGTGAGGAATCAATAGGAGCAAAATTACTTTGTAAGGGCTGCAAATTTGATAGCTATGCCATCATGTGACCCAGACGAATATTATTTATGTATATATATATATATATATTTTCGGGGGGAGGGCAGTTAAAAATTCCGCTATGGGACCCTATGATTTCTATGTATGCCTGTGTTGGTGGGCAGACCTCTTACTAATCGTGTTGCGACTTTTCAGTGCAAAAGGTCAATGTGCAAAATTCAGCAGCCCTGTAGGCTGTTCTGAAAAATTTGGCGCAATAAATACCACAAGCAGAAAGGAATGTCACTTACAAAAACCTGCAAATGATAATGTTTCTGTGAGAATTAACTATGTGAGAGAATATCTGTAAATGGCAATGGCTTCCTGTAATTTAAATGGGTGGTCCCGACTTCCTAAAGAATCATTCAATCTTTTTCCCTCTTAATACATTTCAGTCATCATTATACTGTGTGCTTACAATTGTTCATTCTACTCTTTTACCCAGTTAATTCTCTTCCATTAGGTCTATGACAACAGATGATTAAAAACAGGAAGTCCAGTGAGGACTAAATTTTAATCATGTGATGTCATAGACCTGATGGAAAGCAGAAGAATTAACTGGGTAGAGGGGGATTCCCTATTAAAATGGTGTCCCATCACTCCGGGTCTCCCTTAAGGTACCAATATTGATGGCTTAAACAACCATGTTCTCTCAAAAAAGGAAAACTGAAAGGAGATGGTGGTGGGGCGGGTACTACTACTGCTGCTGCTTTGTCCTGTCAATCTGTTGCACAATCATTAGATTTCTCCCACCCCCCCCCATCCCCTATGTCTTTTGCGAGACAGCCCTAAATATTTTGGTACCAATTGCAATTTATTTTCAGGCAATGAGCACTCTACTTCATCTATAGGATAATGTGTATGGTCCTCTTGTCAATGGTTGTAAAACATAAGGGATTACAGTACAAAATCTAATTCTTAATTTTTCCTCTGTTTAGGACATGGACACTGTGTGGTACCCCAGAATACCTGGCACCAGAGGTCATTCAGAGCAAAGGTCACGGGCGAGCGGTGGACTGGTGGGCATTGGGCATCCTAATATTTGAAATGCTTTCTGGGTAAGGATTGGCGATGATTTGGAATATTGCCATACAGTAAGAACCTTTATATAAATACATTCCTTTATCCGTCATCCATGCACACTTTCTTACCGTATGTGTCAGGTGGCTGCGGCCTTGTTGCACTGGGATCCACGGTATAAATCATACCAAGGAACACGTGAAGTATTTTGTATGTTCTCCCTGTGTTTGCATGGGTTTCCTCCAGGTACTCTGGTTTCTTCCCACATTCCAGACATACTGATAGGGAATATCGATTGTGAGCTCCAATGGGGACAGTGAATGTCTGTAAAGCGCTGCACTATATGATGGCGCTATACAGTGCCTTAAAAACATCTTCATAGCCTATCTTTTCCACAATTTCTAACATTACATTCAGAAACTTAAATGTGTTTCATTGGGATTTTATCTGCCATGGAGTGGATGAGCAAATATAATTATCACCTTCATACTGCCAGGTAACTGAGACGTGGCGATTTTCATCATTTCCATAGACATGAGTATAGCTGCAGTGGTCATGTGGGACTATGCCACTCCATTTTTCCCTGTTTAGGATTGCTACTTTCAATAGGTGGCGCTAGAGTTCCTCCCAGAGGAAGTAATTTGCTGATTTCCAGAGGAGCATTGCAGCTCAAAGTCTCCTCACTAGGGATGAGCAAGTATACTCGTTGCTATTCGGTGTTCGACGAATAGTACGGTATTTGGGCAACTTTCTACTCCGGGAGTTTCCTTGTGATTACTTGTTAGGAGTAGCGAGTAGTCCATTCACTTTCATAGTGTATCTATATACACTGCAAAAGTGAAATCAAACTTGTTAAAAATAAAAAAGTAACATTCTCACCCATCCAACGGCTGCACCAGGACCCGACCAGGACCTTGCAATCTGACCAATCAGATGGCCGGTAGCGATCAGGTGGTGTATGACATCACACACCACCTGATCGCTACCGGCCACCTGATTGGCCATGTGTTAGAACATCAATGAACTTCTAGGACCTTGCAATCTGTCCAATCAGGTGGCCGGTAGCGATTGGCCATCAGATTGCAAGGTCCTAGAATTACAACGGATGTGTTCTTTTCGGGTCCCGGTGCAGCTGTCGGATGAGTGAGTATGTTATGTTTTTATTTTTAACAACTTTTATTAATTTTATTTCACTTTCGCAGTGTATATATAGATTCACTGTCAAAGTACTCACTTTCCCCATTGATTACATTGGACTCGTAACGAGTTCCCGAGTATCAGGACCTACTCGCTACGAGTATAGCGAGTCCGAATATTTCAGTACTCGCTCATCCCTACTCCTCACTGCTGACATGCAGGATTAATCTCTATAAGGAGAATAGCTTTTCCCTTAGACTATTGATTCACTGTAACACTGGAAATACGGCAGGTCAGTATGGACAGCCCAGATGGACGGTGATGGCACAGTGGGCATGATTTTCCAAGTGGCTTCTAGAACCAGGAGGACAAGATCGGCAGGCTGATAAACTAAGCAGATAAAAGCAGACATTAAAATACTACACACAGCATCTAATGACAGTGATAGTAGAGGACGTGCCGCCATGAGTACAGTGTGAACAAGTCCAGATAAGTTTGTAATGATAACCACAAATCTAGGGAAGGAAGATAAAAGCGCAATAGAGTCTTATCTGTGGTATCTGATGAGTAAGTGAGGGTGGTTGTGTCAGGCACCACTATTGGTAAAAGCCTTGAGGAGACAGCTGCTGCAGCCCCAGTATCCGAGAAAATGGAAGGCTGAAGAAGTAGGAATAAATGCTGCGCTGCTGTGTAATAAAGATGGATGTCTGATCTGATTTATTCTACACAATTTAGGAGTAACCCTCTATCGGGAACATCACATGTACTCAATTTATGAATGATTGTTTTGTGAGGGGATGTTCCTGATGAAGGAGGGTTTCCCGAAACACGTAAAATAAATCACATCCATTGAATATCCGGCTTTCATCTTTATTATACAGCAGCGCAGCATTTAACCCATTCCACTTCAACCTTCCCTAATGATAACAGCAGACGGAGTGAATCCAAAAACAAATGTGTAGCCGCAGGTAAAACCTAATTGTGGAAGAGATGCATTCTGATGCAGCAATGTTAGGAATGTAATTCAGTCCAGAGATGAGGTATTCCTGCTTAGGCTGGCTTCACCCCACGGTTTGTTCCTCTCCCTGTCCGTGAGGGATCCGTTTTTTTGCAGGACCACACGGACAGGAACTGATTTGCTAAAATGGATGGCAACTATGACACCAGAGGATCCTGTTTTGTGCAGGATTCTTTTTTGGGAGGAGCTGTAGTTCCTGAGCCGTCAATGTAGGGGAGCGGAGAGACAGAACAACAAAGGGTTACCACAAACAGCAATGCAAGAGGTTTACCACATAGATGAGGTAACAAAGGGTTAATACAGAGATAGGGAAAAAAGCAGGAAATCATAGGATTACTTGCTGGGAGTTAGTGGGTTAAAAGCAGCAGAGCAGCAGGGGTGGGAGGAGATATTCAGATGCTGTCTGTTCTATTATCTGGTGGCTTGCAGATAGGAGGGGGTAGGCACAGGCTTTAATAGGACAGTACAGGGATGGGAGTGAGGGAGCAGCCAGACGTCAGAGAGTTAAAATTTACTTCTGACAATGCTGAGTTCACTAAACCGGAACAGTTTCCCGGATCCGTTTTTTTACAGGATCCGGCTCCATAGACCACCATGTTATGAAAACCGGACAGCTCCGGATCTGGGACTGTTTGTTTGTGTCCAGTATTTTCACCGGAGACCCAAAATTTGCAGCCTCCAATTTTGGGGACGGTAAAAAACAGAACACCAACAGATCCTGAACTGAATACACAAAACTGGATGGCCTTTTATGACCATTCCGGCACCATAGGGATACATGGGAGGCAAAAACGGATCCTCCTCTATCCTTTTCAAAACGGACAGAACAGGATGCTAAAAAACGTGGTGTGAAGCAGCCTTACAGCAGATGAAGGGTTATAGGCAAGTCTGAATCCGGAAGTAAATGCAGATTATGGACATAAACGGGAATTTGCAGAGATTCTAGTTGATGAGACAAAGCCAAGGCACAAGACCACTGATCTCAAAGCTTACTGATTAATTATCCACACTTAAATGTCCGAGTTCCCACATCTATGGGTATCGGCCATAGGGGAAGGGAACGGAGCTCCAACTAAGGCTGACACATGATTATTCGCTGTATTGACCAGTTATTTATTTTTGTATATCTTATTCTTAAAGGGATCCTGTCACCCCCAAAACGCCTCCTAAGCTATTAAAACATGTCCCTGCAGCATCCTATTCAGTAATCCCACACTCCTTTTTGCAAATAAATGCATCCAGTGAAAGTGAAGAAAAACGTTATAGCACTTACTCATTAGTGATGATGATGAGCACTGGCTATATTCATGGTCACCTAGGCAGGCCCATGTCGTCATGATAGCACGCCTTAATAGGCGTGATCTGCAAGGCATAATGTTATCAGCGCCTCCCAGCGTTCCTCAGCGCTGGCGAGGCTGTTATGGGGCTGTAATGACGCGGATCGCGTCATTTCCGGTATCGGGTGACGTCAGTACACCCACGCCACATGTGCAGTGCGGGGCTTAAAGCCTGCAGAGTGGCGCAGGTGTACTAATGTCACCCGATGCCGGAAATGACGCGATTCGTGTCATTACAACCCCACTATAGCCTCGCCAGCACTGAGGAGCACTGGGAGGTGCTGATAGCAAGCGTGATCTGCAAGGCATAATGTTATCATGATGACATGGGCCTGCCTAGGTGACTATGAATATAGCCACTGCTCATTATCATCATTAATGAGGGCTATAACGTTTTTCTTCAATTTCACTGGATGCATTAATTAGCAAAAAGGAGTGTGGGATTACTGATGGGAGGCTGCAGGGACATGTTTTAATAGCTTAGGAGGCGTCTTGGGGGTGACGGATCCCTTTAAACACTTTTGCAGTGAGCAGTCTGGATTGTAGGGAGATGAGGGTTAATTATGATAGAGATGGGGGCTTGAATGTAACGGAGCTTATAGGTTCAATATTATAGGATCACCCTAATGTGCTACAGCTGGTGGAGCCTATGTGTATGTGGAGCATAACCACAATCAATGATTGGATTGAGAGGATACATGGCTGCTTATAATGCATGTTAAAGGTAAACACTGGAAAACTGCAATTTAACAAACAAGTATTTTTAGAAAAAGTATAATGTAAATGCTTGTTTCCCTTATTGCTCTGCACAGAACAGAATATTTTGGATCATATCAACCCATCACTGAACTAAAACGAGGGAATTGGCATCATTTTGTCACCATCATTAAGTTGATATCCCCTGCATAGAGCTTCATATTGTGAGTTCGTATACATAGGGCACAATAGTCTTCACTTTTTTTTTTTTTTTTTTTACCTGTTGCCACATTATGAAAATGTTACACAACCTTCGAAAAATGTGACACAAAAAAAAAAGTTTTATTTTAGCAATTCTAATTTTCTAAAAAAATTTTTTTTTTTTTTTTATATTATTCTCTCCATTGCATTTTTTTAATGCAAAAAGTGTAAGACGTCTTACAAAGTTGAAGTTCAAAAATGAAGCTAAAACTCTGTGCTCCAGACGGAAACCCCATTTGATAACTTGTTCACAAACTGCTACATGTGGCACTAAACCATGCAAGAAAGGCAAGATATACCGTAAATAAACTGCAAAAAAGCAGAGCTGATCCAAAATGAATGACAACCCGGCAAATAAAGATTTATAACTTGTCACTGACTATTGTCTTACTTAACCTGTTATCACCGGGTGATTTCCCATTTTTTTGTTTATTTTCCCCCTTCTTCCAAGGGCCATAACTTTTTTTAATTTGTCTATCTATTAGTAAAGATGAATATTCACTGCTCCCCAACCCACAATCCCGCCCACTCTCGGCACTAAAGCTGGCACTGAGAGGCTTCTGGGATTAGGAGCATACAGAGCAGTGAATATTCATTCTCTCTAAAAGAAGTCACACATCACCAAACCGTCACTGGCATCTGGGCGATCATGTGTCTCTGCTAATAAAGAGAATGAATAATCACTGCTCCCCACACCCATAATCCTGGCCATGAGAACCGGTGAATATTCATTCTTTTAAATAGAGGTCACACATCACCCAGCCACCGGTTTACTTCAGCAACTGGGCGACCATGTGTCTCCATTATGGGAGACGTGATGGGAGGAATATACACCGGGATCATTTATACCAGGATGGGGGACATGTATACAAAGATGGGACAAGGACATGTATACAAAGTTCTGGACAAGGATGGGAAACCTGTACCAACATGGAGAACATATACACCAGGAGAGTGGACATATAACCTGGAAGGGGCCCAGGATTGGTGAACCTTCCCCCATAAGTGTCTGCAGCAGATTCCCCTTCTCCACCCAAAACCAGTGTGTAATGATGACCACATTTTTTTCCTCCTCTAAAATCGAGGAGCGTCCTATGGTCCGGTGCATCTTGTAGTCCGCAAATAATAATATATTTTATTTCGTCTATGGTGGTCTTCAGTTTGTAGCACTTATTAAGGGTTTAAAGTGTCTTTTATAGGTTTATGTTTTGCACAATTGGTGGAATATCCATAAAATTAGCTCTTAATTATCATATATGTGTGGTCAGACTCTTCGCTCTTCCACCAATCAGATGACATAAAGTGTTTTCCATTGCTTGTTTTCATGTCATTTTTCATTATAGATGACTGGCGTTCTAATCTTTACACAATAGTTACCTTGTGTTTTCACAGGTTTCCCCCATTTTTCGATGACAATCCCTTTGGAATATATCAGAAAATTCTGGCTGGCAAAATTGATTTTCCAAGACATTTAGATTTATATGTGAAGTAAGTTTTTGTTAAGATAACACATACATTGGGTGCGGATGGAAATGTTGGGAAGAAAACAAATGTAACTTGTTATTTCCCCATAGAGAAACTTCACAATCAAATTCCCTTGTTTTATATTCCACAACATTTTAAACATGGATTAGGAAGGTTGATATCCAGCCCACCTAATTCTCCTTTGCTCATTGCCTAGTGTTGATAGTCAGGCTGCCCTCTATAGATTGCTAATCTACGGACAAGATTTGATAAGTCGCACCTATGATCTTTGGCCATTTTTAGGCTTAGGCTGATCAAACCCTAGTGAAAGATATTTATCCAGAGTTGATGAAAGTCTTTTTTTTCTAAATCAAAGGATTGGGGATGTTAATGTTAATATGATTTTCTTTTCATGACATCTGGTATTTTGGGACAGTCAGTAGGAACTGTTAGGCTGCTTTCACATCTGCGGTAAGGTGTAATTCATGGTAGATGTTGCCGGATCTGCTGACTTGCGGCGCCGATGCAGCAAGCCCCATTCATATTTGTGTGGCCCAAGTGCCGGACCGCACCTGACCGCAAGCCCCATAGAGAATGAATGGGGCTTGCCGGATCGGTGCTGCAAGTTGGCCCGTTATGTGGCATGTGGCGACATCTGCTGGGAATTAAACATAAACGCAGATGTGAAAGGGTCTGGTTTCACACTACCGTTTTTTTTATTCCAGCTGTACCCAGCTGAAGCTGGATACACCCGTTTTCGGCCCATTGATTTCCAATGGGTCTGCCGGCACTTGCGTGTGCATCCAGTTGTTTACGGCTCCCACAGATCCAGGTATCCACAGTTTTTACACTGAAACAAAAAACACATTTTGTAACTATTTTGGTGACCATTCAAAAACCGACAACACCTGGATTCGGGGCAATGCGAGTTAAATTATAACAGTGCTCTAAGGAATCCGGAACCAGCAGAATATGGATACCGTGACGCAAGACAGATCAGTGATAATACTGGTGTGGGTGCATCCTGTTGCATCATGTTTTAGGCTGCGGTCACAAACTGTGTATTTTTCCTGTCTTTTTACGTGCACTTTTTCCCCAAAAGCGCATCTGTGTTTCCCGGCAAGGTGAACGGAAATTCACTTTTGCCGTTCAGACGCTGTTTTTTTTTCTTTCGGCCACGCTTTTGGGGCTGAAATCACACATGTAAAAAGAATGAACTTGTCAATTGTTTACTCTTTTTGACGTGCGCTTTCTCCCATAGGCCCCATTATAAGTGATGGAATTACAAATCGTCATTCAAACAATGCGCAATTCCATCGCCTATAAACTCATGCGCATGAGGAAATCCAGGATGTAATGTTACACTGGGAAGGAAGAATCCTTTGTTCCTCTCCCCGTGTGACATGTCGGGGATGAAGTTATGCTGTCCCAGTGTATCTACATACACTGTGAAAGCCAAGAAAAGAGAAAACTTGTATTAAAAATAAATACATTTCCGCCGGCTGTCCGGGACCTGAGAAGATGTCCGATCATTGCCTGCCAGGACCTTAAAATGTGATTGGCCGGTATCGATCAGGTGATGCATCACGTGGCGCATCAGCTGATCGCTACCGGCCAATCACATATTAAGCTCCTGGCAGCCATCAGACGTCTTCCCCCTCAGGTCCCGGACAGCCGAGCATTTATTTATTTATTTTTTTATTTTAAATACATTTTTTTTCTCTTATTTTGCTTTCACAGTGTATGTAGATACACTGTAAAAGCAAAACTTCAGCCCCAACATGTCACACTGGTGGAGGAACACAGGATTCCTCCTCCCCCCGTGTGACATCGTTTCCTCCTGCGCCTCCTTGGGGGGAAAATGCAGCCGTAAAAAAATGTGGTGCGTGAATACACAGGTTTTTTTTACCGGCGCATAATAGCACAGCAAAAAATATGCAGCAATTGCGCTGCGTGTGAACACAACCTTGTAGTTGTGGGGGAATCTGAGGGGGGATACAGGTTTTACCCAGATTTAAGAAATCAGTAGTGTGAAACCAGTATTATGGAAGAAAATCATCAGTGAAGGTCGTTGTTTTGGATTACTTTTAATAACCATGGACCGCTTTACTGCCAGTATGAGAGGTTTTTCTTAGAGCATTTAAGATTTAAAAAAAAACATTTGACACAAAGTCTAATGTCTTGATTAATTCTGGGTTCCAAGACCACCTCCCTCCCACCCTCACTGAAACGAGCACTCCGATATTCAGTGTATGAACCAATAGATTTTTATTCTGACTTCATTGCATGCACTCGGAGGATCATTCAATCACTCCTGCCCCTTTATCCTAATGTTCAGCGTGATCCTCTGGAGCCTTGTCGCCTCCTATCAAACCTTCAGATGTTGCTGTAACAGGTGGTGTGTTTTTTTTTTTTTTTTTTATTTCAGTCACCTATTAAACTCTTTGATGGTTGGCTTTTGTTTTCCTGATAATTCCCTTACCTGCTCTCCTCTAGCATAATAACCCTATGGTTTTTATTTACAAACCAAGTCAATAAAATTTTAAGCAAGTTATGGATTAAAGAGAATCAGTCGGCAAGTTTTGATGCGTCATCTGACCGCAATATAATGTAGGCAAAGAAACCCTGAATCCAACAGGGTATCACAAAAAATACTGGTTGGTGCCATTCTGACTCTATTAAAGAATTTATTTTCAGGAACAAAGCAGAGCTGAGAGAACTGCCCCCGCCTACACCAGGCTCTCAATAGAGGTGTCAATCACAGCAGGAGGCGTGTCTTACTGTCCATGACTATCTTGTCAGGCAATGTTAATCACAGGATAATAAAGCCATTAGTAGACAAGAGAAACTCTTAAGGCCCTGTCACACGTGTCAGTCGCCCGCGATATCGCTCATGCGTCACAGATTAGCCGTCGCTCAGATGACGCGTGATCGTCAAGCAATTATCGCCGGTTACATGTCACATGTGTCAATATCCTGTGCCAACGACCCGGCGATGTGGTGAGCTCATGTCACACCCAGCGACGCTCACGCTCAACTTAGCGATCATCGCCCAGTTTATGGTCTGGACCGAAAACCTGTAATCTGCGTTCAAGCGACAAATCGCTGGTCGCGTCGCGGTGTCACACGCTACGACGTCGCTCCTACGTCATCTGAGCGACGAATAATCTGTGACGCGATATCGTGGGCGACATTGACACGTGTGACAGGGCCTTTAAATTCTTACATCCTTCTGCTCTTAGCTTAAATGGCAAACTCCTGATTGCTAGATTCTCCTTTATGGTTATTTTATGACCTAAGCTAGTAACATATACCAAGGGCTCCGTATTCTGACCCACTTCCACAGTTACTTTACAGTCTAAGGTCTTGGTTCGGAGCACATAAACTTTAGTGATATATTTATGTGCAGTCATTGCAATCTACTGTATGTATCCTCTCTCCAGAAAAGGGCAACCTATGAACCCTGCCTAGACTTTGGTTCACTCTACAGAGGCCTTTCTGGAAATTGGTGGTAGTTTGAAATCATGATTTTGATACGTCAGAAGGTCATTTTGATTTTCCTTTTTAAGATGTAGAATTTTTATGATCTTAATGGAATCTATAGAGCCATTGTATTGAGTATAAGGTCTATTGACAATTCCGTTCCTTGGATTGGGTGTTCTTCATATGGCTCTCTATTTTTGTCTAGGACATGAATATGAATTGCATTTTTTTTTTTGTCCTTTACCTGTCATATAAACATTACATTATTACATGACATGAAGCGTTTCTATTCCAATGCCAGAAGAGTTCCTGAACCAGAAAAAAAAGGTTCAGCACATTACCGTAGATCAAGACCTGAAAGACTGGAAATCAATAACAGCATTTATGCTGGATATCTGGTTTGGATTTTGTTTTTCCATCTAATGATTTAAATGATGTCTCGTGAGAGGCTTTCAGGAATTAATGAGAGACATTATAGCACCAGGCATTGAATGAAGTCATGTGTTCTCCATTCATTACTGCCCCTCAGTGAGTCCTTGGTTCAGCTGCTCATCATTGTGGGTCAGTGGAACACATACTTTGTGCAGACGAAGCTCCTATCATGTGATTAGCATTTGTCTTTGCTGATTTGGCATTTATGTATGACAAGCATACCATTATACAGCCATTTTCATTGAGTGGCTAAGCAATCATGGAAGTATGCCTACATGATGTATGTCTGCTGAGAACACTTATCCCTACCCTACATCTGTGCAGCGACGCTTCCCAGCCCATGGGAATCTGAAGGATATGAGTATTTTATTCCCTAAAGGCATACAAACACTAGAAGTGCTAGTATAGTGAAGAAGATGTGGAGGACATCCTTATTAATCTCTGAATTATTGTTCATGAATGTTACGTACACACTCCTCAGTGCGTGACGTGGGGTGCACCTTGAAGGGTTAATTTATGTCCTCACTCAATCCAGCAATCATCCTCTGTTATAAGCTATAAAGAAAGCGTAAATCACACCATGTCACTGTCCACACACCCCAGTTACACAGTACGCTGCCACCACTCATCAAACACATGGGGTAATGAGTCCCTGAAATATACTACTGTCTCACAATAAAAAGGGTCTCTCTCACTCACACACACACACACACACACACACACACACACACACACACACACCCTGTAAGACTATGGATTCTTTAGAGCATACAAGGATCAAACTTAGTTGTACGTTTTATTATAAAAATTACAGCCATAA
Organism: Allobates femoralis; assembly: GCA_033576535.1. Lineage (NCBI taxonomy): Eukaryota > Metazoa > Chordata > Amphibia > Anura > Aromobatidae > Allobates > Allobates femoralis. The sequence continues at coordinate 152,720,153 of JARQOC010000002.1, read as the reverse complement.
AACAATATGGGGAAAAACAAAAATACCTAACTTCCAGTCCACCGTTATTCTTCTGTTTCTTTGAGAGAAGGTGAAATGTAATATGGCCACATCAGCATAGGCCAATCCCTACACGTGAACACTTTCTTTATACCACCCAGCTTTTTATATGTTTGACGCTAGGCTCGTGTTTCCAGGACAGCCTAGATTTTAATATTGTAATCTCAGGTCGGTGACTGGACCATACACTAATTTAGAGTTGAGTAAATTTCATATTAAATGCCCTGTTTTTTACCTATAGTAAATAGAGTGTCAGGCCTTGCCACCAAGGACTGATTTTTCAGGCTTTGAAACTTGGCAGAGGTTTCACAAACGAAACCCTCTGTCTTCTCATGGAATCCCCCCTTGGTTCTGAGTTGCTGAAATCAAAATATCTAAAGGCCCTTGGTGTAGATATGGCTTTGTGTAAATATGACATATTTCCTGCACAATGATGATTTAGATCAGTAAAGGGTTGTTGAAAGCATAAATAGTATTTTTAAAGAGGTTATCTATCTAGAATTAAAAAAAAAAAAAAAGTACCCCAGCACTAAAAGGCAGGTAGCTGCCACTACCTGCCTGTTGTGCCCAGAGCGTTCACCATGATTTTGTCACTTCCGGTGATATCACAACTACAGATGGAAGACTTCTCCCCTCTGTAGACAGGCGCATAGCCGACGTCAGTGATTGACAGCCGACTCCTATTGGGTAGCGAGGAGTCGGCTGTCAAACCGCGTGACGTTGGCTATGCGCCCACTTCCGCAGAGCACAAACGAAGCCCCTGCTCTGTTTACTCCATCATACTGTCCATGACAAGAACCGTCTGTGCTGGGGGTGAACAGCGGTGACTGGAGTTGGGCTCAACAGGCAGGTAGATGGCAGCTACCTTCTTGTTAGTGCTTGGGCACTTTTATTTTAAATAAAAATCCCAGATAACCCATTTTTAATATGCTCAAGTTGATATCGGGAAATAAAGGAAGTGACACTCTCCCCATACCCAGCATTTCCCATTCTGATGCTCACCTGGTCTCTGCTCGTTGGTGCCACCCCGATAGACCGGAATTGGACACACAGCCAATCACTGACTTGAGCAATCATCTGTCTCAACTGTTGATGCCTTTGTGGGCATTTCTAGACATTTTTGGTATGTCGAAGTCAGGCTAGAAAGCAATAGATCTGCACCTGTGGGCCAAGGTAACTTTCCTATTTTTTGTCCTTTTTTTTTTTTTTTTCTTTTTGTCTCAACTTTTAAAAAAAATGTTTATCCCCTGGATCTCTTGGTAAATATCAAACTGGCTATATTCTCCCCAGTGCCCTCTGACATATGTTACCATTAGTCTCTGGTTGCGACCTCTGGTATTAAGCTTCTCAACTAAAGGAAATTTGTAAATATGGTTTAATTGTCATGGGCATGACTGCACGGCTACATGTTCTTTTGAAACATCTTGTAGCAAAATCCCTGCTACTATTCCTTACTCAGTCTGAGCCATATTAACAGTGCTTGTCCCAGTAGAGCACATACTGTAGGTGTTGGAGATCTGTGTGACCACTTTGCTTCATCTCTGGCTGACCTCAATGCACCTAGACAACCTCTATGTAAATGAAGTACCATAGTCCCCCTTTTAAAATAAAAATACTTATACTCACTTCCCACACAGTTCTGTACCGGTGATGTCAACTCAGGGTTTTTTGGGGCTCATGTGATGTTATACCATGTGAGTCTTGGGACTATTGGGCTACTGGGCGCTCGCTTCCCTTGGGCAAACCTAATACAACATAACATTTAAGAAGGGACCAGATGCCTTTCTTGAAAACTATAATATTACCAGTTATATATTAATTCTTTGATAGGGCGTTGATCCAGGGAATTAGTCTGATTGCCGTATCTGGAGTCAGGAAGGAATTTTTTTCCCCAATGTGGAGTTTAGTGTTGCCACATGGGTTTTTTTTTTTTTGCCTTCCTCTAGATTAACATATTAGGCATGGGTTGAACTAGATGGACTTAAAGTCTTCCTTCAACCTTAAAAACTGTTACAAACAGAATAGGTGAGAGGTGCTGTAGCCCAAACACAGCTGCTGATTAGTTGCAGGGCTCATACATATCGTAACATTGTCAAGTCAATGGCATAAAATTGCCACATGAGCCACAAAGGTCCCATCATAGAAATGGTTGGAACTACATTGGTACAAATAGTGACTGTCACTTCATTCATTTACAAAATTATGATTGACAATTTGCTTAGGTAACTCCCAGCAGATTACTTTAGCAAACAAGTGAATGAGATTTTATAAAATGTAATCTTCATGCTGCTGACTGTTTCCCGTTTGACCTTTGATACAAATTTGTAGCCTGTAAAATGCGTCACGGGATTGAGTATTAAATGACTTAATCCACAATCAAGTCCTCACGTAATGGAGTTGGTTTTTAAAGGGGTTGTCCGTCTAAACTGATAATTCTGCAGTCACTGTACATGACTGCACACTTATCAGTCCTCCCAGTACATGCACTGTGGGGATTTTCTGTTTCTAAGTTGTGAACAGACTGCAATTATGCGTGCGGAACGCATGTTCCCGCCAACAACTCTAGTGGGTGCGGCCTCGCTCCATACAAGTATGGAGTGGGTGTGTCAGACTAGTGGGAGCTGCTGACTAGTGGGTGCGGCCTCACTCCATACAAGTGGCCTTGTTTCATACACTTGTATTGAGCGAGGCCGCACCCTCTAGTCGGGGGTTTGGCCAGGAACATGCATACTACATCATTTTGGTCCATTCCCGGTTCAGAGACCGCAAATCCTGGCAGCACACAGTGTGTATGCGCTGGGAGGATTGATGAGTCTGCAGTCAACGTAGTGACTGCAAAATTGTCTGGTTAGACAGGACAACCCTTTTAAAAATCTGTGACGGCAGAATTATCAGTTTAGACCAGACAACCCCTTTAAAGCATCAGCAGGAAAGTCCACAGATACAATCCGCACCAAGTCCACACAATTCATTGCTTATTTGCTCTCGATATAATCCGCAGTAAACTTGCCGAGTGTGAATATAGGCTAACACAAAAGGCAAGGCTGCTTACTTCATGTTACATAACTTCGCCATACTATCTGGAAGGAATCCTGGGGGCCACAGTGCTGAGAACCATCCATGGGGTGTCACCTCAATTAGAAATCACTGGCTGATGGACTACAGCACACAACAGCTGGTATTATATAAATGAATGTTCATCCCAGTGTTGCCTTGGATTAAACTATACCACAGATGTTAGCAGATTAAAATAGAGCACGTCTATAAATATTCGCCTGAAAATGCCCAGGATACCACTAAACACCTGTGCAGAACAGATTGTCCATAGACTGCTTCCTACACGGCCCCGCCGGACACAATGAGCCCAAACCGTCTCCATATAAAAATGCCTTAAAAAAAGATTTCATCGACACGTTATCCAAAATCCATTCCTCCTCATAGAAGAAAACCCTTCTATTGGAATTAACATTCTTAGAACGAAGCTAAATCATGGGGTTAGATATCGCCTATTTCTAACGCATGCATGCTCATCAGTAAAACTAAGTACACCCTCTTTAAAAGATCTATTTTGTATGTATCAGGACATAAATAAAAAAAAAGTGTTTAGAAGGTCTTACAATTTGGTAAATAAAATGTCAGAAAAACCACCACAAGGCTAAACTGCAAAAGGGTGTGTCAAGAATTAAGTACACCCCATGGGGTCCTGGATTCAAATCCCATCAAGGACGACATCTGCAAGGAGTTTGTATGTTCTCCCCATGTTTGCGTGAGTTTCCTCCGGGCACTCCAGTTTCCTCCCACACTCCAAAGACATACTGTTACGTGCTAATTGTGAGGTCCAATGGGGACAGTGCTGTGGAATTAATAGCGCTATATAAATGAATAAATATCCTATTATTATTAATCAAAGCTAGTAGGAGCGCCTTTAGCTGCAATACCGTGAAGTAATTGTTTTATGAATGGGTATCAATCGCTGACATCATTCTGCAGGAATTTTGGCCCACTCTTTACAGTGTTGCGAAGTTAATTAGGTTTGTCTGCAGTGATTTATGCACATCTCTCTAATGGTTTTTTGACATAAACTTGAAATTATGACAAACCATCAATCCTTTTAATAACCAGGTACTAAGTGTCTAATGTTTGTGGTGACAGTTTGACCAAAGACCCTAGATAAGTTGCAGACAGAACTCTTTAACCTGCACTAATTCTAAATGCAGCTAAAACTGACATTCAAGCTTCACTCCACTGGGGGGTAGGAGGGAGCTGCAGCTGCAGAACACCTCTCTAACCCATAGAACATACAGTAGGTAGCCAATTCCAACACGACCAGTCTCCTTCATCTCTTATGATGGCAGCTGGCTAGATTAGCGGCTGCTCATACATTCAAGATTACCAAGGAAATACATTGAAGTGCAATCATGGTATAAAAGCAACCGTTAGCATTTCCTACAGAAACATTACATAGCAAAGTATTTGCATGAATGTGAACAATGTGGATTATGTTTTTCAGAGATCTAATAAAGAAATTGCTTGTTGTAGACCGCACTAGACGACTAGGCAACATGAAGGTAAGTAAAAGAAATGTAAAAAATAAAACAGGTTGCGCCAAACTGCTTGATCACTGTGTTAAAAGCGGTTATATAACTCAAGTGCTCACCTGTTTGTGTTGTGCCTGGGTCGCACAACTAACCGCCGAGCAGGGAACAATTAAGCGTGACCTCCGGGTCGGATAAGCCAAGCGTGCGAGGACGTGGACCAGTCCTTGTTCGTGCAAGCCGGGAAGCGACTCGCCGGCTGGCGAGCGAGGGGCGATCCGACAAGGCCTCCAACCGTGGGGGTCCGACAACGTGGGCTGAGCCGTGCTCCTTCGTCGTGCGAGTCGGTGAGTGACGGGGCGTGCAGATGGAGGTAGCGTGTAATTGTGGGCAAGGTCCGGGAGCCGAGCTGCTCAGACTCGCACTTCCCGGATGGGAAGGCGTGCAAGTGTGTGATAGAAACAAATAGGGTATTAGCGCTCGGATTGCAGCCAGACAATGCTCACGAGATACCACTTGAGAAAGGCGCACTAAGCGCAGAAACGCGTTGTGGAGAATTGGAATTCTACACTGATTCAATAAAGCCTTGAGGTAAATATCTCGTGAGCATTGTCTGGCTGCAATCCGAGCGCTAATACCCTATTTGTTTCTATCAGTAAAAGAAATGTGTCCTGTATACAGACAACCATTATCTAATTCATAAATTGTGCAAAAATTGAAAGGTCCAGGATGTTAAAAAAAAAAAAAAAAAATCTTAAAGGGATCCTGTTATGTTCCTTTTTATTTTTACTTCGTCCCCAATGTTATTTAGATCATGCACTGTACATCACTTCTTTTTTAGACTCTATGTATCTACTTACATAATCTCCAGTTTTTCGTTTGCGGCCACTGTGCCGCTATTCCAGAATCTTTTGCGGCGCTGCGAGCGATGGCGCGCATGCGCCATCGCGAGCCGCCGCTTGCCTTGCTGGATGACGCCATAGCGGCACAGTGGCCGCAAATCAAACACTCCATGCCTACTGCATCCTCTCCCCGCCTGCTCCTAGCACTCCGCCTGGTGAACCCCTGCCCGGTCCCCGCACTCCTCATCGCTAACTCAACACTTTAGCCCCCACCAACCATCCTCCCCGCCGCCAATAACCCGCTACTTACGAGACCTGTGGTGACATCACTGTCATGGGCGGAGCCAGGTCACATGAGCATGACGTCACCACAGGTCCTTAAGCCCCGCACGCAGAATGGATGCAGAAGCACCTAGGTAATTCTGCTGCATCCCACACCACCCTCAGCCCTGCATTCGCCCCGCACTCTGCCACACACTCACTCACCCTCCACTCACTGAACCTTCACTGACTCAGGCCACACTCACTGTGCCCTACACTCACTCTACCCCTCACTCAGCCCACACTCACCATGCACTCACTGAGCCCACACTCACTCTGCTCTGTGGTCTTTACATCTCACTCAGCCCACACTCACCCTGCGATCACTAAGCCCACACTCACTCTGACCTCCACTCACTGAGCCCACACTCACTTTGCCCTGCACTCTCTACATCTCACTCAGCCCACACTCACCCTGCACACACTCAGGCCACACTCACCCTCTTCTCACTAAGCCCACACTCACTCAGCCTGCACTCACTCTTCCCTGCACTCACTCTGCCCTCCACTCACTAAACCCACATTCACTCACTAAACCCACATTCACTCACTAAACCCACATTCACTCACTAAACCCACATTCACTCACTAAACCCACATTCACTCTGCCCTGCACTCACTCTGCCCTGCACTCACTCTGCCTGCCTGTATACTCTGCTACCCACAGAGCCCCCTGTATACTCTGCTACCCACAGAACCCCCTGTATACTCTGCTGCCCACTGACCCGCCTGTATACACACAATTAATTTCACCGCGCTCCCGATGCAATTGCATCGGGCCTTTTTACTAGTCTTATATATAATTGCCGTAGCGCTACTTCCGTCATATTCGGCACTACTTCCGTCATCGAAGACGTGGCTGCCAAACGGAAGTAGCGCTACGGCAACTATATATAAGAGAATATAAGAAGATACAATAGAATATATAGTGAAGCCAGGGCCGGCGCCACTACAGGGGCCCACCGCTGCCCACACACATTCTCAATGCTTCCCTACCTTCTCTGCATTCCTCTAACTTCTGAGGCAGGCCGGCAGGCAGCCCCTGTCCCTGTCACTAAGGCCGCGGTCGGGTATCCAGGGGGCGTGTCCGCACCACTCCCCCAGCAACACCCACATCCTCATTGCTCACTGCGGGGCCAGTGTCCGCCCCATCCTCCTCGGCTCTATTTCCGGCAGTGATGCCGGCCTTCTCCCCAGCACTGTGTCTGCTGGGGGCTCAGCTTTGGACCCTTTACTCTGAGCCGCCGCTGCTCATCAAGACCGGCCCGTTCCACACTGCTGACAGCGCGACACAAGCAGGTGAAGGTAGGAGGGCGCCGCTGACCCCCACTCTGCCCACTGACCCCCATTTAGCCCCTCACCCCCCTACTCTGACCACTGACCCCCCCCAACTCTGCCCCCTCACCCCCACTCTGCCCCCTCACCCCCACTCTGCCCCCTCACCCCCACTCTGCCCCCTCACCCCCACTCTGCCCCCTCACCCCCACTCTGCCCCCTCACCCCCACTCTGCCGCTGCGCTGACCACTGACCCCCTACTCTGACCACTGACCCCCCCAACTCTGCCCCCTCACCCCCACTCTGCCCCCTCACCCCCACTCTGCCCCCTCACCCCCACTCTGCCCCCTCACCCCCACTCTGCCGCTGCGCTGACCACTGACCCCCTACTCTGACCACTGACCCCCCCAACTCTGCCCCCTCACCCCCACTCTGCCCCCTCACCCCCACTCTGCCCCCTCACCCCCACTCTGCCCCCTCACCCCCACTCTGCCCCCTCACCCCCACTCTGCCCCCTCACCCCCACTCTGCCCCCTCACCCCCACTCTGCCCCCTCACCCCCACTCTGCCCACGCCGCTGCGCTGACCACTCTGCCCACGCCGCTGCGCTGACCACTCTGCCCACGCCGCTGCGCTGACCACTCTGCCCACGCCGCTGCGCTGACCACTCTGCCCACGCCGCTGCGCTGACCACTCTGCCCACGCCGCTGCGCTGACCACTCTGCCCACGCCGCTGCGCTGACCACTCTGCCCACGCCGCTGCGCTGACCACTCTGCCCACGCCGCTGCGCTGACCACTCTGCCCACGCCGCTGCGCTGACCACTCTGCCCACGCCGCTGCGCTGACCACTCTGCCCACGCCGCTGCGCTGACCACTCTGCCCACGCCGCCCTCACTGCTGACCACTCTGCCGCCGCCCTCACTGCTGACCACTGAGCCGCCGCCCTCACTGCTAACCACTGAGCCACCTCTATACACACAATTCATTTCACCGCACTCCCCTATTAGTAAATCCCTCTCCCTCTCTCCTGTAAGTGAGGCGCCAAGCTCATTGGTCGGCCACAGCACACACCGACCAATCACCTTCGCGCCTCACTTACACCACTAAATTTCAAACTCAAAGTCCTCCATGTATCTGAATGGCCAGTGAGGCGCTTCTCTCATTGTACTCATGACAGTAGCAACATTAACCCCTTCTATACCATTTCTGCCTTAACTCCATACTTTGTAGTCTCTATTACTACTCCCTGTAGAAACATTAACCCCTTATATTCCATTATTGCTGTTATTTCTATTACACAGTGTATAGTTGTAATGACACTCCGAAATTAACCCATTATATACCAGTTCCGCATTAACTGCATATTTGGTAGTGTTTATAACTCCTGCCACTGCTACATTAACCCCTTGAACACCATTTTGGATATAATTTACAGCGCTGAGTCTGTTGTGGGACATTAACTCCTTCAATACCATTTTTGATATCATTATAAGTTCCTACTCTGTTATAGTCCTGTTAGTCGGACATTAACTCTTTCTACACCTCCACTATATTGCTACCCTCACAGTTTTGCCTACATCGCCTACTTACTCATATATCTGGTGTTTAAGTCTATTATTTACAACTCATAAAAATATTATATACAGATTCTAGACTCCCGATTCTTTAGAATCGGGCTCACAGCTAGTATATCATAAAAGGCACTTTAGATGCTTATATGTTTGCATCAGGTACTTGCACATTCACTCATCAGGGAGAATACTTCATCTAGAATCAGTCACGTCAGTCCACTTCTGTCATACAGTTTTGTAGACGTAGTAACATCCACTGACTATTGACATCGATCAATGAAGGACCTGTGGTAATGTCACCATAATGGACGGATCTAAGCAGGCCTGACATGAAGGAAATGTATAGGGGGTGAGACAATGCACAAATTGGGTCTTATCTCCTTACAGATATCGGCAAGAATCTGATTGAAGCTGCTCACCTGGAAAAGTTGTTACACACAACAAGTATGCGCACCTGAATACAGCTGCTGCAGGACCCACACATCCACGATCGACGTGGCGAACAATAGTTGTATTGGGAACGCTCTGAAACTCGTAGGAATGAAGAACACCCATTGAAACCAGTGTTCCAGTTTCTGGTTTCATTCAGCAGCGCGGATCCTGAGACACTTCGTCCCAATACAACTATGAAGGAAATGTAGGCTTAGCCCCACCCATTAGGGTCACATGGTCGTGACATTACCACAGGTCCTTCATTTGTCGATGGCAATATATCACACTGCAGGGTGTGTACTACGTTTAAAAAACTGCATGACATTGACTTTGAGGTGACTGAATCCAGCTGCAGTATCCTGCCTGATGACTGACTGACTGCAAGTACCTTATGCAAACAGCTAAGCATCTAAAGTGTTTTTTATGATAAATATATAGTCCCTTATATGCACAGTGACCAGTTCCCTTTTATAAAGTGCTTAAACACAAGCCCCTTCCTATTTCCTTCCATCTTTTCTCCCTTTTCAAGAAAAGTGTGATTTTAGATTTATTTACTGTTGGATGCTTATGTTGCCAGCCACCATTACAGTTTATCAGATGTGGCTGATCACTTATCAGAGAGCGCAGTACTTATAAGTGTTGTTCTGAAGCTGGTTAGGTCCATGGATCCATTCTCTTCTAGCAGCATTAGACTGGCTTCACACCACGGCAAGATCCGATCCAGGGATGAACCTGACGGGTCAGCACCCAGGACCGGAGGGCAAATATGCCCTCTGGTCCAGTGTGCAGCCGGACGCAGCTGCCGCTGATGATGATTCAGGACCGCGGGGCCTAGCCGCGGTCCTGAAATAGCAGCCGCAGGTGTCCGTTTCCTGGATCCTCCTTGATCGGGGCAATCCGGCCTCATAGGCTCCCAAGTTGGGTAGCGCCGGATCCGGCAGAATCCGGGAGGATCCGATTTGGGGAGATTTTTCTCCCCGGACACAAAAATGGTGCATGCTCCGATTTTGTGTCCGGGAGAAAAATCTGATTCCTTCTGGATTCTCCCGGACATCCAAAATCAGATGCCAAAATACATTCATCCGGCGTATTCCAGCCCCATAGAGTTACTATGGGACCGGAATCTGATCCGGGGGTGTCCTGTTCACACCGGACATCCCTGGATCCAAAAAACCGTGGTGTGAAGCCAGCCATAGAGAGTGCGGGGGGGGACCATGCAGCTGGTCCGAACTACATGATCCATGGGAGGAGATGGGAGGCAGAGAAGCGCTGTACTTGTATTCAGCTAGATGTTTTATACTAAATATATGTAACCCGGAGGGTTATTCACATACATACCCAGTACATATAGTGCATCTGACCATAACATGCACCACAAGTTTAGACACCAGAATATAGACAAACATTTTATACTAATTACAATTTTTCAAAGTCTAATGAAGTGAAGGGGTTAATGTTCACAGTAGGGGTCTATAGATGAGAAGATGGGGCCCGTCCACAGAAAACTGGTAATTGGCCATAATCATCTTGAGATTGATGAGCTACAAACGGGGGCAGCTCAAAGAACAGTTGGGGGCTGTGTGCATAAAAATGTCACTGTCACAAAGTGCAGCTATATGATGAAGAGGAGAAGCGTCCGCCATAGTTGGTGTAACGTATAATGGCAAGACGTTAAGGTAGTGAGTTCCAATGCCGTGAGCATAATTCAGGAAACTACCACAGGGAGACTTAAAATAATCGTGGTGACATCTGCAAAGTTAAAAACACTCATATAGACCTCCTTATGTGAATAGTGATTGTCCCATTAGTAGAGTGGGATGGTGTGTAAATCAGAATCATCGTTGTAATAAGGCAAGTGAATTAAATGGGGTTAAAATATATCCTGATTAGACAGGACCTGATTATGTGATGAAGGCTAGAGCATTAACAGGCAGTAAGCCAGCGGTGGAGTCATAGTGGAAATCTCCACTCCCTGTTACCGGTGTGGAAAGCGGAAGAGGCCAACAATGTGTAGGCAGCCAATGGATCCATTCAGCAGAGCACTTAATAAGCACTTTGCCCGATTATTAAAGGTTTATTTCCAAAAAATCAAGTTACCGTACTTGCGGATCGGTGGAGTTATAACATCAGGGCTCTGAATCCTTAAAACAAGGCTCTTTTTCCCCATCTTGAATGTAGCGAAGGTGCACATACATGGCATCCATCCTTTTCATTCATTGTTTATAGGATTGCCGAGTGTCCTGCTTTCTCCTCTAGTCCCGTAGACAAGTAATTAACTAAAGGCTGAACGTGTGCACCCTCATTCAATTCAGGACGGGGCGGAAGAGCACCTTTCTCAGGGTTCTAAAGTCCAGATCTCAGGGAGTGCCATCTGTCAGGCCGTCGTCAGCATACCCACTCCCGTAAATGGGGGAAAACGTGCTTTTTTTGCGTTCAGAGGTGCCCAACACAACTAGATCCCATTGATTTTGGACTAAAAGATGCAGAAACCTTTTTAGCAATATAATAAAAATTAGTTTTTGCCTTTACAGAATGGAGCAGAAGATGTCAAACGACACAGGTGGTTTAGATCTATAGACTGGGATGCTGTGCCGCAAAGGAAATTAAAGGTACCAAGACAGTCTGTACAGTAAAACATGTTCACATTGGGTTTACACACCAAATTTGGATGAGACATGTAGTCAATCCAGCCAGCGTATGCCAAAGAGTGTACTAATTGTAGTTCTATTTGCTGTATGTCATAATAGTAGTTCTTCTAATTCAGTATACTCTGTATAGTATGGTATTTTTTGCTCTGTAGTCCTCTGGGCGACATATGACCTTGAATGCTTAGACTTTGACATATGTTGCAACTGTTTATTAGAGATGTACATTGGTGAATTCTCTTGTCGTACATCCTAATGTCCGGGGTCTTAAATATCATTATTTAAAGTTATGCGCAATAGGGTTTATCTGGTAGGAATAGAGGGTATCAATGCTAATAGCATGCTTACATTAGTGGATTGTGTTCCAGAAAACCTGGAGTGTGCTTAAACATGTACAGCTGCTGCAGATGCGCAAGATTCAATGTGAATCCGGGAGAGTAAAATAAGTGTTCGTTCTGTGCTGCTGAGGAAGAGCCAGGAGCAGCAAAGGGTGCAATGTGGTGTATTCAACGTGTTTCGAAGCTAACCTCACTTCTTCATTGGGAAAAAAGAAACCTCAAAGGATGCAATATTTTATTCAACGCGTTTCGAACCTAACCTCACTTCATTGGGGGGGAAAAAAAACCTCAATGGGTGCAATGTTTTTATTCAACACGTTTCAAAGCTAGCCTCGTTTTTTTTTCTGATGACGTGGGGTTAGCTTTGAAGTGCGTTGAATAAAAACACATTGCACCCTTTGTTTCGCAGCGCAGAATGAGCACTCTTTCTACTCTCCTGCATGAAATGGCATACACAAGTCATTGGTGGGATATACTTCCTACAGAATGTTACATACCTTTGGAGCTCGGTGGTAGCTCTGGTCTTCACCTTTATGACCCACAGTCTTCTAAGTTGCTGTTTTCTTTTTAACACATGAAAACATTGCTAATAATAAAGACTCCCTCAGCAGTGACATGAGACAGAACGATAAAATAATTTTAGGTCTTAGAAATATTTTTTTATGCCTATTTATTGAGCAAATGCGGTAAAGCCTAAAAAAGATGTAAATGTAGTGCATACATACATTAGGGGAAGCTATAGAGTTGGTGTCATTCTTATTTACTTTTCCTCTCATCAGCCTCCAATAATGCCAAAAGTATCCCATGAAGGCGACACGTCAAATTTTGAAGCTTATCCTGAGGACGATTGGAACAAAGCTCCCCCTGTACCTCCAAAGGATCTGGAAATGTTTCAAAACTTTTAAAAAGGTATCGAGTGTAAAATTGACTTCTGACCCATGAGCAATACAAGGCAGTGATAATCCTCGTATTCAGCCCATGCGGGACCCTGTCATGCTCAGTTTTTGGTAATTAGTGCTTTAAAATGGGTAAGAGAAGTCACAAACGAATGAAGTAAAGTGGGGTGCTCCTATATGAATGTCACACTTTGTGGGGTAAGTCCTCACTATTGTTAAGATTTTAGTTAGCTGTGAGTGAATGAATGAGGACACGGTTGTCATAAAGGAGGCTGGAACAAAACGTCATCACAGACATAGATGATACATATCAGATGACCCTTTTAAAGGTAATTTGCCAGGTTTTTGCTCCACCAACTGAGAACAGCGTGATATACCAGCAAATAACTTGATTCGCGTTACATATCACTTGCTAGGCTGATTGTTACAGTTTTGATAAGATATCTGTTTTATCTTCTGCAGTTCTCTGAATACTAAGCCGCCCACACCACTGATTGGCAGCGGTCACTGTGCAATGGCAGAAGGCTGCCAATTGGTGTTGGTTCAGGGTTCTGCATAGCTCATAAGTATGGAGGACTACTTGGCAGCAGGATTGCTAGTCCTCCAGTGATAATTTTCTGCTTAAAACTTTTTTTTTATCAAAGCAACAGCACGCAGCCCAGTAAGTGACACATTGCTGGAATCGGGATCTTCCTGTACATTACCCTGTTCTCAGATCAGGTGGCAAAAACCTGGTGACAGTCTCTGTATGGCCAAATTCACACATTCAGTAGTAGGTGAGTTTTTTACCTCCGTGTTTGTTACACTCCTGGTTTTGGCTACAATCAGTGGAAAAGTATAATAGAGACACGTCACTGCTTCTATATTTCTCACCTACTCCTGGTTTTGGCTACAAATACTGAGGTAAAAACTCCCCAAATACTCAGTGTGCACATGTGGCCTCGGGTTATGTTCTCATATCTTCTTCAAGATACAGACTTGCTGAGTTTTCCTAGGTGAAGTCACTGTAGGCTATGTCCAGCAGTCTTTTTTTCCTCGAGAAGCTTCGCTAGTAGTTTTCTCTCCTCTTTAGACAGACAGAGGCTTCTCTCCTCCTTGGACAGACAAATAGCCGACGTCGTGCTGTTTGACAAGCGGGTCCCCCAATCAGGTAGCAGGGAAGCCGGCTGTCAATCAGTGTGACTTCGGCTACGCGCCCACTTCCAAAGAGCAGAGCAGAAAAGAAGCCTCTGCTCTGTTTATCTCGCTATGCTGTCCCAGGCAGAAGTGGTCTGTGAACGGTCTGTGCCATGGATGGACAGCAGGGACTGGCACCAGGCACAGCAGGCAGGTAGGTGGCAGCCTAATAAAAAATCCCAAATAACCCCTTTAATGCATGCACAGCAATGTGGTGTTTACATTGCTGTGTTTTATGCTAATTTTTGTGTTTTTCTTCGGTTTCCCAGCAGAATCCGACTGTAAAAGATGTTGCGTGCACAGACCCTAAGCCTTAGACTGGAGTCGCACTGGGGGAGAGTTTTGCGGCATGCATCTTGCCCAGTATGACTCCAGCCTTACTTACATAATCATGGATATTTCCTAAGGGCACATGTACAGGTAACTGTTTGTGCCTAGTATACAGTGAACTGCGACTCTGTCATTCACTTGTGAAATGTGGATATGGCTTTACCTGTACTTGCATAAGGCAAAAGGTACAGTGTAAAGATCTGGAAAATGGCAATACAATTCCATGTAGGGTTTGTTACAAGGTCTTTGTTGCCTAATTCTTCTTAGGGGACCTGTCATTCGCCCACATATGTTGATTTTTACCTGATGTAAATGCTGCTGTTCTCCTGAATTTGGTGGTGTTTGCTTCCTGGGCCTTTCCACTCCAGAGATATGGCCTCCACTTGTTTGTTTATAATGGTGGGTTTACACACACCAATCATTGTATCCAATCTCTGAACCAATCTCTGGTTGCAGTGAAATCATGGACACATAGTTCCATTTTGTGGCTGTGTACAACATGGAGCAATCTGTCCATGATTTCACTGCAACCAGAGATTGGTTCAGAGATTGGATACAATGATTGGTGTGTGTAAACCCACCATAAGACTTTTTTTGCCAACTGGGTGTGGTCCTCAATATGATTGTCAAAGAGAAGAGTTGAAGACCACGTCAACTTGGATAAAAAAAAAAAAAAAAAAAAGACATAAATATACTGGAAGAAGAGAAATATACTGGGAGACATATCTCAGGAATGGAGAGCTGCATCGACCTAAAGGCAAAACCCCTGGATTCAGGAGGACGGCATGTTTACACCAGGTAGAAAAAAATGCATATTTGTGGTAGGTGAACATTACCATTTAAAGGGAACCTGTCACCTACTTTATGCCCCCAAACCTATCACTACCTGTCCCTGCAGCTTCCTAGTACATTACTAACCATCCTTGTCTGGCCTAAATGTGAGGTATAAATATGGAAAAAAGCAATTTACAACTTGCATTGCCCACACGTCTAGCAATGCCCTCAGAATGGGGTGGGGTGGGGGGTCACATCTCTCTAGGACCATTCTCCCCCCTCGCTGTGTGGTATCACGCCCCGGTGGGCATAATTTATTCAAAAGTGCGGTCCTGATTTCAAAAGAGACTGCCCACACATTTAGCAACACCCTCAGAACGACGGGAAATGTAAGTTATAAAACTTTTTTTTTTTTTCTACATTTATACCTCAAATTTAGGTCAGACAGGGATGGTTAGGGATGTAGTAGAAAGCTGCAGGAACAGGTAGTGATAGGTTTGGGGCATAAACTAAGTGACAATTTCCCTTTAATTTGGCTCCACACCTGCAGTGGGCCAATGGCCTCACGTTTATAGAACAAAATTGAGCAACAATTTCCTCTCGGGGAACGGAGTTTCTGACACATTGTACTAATTTGTCACTTGGGGTCTTTCCCCGAGTGACCAATTTACCTGTAGTGTTGAATCTTTACATTATCTCTGGTCAGGATTTCTGTACATGAACCAGGAGGATCAGGATGAACAGTGATGCTCCATAGATTGTGTTTGTAGAGAAGCTGTTTTATTAATTTCTTAAATAACACATTTCTTTTTATTTTTTTTTATTTTTTTTTAGAAAAACTGTAAAAAGAAAACAATTGATAACGTGCTGTTAAAAATGGATGCACCATGGCACCTATGAAGGGCGATGCCTCCGTACAAACAGAAGATACCTCTGGTAGACCTGTGTGTATGAACACCACAAGCCATGGACTTTCTCAGAGCGTGGAGACACTGCACAGCCTCAATGACTGGGACATTCCAGTACCCAGAGACTTGTAGTACTAGACTTTGTGATATCGGGCTGGACCGCCAACCATGGAGCCGGCTCTACATCGACCGGTGAACTATGTGCAGCGCAACATTCTGCTACTAAAGCTTTATTAGTAGATCTGACATTAATTATCTTGTACTAATTAGGTGCTAAAAGGGAATGTACTTTCACCTTGGTATAGACCGGTTTGTGTAATATGCAGATTATAAGTTTTCTACTTGTAAAATATCTTCCTGGTTATCGGCCACCCCTTTAGTTCTCTTTAAAATACAGCAACAGACAGAGGCACAGAGTTATGGAGATGAAGCACATTTTTCAAGAATAGCTGTACCATTAGTTTAAAGCATTGAGGCACTACAAGGCCTTGGCACCTTGTGAACTTTGTGTGAAGGGAATATGTCCGCAGGTTTTTGCACCTAATCTGAGAACGACACATTCAGCTGCCTGCTATAGTTGAAATAAAATGATTACAGGAGGACTAGTAAACCTGCTGCCATGTAATCCTCCATATTCCTCAGCCCTGTATAACACTATCCTCACCACTGATTGGCAGTTTTATGTCTATGTACAGTGCACACAGAAAGCAGCCAATCAGTGGTGAGGGCGAGGTTATACGGGGCTCAGCATTCAGAGAACAGGTGCATCTGCAGCAGGAAGCCCTGTAAGTGGGGAATCACTGGAATCAGGGTCTCTGCCCTACATCAAGTTGCTCTCACATTGGGCAGCAAAAGTCTAGTGACGCATTCCTGTTAAATGGCTTTAATCTAGAAATGTTTAGTGCCAACTGCACATATTGTAGACGGATGTCCAAACTTGGGAAATCACTGATTTATGGAAACAGGATGATTGTCCTAAAATGTATATGTATATACATATAAACACAAACTGCAATTTCTTCAGGATACAGAAGACAAACCAGTTTTTTTTTTTTGGTGCAGCTGAATAGTACCTGTGGCCTATATCCAAGTTCAGCTATATGCCCCACCTGTAGTGTGATACACATAAGACAGTACAAGGTAGTGCTGTCTTCCTTACTATTGTCCCATTGTTACTGGTTATCACAAGAAGTGTGAAAATTCGCAGCAGAACTTTGTTGGTCTGTAGCAATTGTTAGGCTGCTGACAAAAGATTATTTTTGTTTATATGTTGCTTTATAGATTTGTTAAGACTTAAAATGGGATAAAAAAAAAATTGGAGGGTAAGAAAACAGTTTTATAATGGGTTAATAGGAAAATCTAAAGTATGGCTGAACTATTAATTGCTTTTGGCTGAAAAATGTGCAGTTTGCGAGCCAGGGGGGCACAGCAGTATACAGATACAGTGGACAGTTATAGTCTTTTTATTGTTTCCTACTCCATGTGTTTCTGAGCGATTGGTTGGGGTCTCATGACCTAAACCCATCAATTTACATATCTTGGTAGAAGTAAAATACATAATGTTATTTGCATAGAAGACAGGAAAAACCCACAGATCCAACCAATGTGTTTTGACCTTTAGCACTTAGCCATGGTTAGGGACTCGCAAGATTGAAATGCATTATAAGAATATGTGCAGCAGATATGTCTGCACCAAACATGTCTCCTAGCAGGAAAAACACTGTTAAATACAGGCATTTGTGCATACATTTTTTTTATATTTCTTTTTGCATTTTTGTACCTATTAATTTGGGTGAAAAATGCTGGAAGAATTGATGTGCTTAAATTTAATCTCCGGAGAGATAAAAAAATAAAAAATTGTATGGCTCCTGCACTCCTATACTATAATGCTGAGCTGCCTGTTACACTTGTATAATGTTTAGGACTCGTATGAATCACTTATTCACTAACTGCTCCTTACTTGTCACCCCTCCCGTAGGGGACAAAACATGCCTGATTATGCTGCTCTCCCCCTCCCTCTGCAGCCAGCTTCAGAGCGTCCCTGATAACAGAGGCTTCCTCATTCAATCACGTGGTTGTGACCGCACAACACGTCCTACACTGAGCCGGTATCGCAATATCTGCTTCTGTACAATAAGCAGGGGGTGTGACCACACCTCTCAATAGATACTGTCACAATAGGACCTTTTATATTGACAAGCCCATGTGATTGAATGAAGAAGTGTTTTATCAGGGACAAGCTGATGCTTACTGTGAGGGAGTTAGAAGAGCTGCTCAATCAGGCATATTGTCCCATATGGGAGGGGTGATTACTAAGGAGCAGCTAGTAAATAAATGATTTATGAGTTCTAAATATTATTCAAGTGTAAGAGGCAGCTCAGCATTATACAATAAAACTGCAGGGACCATACACATTTTTTTTTTTTTATCTCCCAGGAGTTCCCTTTGAAGCCTCTTCAAATGTGCAAGGAATAAAATGTGCGGTATATGCAAGAGGGTTCAGAAATTGTGTTCACTTTGCTGGTACAGTAAAACGCTGTCTTTTTTTCTCATTGAAATGCAGGAAAAATGTAGCATGTGAACAAGGCCTAACTGGGAAAATGCATGCAAAATTATGCTGCAAGAATCCAACAGTCAGAGACTATTGCTATTGCATATTACAATCAAAAACCTACCAGAATATAGCACAGCATTTGCATCACATGTCTGAAAAATAAAGTATATAGTAGTTGAATATTTGCTTGTTCATTAAGCAGACTCTGTCATTGTCAGACCTATCATGTGCTGTCTTATGTGTATTCCTTCATATTAGTCCCCCTCTATCTATAAGGTACAACACCCAGGATTTTACCTCTGTGACTGTATGTCCTGGAAATGTCCTCCAAACACCGGCCGTCTGGCAGTATCTACCCAGCCCTCCAGCACTGCAAATACAAGATGTAACCTGTCCAATGTCACCAGTGTCCTCTCCAATGTCATCTGATGTGTCCTACAGACCGAAAAATGCAGCAATATATATTCTATTTCCATAATGTCCCATTTCCCAACTCATCCATTAAGCACAAAGCTTGACCTTTCTGTAGTATGAAGGCAGAGTGTGCGGGGACGGCTTCTCTCTTTCCATTTTGATCTCCTTTTGGAAAGCACACAGTATCTGTATATAATAAAGAATATAATACGACCATGAGCACAAAGCCTGTGCTGAGATGTAAATGTTTCTACTTTGCAAAGTCTAAGTTTTATTTTTTAAATCGTTTTTTTTCAAGCCTTCGGTCAGGGACGGGCTATGATGCAGTTGTTTTTTTTATTTGTACACATTGTTTTATTTCTGTAAATATATAGTTTATTATGGAGTGTGCCTGATCAACTTTAAAGGGCTTGTCCGGTATATCAAAATAGAAAGGAGGTCTGCTTATGTCTGGGCTGTGGCTGGTTTTGCAGATTAGCCTTATTTATTTGAATGGAGTTGAGTTGCAATACTGGAAGCAGCCATAGACAAAAGTGGCGCTGTTTTTTTTCAATTTTATTTTATAAAAGACCCTCTTTTCTAATCCTGCACTGCCCCTTCTAAAGTGAAATGTTTGAGCTAACTAGAATCAAGACAAGGCACTTTACGGTTTGTTAATGCATTAAAGATATTTCTTTTTATTATGGTACTTTTAATGGCTCACACAGTGGGACATCCTCTCGATACCTCACTGTGCTTTTAAGTTAACTTTTATTCAAGTTAAAGACAGTTAAAGTGAGATTACAATCCAGATACTTGCATTGTCAAGTTTAGTAGCTACTTTGTATCAATCGATTTAATAAAGTTGGTTAAACTTGTGATATTTCTGACATTTGTGTGCAACCTTTGTATAAAGTCTCTTCAGTTTGCTGGTTGTATTCTACAACATAGTGTTATGGATGGTTTACCGTATAATTCCCTTCACTAGAATGCCGATCCCTTTTAGACATTTATTTTTTTCCTTTCCCTCTATTATTTATTAATATGAATAAATAATCATCAATATAACTAGGTGAAACATTCTCCCCATGCTGATTTGTGTTCATCATTTTTTATCTAGAAAATTTCACTGAAATAAATTTCACAATTGTAATCACGGTTCCATGTTAGAAAATTAAAATTAATTTTAGGATTTTTTTTTTTTTTAAGTTTCGGGTTATCAGTGTTAAACAGGTGGTTATTTAAAAAAAATTGGTAATTCTATGTATTATATTAAAGAACATAAATTCTCTATTCACTCATGCAATGCCTTTCGACTTAGACTTGGTCTAGTTAAATGCCCCGTTACACGGCACGATATCCTTAACGATATTGCTCAAACGTCACGGGTTTGGAGTTGTTCAAACGACATCGTTGGGACGTCATTGCATGTAACAACGAGATTTGATTACGATAAATCGATGGATCGCTGATCGCAGATTGAGAACATGTTCTCAAATCAGACGATCCTCGATCAGCCAACCTGCTGGATCTTTCTATGTGACACTGCTATAACTATGTCATTCACGACTTCGTCCCTTCACATCAGTGAACAAGTATCGTTCCAGGGTTGTGCGAACAATACCTGCTTGCTGGATCGTTGGTGAGATATGCATGATATCTAGGCGTGTGAAATCTCACCAACTATGGTGACCACGTGCCCCCGAGATCGTTAGTGATATCATTTCAATGTCATGCCGTGTAACGGTGCCTTTAGAAATATGTACATGGTCTAATGGCCAACACAATAAATGCTCATTGGGACATTCAATCATTTACTATGCCAAGCCAATAGCCAACAATCAAGCAAGAGCTTCTTAATTTTTGGCCTGCATAAAATATGCAGTCAAATAATAATCTATTGTGGATGTCCAAGTCCCCACAAAAACAGTTGGTGTTGTCAATAAGAATGCTAACTGCATGGGGACAAATGATTGAAGAATAAAATACATTACCAATCAATGATACACAGTCAATTGGTGCTTGTTTAGAACCATTTGTCTCCTATGGTAAGAAAAGCAGCCAGTGTAAAATTATACAGTAAATATAGAGCCAGAACCAGTTTGACCAATTTCTGCAATATTGACTGTATTGTGACATCTACCTCACTCCTCAACCACTTACACTGATGGTTTTGTACTCTCCTGCTTCCATACCCATCCTCGAAAGGATAGGCTATGTTTGGATAAAACTCATCTGTACACTTAGAGTGTGTGCCCACGATCAGGGTTATAGCGTTCTGGACACAGCCTATTTTCACTGCATCCACTGTATTCTTTCCCCTCAGGAGACTTAAGCGTCACCACATGAGAAATTGACATCCTGTGGATAGAAAATCTGCCCTGAAAGGCCCGTTTACACAGCATTAACTATCATAGTGGTCATGATATTTCTATTAATTCCATCCACTGTGCTTGTACTGTATATCGCAGTGTTTTGGATGCAGCAAAAATGTGTACTCATAAAGGTTATTCTAATGATCATAAATAGTTAAAACTGCTAAGCTCTCGTTAAAACAAGAATACAGGGTGGGCCTTTTATATGGATATACATAAATAAAGTTGGATCCAAAATGGCCGACTTCTATATTGCCGTCATGGTCACCACCCATCTGGAAAAGTTTTCCCCCTCCCATAAACTAATGTCCCACAAACAGGGAGTTGAGAAAACCAACCAATCCCATTTTATTTAGGTGTATCCATATAAATGGCCCTCCCTGTAGAGGGAGTATAACTGTTATTGCTTGTTGGCTAGGTTACTATCCATCACTGCAGTCTATCAGTGGTGGACACTCTCCTAGCCAAGGAGTGCAGCACTTACAAGCTTTCCCCCATAGTGCTTGCTCTGATGCTGGCCCAATCACTGGGTCCAGATACGGTTATGGCCGCTGCACCCTTCACATGATGTTGAAAAAGCAAAACGCTGCCTCTCCTTGGAGCATCAAAGAATCTGAGCCAGAGGCATGAGGATATTACTGGTAAATACTGTCAATCAAGATAATTACATGCAGGTTTCTGTGTGACAGCCCTCGTATTGAGATACTTGGATTTTCTGATACACACCAGTATTGTGAAACTAGTCTTACAGGAGACAGGTCATAAGAGCTACTATAGATGGTTTGGTCCCTTGGAAGCATGTTATCTCATGGCCTCATTTTTTCTCCTGAAGAATGACTTAACCCTACATAGCAAAACATGTTGGAGTGATGAACCGCAGCAGAGGGGTGAGTGTACAAACATCTGAAGAGACTTGTATGTTTAGATGTTGCCTGTTCTGAGGGCATTTTGTCAGGATTGCTTAATCCTGTCTATTTGAGATGTTATCAATTTGGACCAGAGCATAACCCATATATTTCTTTTTCGCTCCATTGGGAGACCCAGACATTGGGTGTATAGCTTCCGCCTCCGGAGGACACACAAAGTATTACACTTAAAAACAAGAAGTGTAACTCCTCCCTACTGCCTATACACCCCCTCTAGGAGGAATCCCATCAGTTCTTAGCTTTGTGTTGAAGGAGGCACACCTGCACTCATGCACTCTCACTTAGTCTTACTCACTCTCCTTGGAGAGTGTCGGATGGAAGCAAAGAGGATCCTTAGGGACCCCCAGCATGTCTCCTTCCTCACCCTCGGGCAGAGGCGGTTGAGGTACCCTTGGGGTACGACGGGCTGGAGCCCTCATGCTGCGTTTTCCTTCTCCATCCCCTCGGGGCTCTGGAGAAGTGGGATCGTTACGGGCTCCCAGAACTTCTGGAGCTCTGACTCCATCCACAGCCCCTAGGGATCCTGTCGGCTGGTGTCGTGGACCACAGGGCTCGGTCCCCTGCACCTCATTAAGGTACTCTGGGAGTTATGCTTGCCCTGCCTGCCCTGCTGCAGCCCGGTCCATCCACCTGGGGAGGGAGTATGTGGACTCTGGAGACATTGTCCCTCTGTGTGTGCTCCCTCCAGGCTCTCATGCCCTCTTCATGGGCTCTTTAATGTGTTTGCTGCTGCTCACACTTTAGGGGGCCCCTGGTGGTGTTTTTCCCGGTCCCTAGCAGCCTGCCACTGCAGCGCCGCGGGTTTCCCGGGGGTCGCTGGTACTACCGCGCTCGGGAGCTCCCGAGCGCGGGCCGGCGTTATAAATTTAGGCCCCGGCTTCATTGAGGCCTTGTTTTTCCTCCATGAGCCCGGGCTCCACAGGAGGCGGGCCCGGCCGCCTTTGGGGGCGGTCTTGGAGCTCGGCCGCTCCCAGCCATGGCTTGCATCATAGCCTGGCTGGGAGGGAGGGGAGTAGCCCTCCGGATTCCCGGGCTGCTAGGCCACGCCCCCT
Organism: Allobates femoralis; assembly: GCA_033576535.1. NCBI lineage: Eukaryota > Metazoa > Chordata > Amphibia > Anura > Aromobatidae > Allobates > Allobates femoralis. The sequence goes on along the minus strand of JARQOC010000002.1, from coordinate 152,696,769 downwards.
CGCTCGGCTCCGGCGGCCATCTTATGTAGGGGCTGGAGACTGCTGATCCATACTCCCAGCGTCTCTCCCTGCACTCTGCAGCTGCCAGCAAAGAGCGGAGCATCCGGAGGGCACACACACTCCCTGGTCGGTCTGGTAAGTCACCACAGGTCTCCTGTTGGTGCCTTTTCCCTCTCCTATTCCCCCCTCTGGCTTGTTTCCCTCTGGGAGGATTAATTCTAAGGGCGACATGTCTTCCACCAGGAGCAAAGCCCCTAGGGTGAAGGCATTTTACTCTTCTTGCACTGTCTGCAAGATTGCCCTGCCTGCTGGGTCTATCGACCCTCATTGCACTGTCTGCGCCTTACATGACTCTGTAGCGGCTCAGGGGGCCCCCCCAAGCTCTGCTACATCAGAGCCTTCCCCGAGTCAGGGGGACCAGGATGTCCCTCCTTGGACTGTAGCTTTTACTAGGACCTTTTCAGAGTCTTTTGCCCAGTCCATGACGGCTCTGACCAGGGTCTTGCAGGAATCTTTGCAGGCTGGTCATCGGGAAAGTGACCCCGGTCCCTCTGCCTCACGCCGCAGGCACCACAGCGAGTCGTCCCCTGCTGAGGGTGTGGATCCTGGAGACAATACAGGGGTCTCGGACGCAGATCCCTCTCCTCGGCCTCCTAAACGCCCACGTAGAGCACTCTCTCCGGCCTCCTCGCTTCGCACGGAGCAGACTGAGGGTTCTCAGATTGAGGGGGCTGATGGTCAGGAGTCCGTGAGGCCCTCGGATGAGGCCTCCGAGGAGGATTCCTTCGTGGATGACTTGGTGTCCTCCATTAATACGGTATTGGACCTCACGGCTCCTCCTCCTGCGGTGGACACCTCGCTCTCAGAGGAACTGTATCAGTTCCTTCCTCCATCCAGAACCCGGGGATCTTTCTTTGATCATTCGAACTTTAGATCAACGGTTCAGACCCCCAGAGCTTGTCCTGACAAGCGCTTTTCCAAGAAACAGAAGGATACTCGGTATCCTTTTCCCTCTGACGTTGTGAAGGGTTGGTCAGCCTCTCCTAAGGTAGACCCTCCGGTCTCCAGGTTGTCGGCCAATACTGTCATGTCTGTTGCAGATGGCTCCTCTCTTAAGGACCCCACTGACCGACAGATTGAACTTCTGCAGAAGTCAATCTATGAGGCTACAGGAGCCTCGTTTGCCCGGCTTTCGCTGCAGTCTGGGCTCTGCAGGCTGTTTCTGCCTGCTTGACAGAACTGAATGCGGTAGCTCAGGATCTTCCTGAGGTGACTACCCTTACTGCTCAAGCGTCTGCCTTTACTGACTACGCCAGATCGGCCGTCATGGAATCCGCCAGCCGTACCGCAGTGGCCTCGGCTAACTCTCTTGCAACCCGCAGGATACTGTGGCTGCGTGACTGGAAGGCTGATGCCACGTCCAAGAAATTTCTACAAGGCCTCCCGTTCGCGGGAAACAGGCTCTTTGGCGAACAATTGGACGACATCATCAAGGAATCCACGGGTGGAAAGTCAACTTCTTTACCTCAAACCAAGGTACAGAAGTCTGGTCAGCGTCCGATGCACGCCAAGTTTCGTGCCTTTCGTCCCTCCTCAAAGACGTCGTCCTCCTCCTCCTCCTCCCGTACGGACAGGGATCAGAAGTCAGGCCGGCCGTGGAAGTCCAAAAATCAACAAAGGAAGCCAGCCAGCGCTACAGCTGCCAAGGCGGCCTCTTCTTGACTCGCCGCCTCTCCCAGCAACATCCTTGGTCGGTGGCAGGCTCTCCCACTTTGGAGACATCTGGCGCTGCCAGATCCAAGACCAATGGGTAGTCGATGTCGTCACCCACGGCTACAGAATAGAACTGACCTCACGCCCTCCGACTCGTTTCTGTCTCTCTTCGCCCCCGCCAACAAGGGCCTTGGCTTTTTGTCAGGCGCTGGACGCTTTGAGACGAGACGGGTGGTGACCCAGGTTCCCTCCGGGGAACGATTCCGGGGGTTCTACTCGAACCTCTTCACGGTTCCCAAAAAGGACGGCTCGGTACGTCCGGTTTTGGACCTCAAACTTTTCAACCGCACGTGAAGGTCAGGTCATTCCGCATGGAATCTCTGCGGTCTGTGATAGCGTCTCTTTCTCAGGGGGACTTCCTAGCCTCAGTAGATGTCAAGGACGCCTATCTTCATGTCCCCATCGCTCCGGCACATCAGCGATGGCTGAGGTTCGCGGTAGGAGAGGAGCACTTTCAGTTCGTGGCTCTGCCCTTCGGCCTGGCTTCCGCACCAAGGGTCTTCACCAAGGTGATGGCGGCGATGGTGGCGGTTCTGCATTCTCAGGGCCATGCAGTGACCCGTACCTGGACGACCTCCTAGTCAGGGCCCCCTCTGCGGAGCAGTGTCAGCGGAGTCTCTCACTTACTCTAGACACGCTGCAGCACTTCGGGTGGTTGATCAACGTACCCAAGTCTGTTCTTCTGCCTGCTCAGTCCATAACTTATCTGGGCATGGAGTTTCATACTGCCCCGGCTCTGATCGTCCTTCCGGTCGACAAACAGATCTCGATCCAGGAGGAGGTCCAGTCTCTCATGCGGTCAGACTCAGTGTCCATCAGGCGTCTGATGCACATTCTAGGGAAGATGGTGGCGACCATGGAAGCAGTGCCATTTGCGCAATTCCATCTCCGTCCGCTGCAATTGCAGATCTTGCGCGGATGGAACAAGAAGTCCTCCTCCCTCGACCAACACATTCCTCTGTTGTCGGACACGAAGGAGTCTCTTCGTTGGTGGCTGCTTCCCTCCTCCCTCTCTCGGGGCAGATCCTTTCTGCCCCCCTCTTGGTTAGTGGTGACCACGGACGCCAGTCTTCTAGGCTGGGGCGCCGTTTTCCTTCACCACCGGGCACAGGGCACCTGGACAAGGCGGGAATCCTCCCTTCAGATCAACGTTCTGGAGATTCGGGCCATTTATTTGGCTCTTCTGGCCTTTCAGAGATTCCTGGCGGGGAATCCGATTCGGATACAATCCGACAACGCCACCGCGGTCGCTTACATCAACCACCAGGGAGGCACTCACAGTCCTCAGGCGCTTGCAGAAGTCCACCGTATCCTGCAGTGGGTCGAGGACAACAGCTCGTCCATCTCGGCAGTACATATTCCGGGAGTGGACAATTGGGAGGCCGACTATCTAAGTCGGCAAGGTATGGACCCAGGAGAATGGGCTCTTCACCCAGATGTCTTTCGCCACATCTGCGACAGATGGGGCACTCCAGATGTGGACCTCATGGCCTCTCGGTTGAACCACCAGGTCCCGCGGTTCATGTCTCGCTCGCGGGACAGCAGGGCGGTGGCGGCGGACGCTCTGGTCCAGGATTGGTCCAGGTTTCGCCTTCCGTACGTGTTTCCCCCAATCCCTCTATTACCCAGGGTTCTTCGGAAAATCAGGATGGAATGTCATCAAGCCCTGCTCATCGCCCCAGACTGGCCCAGGAGGGCCTGGTATCCGGATCTTCTACAGCTCTCGACGGGGATTCCGTGGAGGCTCCCTCTCCGGCCAGACCTTCTGTCTCAAGGGCCGTTCTTCCACCACAATTCAGCGGCCCTCAGCCTGACTTTGTGGCACTTGAAGACTGGTTGCTGACATCCTGTGGCTTTTCTTCGGAAGTCGCCGCAACCATGAGACAAGCCAGGAAACCTGCCTCGGCAAAGATTTACCGTAGAGTCTGGAAGATTTTCTTCTCTTGGTGTCGTCTCCACAGAAAGTCCCCCTGGCCTTTCTCTCTTACAACCCTGCTTGCTTTTCTTCAGTCCGGGTTGACCAAGGGTTGGCTCTCAGTTCCCTAAAGGGCCAGATCTCTGCTCTGTCTGTGCTTTTCAACAAGCGTCTGGCTAATCTGCCTCAGGTCAAGACGTTTGTGCAAGGGGCAAATCACATCGTGCCCCCCTACAGACGTCCTCTGGACCCATGGGACCTTAATATGGTTCTCGCGGCTTTGCAGAAGCCGCCTTTCGAACCCTTGAGGGAGGTGTCTCTCTTGAGACTTTCTCAGAAAGTGGCCTTTCTGGTGGCTATTACATCTTTGCGCAGAGTTTCAGAGCTGGCAGCTCTGTCCTGCAAATCTCCTTTCCTGGTAGTTCACCAGGACAAAGTGGTACTCCGTCCTGTGGCGGAGTTTCTAACCGAAGGTGCTGTCCCCGTTCCACCTGAATCAAGACATCGTCCTGCCATCTTTTTGTCCTAATCCGGTTCACCAGTATGAGAAGTCCCTCCATACTCTGGACCTGGTCAGAGCGGTCAGGTTTTATATCTCCCGCACGGCTGCCTTTCGCCGCTCGGATGCCCTGTTCGTTCTCACGACGGGCAAGAAGAAAGGAACGCAGGCTTCCAAGTCCTCCTTGGCTCGGTGGATCAAGGCTCCCATTCAGGAAGCCTACATTCTCTCTGGTACACCTGTGCCAGCTGGGATTAAGGCACATTCCACAAGAGCTGTGGGTGCCTCGTGGGCCCTACGTCATCAGGCCACGGCGCAACAGGTGTGTCAGGCGGCCACTTGGTCTAGCCTGCACACCTTTACGAAACACTATCAGGTTCATGCATATGCTTCGGCTGAAGCTAATGTGGGTAGACGGATCCTTCAGGCGGCGGTTGCTCACATTTAAAGTTACTGTCTTGCTTGGGTCTCTTCCCACCCAGGGATAGCTTTTGGACATCCCAATGTCTGGGTCTCCCAATGGAGCGAAAAAGAAAAAGAGAATTTTGTATACTTACCGTAAATTCTTTTTCTTCTAGCTCCTAATTGGGAGACCCAGCACCCACCCTGTTGGCCTTTGGGCGTTGTTCTTTTATGTGAGTGACTGGTGTTGTACATGTCGCTCTTTTGGCCCTGTTGGCCGACAATGTTTAACCGGACATTTTGGTCTTAATGTGGGTTTTATCCTCCTTCCTGCTTGTGCACCGAACTGATGGGATTCCTCCTAGAGGGGGTGTATAGGCAGTAGGGGAGGAGTTACACTTCTTGTTTTTAAGTGTAATACTTTGTGTGTCCTCCGGAGGCGGAAGCTATACACCCAATGTCTGGGTCTCCCAATTAGGAGCTAGAAGAAAAAGAATTTACGGTAAGTATACAAAATTCTCTTTTTCTGAACACTGTGTACACAATTATTAGGCAAGTTAGTATTTTGACCATATCCTCATTTTTTTTCCCACAAATGTTCCCACTCCAAGTTGTATGAATTTGAATGCTTAGTGGATGAAGCAAATCGTGATGATTTTTTTTTTTTTTTGTAATGAGGATTGTGTGTAGGGACTTTTACACCCTTAATTAAGATGAGCAGAATTATTAGGAAGTTTATTGTAATGTTTTTGTTTTAAAATGTGGAAAAAAACCTTTAGTGACTGTAGAATCAAAATAGGCTGGCTTCACACCACGTTTTTGAGCTGTCAGGTTCTGTCTGGTGTTTTGCAGGAAACACCGGACAGAACCTGACAGCCCCGGATAGAACAGAACTGGAGGGCAAATATGCCCTCCAGTTCTGTTTCCTGCTGGATTCGACAGGATTCAGGAGCTGTCCCTGTTGAAATGTCAAGAGCGCGGCTTGCGGGGAGCTAACCGCGGTCCTGAAATCACTACAGGGGACAGCTCCAGATGCTGAAGTTTAGCGCGGCCAGCACTGAGCTTCAGCAGTAGTCGTCCGGCAGCTGAATGCGGTTTTTTTATTTTTTTTGTCGGGACGGCGCCATAGAATCCCATGTTAGGGGGGCGCCGGATCCGATATATTCAGATTTTTTTTCCCCGGACAGAAAATCGCAGCAAGCTGCAATTTTGTGGTCCAGGAGAAAAACCCGCATTCTCCCAGATCTGCCCGGACAGATGGAAACAGGATGGCAAATGACTGCTCGGATTTGGGGCTGTCCGGATCGGATCCTGAAAATTGTGGTGTGAAGCCAGCTCTACAGAGTTATCCTTCGAACATTTTGTTGCAAATATGAGCGAGAAGTCCAAGGTCTTCAGTAGTGATTACCTAGCACTAAAATGTTGGCCTTCTCAGTACTCGAATTTGAGCAGGTCGGATGCTCGGATGGATTCGATTCAAATAACAGGTATATAGGAAGTCAAATGGAAACTAAAGCATTTTGCCGGAAGACCTTATAAGGGAGGCTGGAGGAGTTTGGCTGGAAATTTGTTGAAATGGATGGAGACAGCACTCAAATGGAATGGGAACAGCATGAAAAACACCCGGACGCATCTGAAGCCCTGGCCACTGCTGGGAACAATGTTGTCAGAGTATTGGGTTTTGTGCACACATTGCAGTTTTATCAGTTTTCTTTGTATTTTTGAGTGCAGATTTGTCAGAAAACCTGAAGGGAATCCTGATGTCAACAGAGCATGAGAATTCAGCAGTGTCACGCACACGTTGCTTATTTGTGAATGGAGATTCGGTGGAGAAAATAATCTTTATTACAAATACCTGTGTGAGCATATTAACAAATATTAATTCCTGGTGAACAATGTCACCCATCAGGAATATACAAATTTTGCCTCAGCAAAAAGATACACCATATATAAACAAATGAAAAAAGATGGGAGTACTATGCAAATACATTTTTTTTTTTTATTATTCAAGTGATAAAGGCAGACGGAAAAAAAGTGTACTGGACATTAGTTATCAATTCCAAAGTTACAGTACTGTGATATAATCACCATGTGCATATACAAAGATCTAATGACATAGTCACCAAACATATGACAGAAGGTAAATATACATGCATCTTATAATCACATACAGGATACCACCATGTACAGAGCCCATGTATGGCAGGCGTAAGGATGCAAACATAGTCAAAGCTTGCTAAAGTGCATATAATATATATATATATATATATATATATATATATATATATATATATATATATATATATATATATATATATATTATATATAATATGATCTTCAATGATCCTAGCAGCACATTCCACTTGCCTAACAAAGGTGCTTCCAAAAATTGCATACCCATGATTTGAACGAGATAACCAGGTGCCCAGAAGAAGTTAAATGGCCAGCCCACTCATTTCCCTGACGTATGTGTCATATGTTACTTTTCCCGTTATTTCATTAGGGAGAAGGAGGGATAGAGAAAAGGATGCACATCACTCACCACGGCTTAAGTGACCAAAACAATCAAGCGCACGCTGACAATCAGCTGTGCGTGCATGCGTACATAGACCAATGATTCATCCCTTCTTGGCTCAAGCTTGGCTCTTTTGTGCGCAGGCGCCACCCCGGGACGCATCACCGGGAAAACTGCTTATGCACAGAGTATCTACAAGCGAGCACTGCGGACCCACGCTGCAAAGCACGGAAGGGACAAATTACATTAATATGGCATGTTTATGCAGTGTGGCACATGACCCAACAGTCCATACAGTGTCATATACAGCACTTAACAATATCATGTGAGATCCATCATCAGACCTTAAATAAACAACTCATGTTAGCCGATGGTGTTTCACAATATGGTGCTTCATAGGATGAGCTTCAGATTATATGTGAAGTCCTTGATAGTACCAGACAAATATAAATAAGACCCTAAATAAAGGAGGAAAAAGACAGAAAAAATGAAAATTAGTAAGATAAGAACAGGAACCAAGATGGTAAAGGGTCACTCACAAGAAAGGCGAAAAGCTTAGATTTCCCCATTCGCCTTCCACGACAGCATTGGAGGATGTCGTCCACGCCCTATAGGGGGACAGGAACATAGAGAGGTTAAAAGCCCCTCCCCTTCCTCAGTACTCCAGTGTTTTCCTGTCCCCCTTGGGGCATGGAGAGGTTCCAGTGCTGTCGGGCTGGCAGAGGCAGCATTGGGATGTACTTACAGCCGGGTCAGGGATGGACGTCGGTGGCGGCCTCCTCCTCGGGGCTCCCGTGGTAGGACCATCCAGCCTTCCTGTGTCCTACGGGGCAAAGCAGGCCCTTGGGGAATACAGTGTCTAAAAAGAAGATCCGTTTGGTCTCTCTGAGCCATGCTCTTTTTGAGATTGACACCTCTGACGCCATCACATACCACGTCAATCCCTCTTAAGGTACCGTTACACACATATATCTGTGCAGACATTACTTGCAACTCACTGGTTGAAGTGAAATCATGGACACATTGTTCCATTTTGTTGCCATGTACACATTGGAACAATGTGGCCATGATTTCACTGCAACCACTGAGTTGCAAGCAATGTCTGCACAGATATGTGTGTGTAACTGTACCTTTACTCTCAGGGAAGTAGGATCACAATTATGGGCTTTCTTAAAATAACGTGGTAAATTTAATTGCTTTGCATCCTCCACAGATCTTGCTGCGCCGATGTCCAGAACATGTTCTCTCATCCTCTTCCTTGCTCACAAGACCTCAAGCCCACGTAAATAAGCAAACAGGCACAGGTTGCATAATAGATAACATGTGTAGACCCACATGTGATCCCGTGCCTGATCGCAAACTCACGTGAGCCGTCAGAGGAGCTGCTAAAGTGGGTGGATCTCTGGACATTGGCACAAGCAAACCAAAGACTGCATGCAAAACAGCCCAAAATTAGTCCCCAAGAGCCAAAGGGACTTGAAAGATGTGGCACATAGTGGCTTCTGACCAAGGTGTCACTCAGATTTCTGGGCGTCATGAGAGAGACCTCTGTAAGATGGTCCCTCAAAATCGTGTCAGATCCAAGTACGGACCAATGCTTTTTCTTAATAGAACGCATTGTATGCCACTGTATTGTATGTTCCAACAAAGCGGACTTCCAATGTAGCCCCCTCAGGTTTAGGACCATATTTGAGTAGTCTGGCTTTTGCTGTGTTCCCTGCCCTCAGGTACCCATGTTTGATAGACCGGTTGCTATACCCTCGATCAGTGAATCTCTGCTTAAGGTCAGCGGATTGTAGCTCAAATCCCTGAGCAGATGAGCAGATGTGCCTCATCCTCAAAAACTGGCTACTGGGGATGGCACAGATGGTAGAAGGGGTGTGCCCAGATGTGGCATGTAGAAATGAGTTTACTGAAGTACTGTAGGTTTCCTGTGGACATCCGTTCTAATGAACCCAAACTCATCCACATTGAGGTTGATGTCCAGTAAATCCATACGTTTGGTACTGTACTTAAATGTTATTTTAATGTTAAACTCAGTTCTATTTAAATCACTCTTGAATGATTCGAGCTGCTCCTCCGTGCCCTGCCAAAAAACTAAACATAGACTATATAGCGAATCCAGCACTGCACATGGGCGCAACCAGTCACCAAAAATCAACCTCTCCCAAAAACCAAGGAAGAGGTTGGCGTACGCAGTTTCAGGCTCGTGTAAATAAAAAAATGTCCTTAAACACAAAAAAGTTGTGTAGGAGGGCAAAGCAGAGCAACTCGAAAATCAATCTATTGATGCCAGAGTCCCCCCACTGTCATTTTCTAGGAAGATGTGCACCGCCTCAATCCCTTGTTTGTGGCTAATGGATGTATCGAGGGATTCGACATCCACCAACACTAATAGCATATCTGGATCCACAGAGATCCCATCAACCCTATTAAGTATATAGAAGCACATTGTTGTAGCGGTCTGCGGAGCGCTCGGGTGAGGAAATGATATTCTGACAAATTCTGATTAACAAACCTTTGTTATCCCTTTTCTGATCCACAATGCATTTCGATAGTATGCCCTGATCATACCACCTGATAAAGATAGTGTCATACTATAGAAATGCGTTGTGGAGAGCAAAAGGGATAATAAAGGTTTGTTAACCAGAATTTGTCTTAATATCATTCCCTCACCTCTGCGCTCCGCAGACGTCTAACACAATTTGCTTCTATGTCTTTCATCCCTCACTGACGGAAAGCGGCAGGAGCAGCTCCGGGTTCTGATCAATACAGGCCGAGTCGTAAGGACCTACGGTAACCTGGCAACAAGTAGGGCCCAATCACGTGACACGGGCCGGGAAGTGCGGCCGGAGCTGCAGAGGCTGTGAGCGTTCACCAAGCCTTCCTCCCATTACAAAATCTACCTGAGGTTGTGCAGGTGTGCACAACTCCAATAGGTGAGTGTTCACTTTGCCTTATCTAATGCCCTCTACTTGACCACCAGGTTTGATACATTTGCGCTCCCTGTTCTCCCTGACATCTGTTGTGTCTTTGACATATGATGGAAGGGTTTTCACCAGTGGTTTCAAGTGATAGTCTATGAACCTACAAATTGGCTCGCAGAGACCCTCCCCATGTCTGACACAATCGGATGCCCTGGTGGGTTGAGGGCATCTTTGTGGATCTTGGGGAGCAAATATAATGTTGGCACCTTTGAGCAGGACATGCAAAGGCCATCAAATATTTTCTTGTTAATAAGGCCCTCCTCAACTGCGTTCTCAAGTATATCTCTTAGTTGTTTCTGGAAATTAGGAAGAGAACTAAAGGGTAACGTCCTATATGTTGTTTTATCACGCAACTGTCATAAGGGCTTCCATTTCGGATTAAGATGAAGGCCATACCATGATATTACCCCCCTTGTCCGCCGGTTAAATTACTACGTCATCCAGCAAATTATTTTATCAAGAGCCATTCTCTGTTCAAAATTAATATTATCATACCTACGTCGTATTTGTTTGTAGTCGCTGGTGACGAGTCATGTGAAAATGTCCATCGATGGACAAATGGACAAGGTGGAAAATCTCGTGGAACTTGGTAACAAATTCTGCGGGAATGTACCAGAAGCATGATCATCTCTATCCTGATCTAGTTCATCCAAATTCACAAGGGTTTCCTCTTCTGCAGAAATCAAGGAGTCTGGCTTAGGCGGCCGTCACACGCACAGATATCTTTAGCGATATTGTAAGCGATCACGTGCACGCGCAATCGCTTACAATATCGCTCACATCGCTGGTGAGATGTCACACAGACAGACTCACCAGCGATGCGGAGCCGCGATCTCGCTCGTTACTACGGTATGGTACACATCGGGTTACTAGGCGCCGCGCGTCGCTTAGTTACCCGACGTGTACCATAGTTACCATCTCCCAGCATAGGCTCTGCCGCTGGGAGATGGATCATCGTGGTGTCATACACCACGATGAAGGAGATCGTGAAATCGTTCATCGCTAGATCTGAGAACCGGACCTCAGATCAGCGATGTCACGATCAAGCGATTTAACATCGTAAATCGCTTGATTACATGCATCGATTTTAAGCCCGATATCGCTTAAGCGATCAAAAAGGAGATCGCTTAAACGATATCGGGCAAGATATCTGTGCGTGTGACGGCCGCCTTAGACTTCTTGGAATGGAGCCTTTTCAATATCAGCCTCCTAGCGAAAAGCTTACACATCTTTTACTGTGGAGAATAGATTGAAACGATTAGTTGGTGAAAATGAGAGAAAATAATCTGGAGCATATACATTCTTGGGGTATGTGCACACATTGAGTAATCTGTTGCAGAAACTTGCAGCATTTCTGCATCTTATGGCAAGAACAGCGCAGCAGCAAAGAAAGCTTTTTGCTGTGTTTTCAATGTGTTTTCCAGCGTTTATGGATGCTATATTGATATACCATTCTTTGTTGTCCAAAAACACAAGTGGAAAATGCATTGAAAACGTGGCGAAATGTGCATTTTTGCCACTGTTTTTCCTTCCAAGAGCTGCAGAAATTTCTGCAACCAAATGTTGCACATACACTTAAGGTACCGTCTCACACCACAATCTTGCCTGGAGATATGAATGCCGATGTGTCGCCCCGGTGAAATTGCCTCACGGTTGTGTCGTGTGACTGGGCGATTTCGCGGTACTAAATTGCCCATCCCCTGATTCCTCAACAGTGCTCAATAATAAGGCGCAATCGGCAAGGCGATATTTTTGTGTTTTGGCGTGTGACAGTCCCGTAGTGATGGAAAGAGCGTTTGCTGTAATTTCCCTTAGGCATTCCTCAGCGTGCTGTAGTCCGCGCCCCGTCTAAGATGATTGGTGTGGGCTACTGTGTTCCCATTAGCTGTCAGTTGACACTGCGCCATATTTGAAGAGCTGTCCGTTCAGCACCACACATCTTCAGCTACACAACCGTCCGCAAACTCAGTGCAATTACGTGCGCCATAGAATAGCGCAAGCTATGTTGTCTGCGTGCATTAAATTGTGCTGTGTGGAGTATAGTGCCACACATGACAGCTCAGATGTTGGGCTACACATTGTAGATGGGTGCCATGGGTCACGCACTACAATCACCCTACGTGTGTGAATTTGGTGACGCTGCTGGGTATATTCTACTGCTCCCACTCCGCGGACATCTACCTTGTTAGCACCCTGAACCTTGTTTGGCGGCGCCAGTGAGTGTGGTGATGTCATCACGTGTCTGCTCGTTGTTCCCTGCCTGCCAGGTGCCTGCCTCTCCCCTGCACATAGTACAAGAGTCATGGCGGCCGCACAGCGCACTGCCACATGGGGTGTGTGTCCACACACATGGAGAATGCAATGGTGTTTGTGGGGGATGTAGGTACACTTAAGTACACACACGCAAACATGTGTGCACACACATAGTTCAGCCATGGCAGCTCTGCCATGGCGTGGACCAATGCAGGCACATATGTCCATAGTGTTGGTTGTATCTTCCCACCATCACCTACAGACGCACACCTAGCCATTCTTAGTGTAATCCACTGTACTGCACAAGACTGCTCCTGTGTGATACTTTGGCGCCTCGAACGTTGTTGCAGGAGCCAAAATTGATGACACGCGCGTGTATTTGTGACAAACTCCGATAGACAATGGCGTCATGTATTAGCCAGCCTTCCACAGCAGCCGGACCAATCGTAACGCTGTTGTGTTATCCAATGAGCGTGTATGGGGCGCGGTGTAAACCACTGTGGCACGCCTATCTCCTCGCAGCGCTGAACATGTACGCCCACATTACCTTTAAGATTGCGGCTTGTGAAGTGGCGATGGAATGAGGCAAGATTGGTTCCACTGTAGGTGAGGCGATTTCCGGAGTGACACATCGCCTTAGCTTCAGGGCGAAATTGCGGCATGTGACGCTGCCATCGGCAAGCTGAGGCGGGCACGAAAAACATAAGTGCGCACGTCATATCGCCACACATCGCCAGCTGAGATTGCAGCATGTGACGGTACCTTTACAGTCCAATAGGTTTACTGCTGCTGCAACCTCAAACCCAAAACTCCTTTTCCTGGCTACATATTTTCTTTTCCCTGTTAATACTGGAAAGTTTGCAGGCATGCAGTGCATTGCAGAGTTAAAACTCCTTTTGAATTGTAACCTATTTTGTCACATTACAACCGGTGTTTAATATTTTTGTAATCCGATTTATGTGTGATATATCAGCACTAAATAGTCTTGAAGTGGGGACGTGAAGTGAAAAAAAATATAGGCAAAATTTTAACTTGAGGGATAAATTCAAAATTTCTCTGTGCATATGTATTCACCTCTTTTGCTATGAAGCCCTTAAAAATTTCTTGTGCAGGCAGTTGCCTTCATAGGTCACATGCTTAGTGAAAGGAAGTCCACCTTTGTGCAATCTAGGTGTCACATAGTATGTCAGTATACTGTATATACACTTTTTCTGAACTGAAACTGAACTGTGTGATCCGATCCGTAGCTGTCCACTTGAGGCAGACAGCCACGGACCGGATCAGCACACAGGACTGGGGGGCTATTATGCCCTCCGATCCTGTGTGCAGCGCACGCAGTTCCCACTGCTGATAGGTGAGGACCGCGGGCGCCGCGGTCCTGAGCTGTCAGAGGCTGCAGCTGCGTGCGGCTGCATACAGGATCGGAGGGCATAATAGCCCCCAGTCCTGTGTGCTGATCCGGTCCGCGGCTGTCTGCCTCAAGTGGACAGCTACGGATCGGATCGCACACGCAGTGTGAAGCCGGCCTAAGAAAAATATCTCAATTTCTAATTATCCTCCAGAGCACGATCAAATTCATTATCATGAAATAGAAATAACATGGTACCACAAAAATACCTGCCAAGAGAGGGCTGCCCATCAACACTCAGCCTGAGCCAGGAGGGCATTAATCAAAGGAGGCAGCACAGAAACCTAAAGTATCTGAAGGAGCTGCATATATGGCGCCCCGCATATGCAGGCGTCAGAGGGGTATTGAACCCGTAAAAGAGGTATAATTACCCCAGCTACAGGGGGACCCTAGGGTGGTTGGTGGGACCCATTCCCAGCACTCCCACATTAGTTGAGTGGTGGGAGGTTACCTGGGAGGGGATATATTCACGTCTAGGGGGATCAAGAAGGTCTTTGAGTTTTCGTCTTAGGTCTTGGACCAGGAGGAGGAGGAGAGGAGTTAGGAAGTGTGGTGAAATCGCGACCACCGAACCTGGCAGCTCCACAGCGCCTCCTGTTAAACCCAGGTCAGTCAGAGAACTGCCTGAGGATAAAGAAGGGCTGCAGCTGCCTTGCCTGTGCTGGTTTATTAAGGCACCTCTCAGTGAGTGTGGTATATGTCTTCTAGCCCGCAGCTAGAAGCACATATAATCTCCTCCACCCTGTCACTGCCAGAGGCCCTGAATAACCCCAAGCACAAATGCTGCCACCAGCTTCTCGTTTAATATAAGTCTGGTCCGTGGTCGGGCTTATATTGGGTCAGAAACCAACCCAGGTAGCGTTAAATGAGCACACGGACATGGGAATCGTGATCAAGATAAACAGCAACTCAAGATTAAATTTATATATTTAATCACCCTAATGGTACACTAGATATTAATATTTACAGTTATTATTCAGATGTTACAAATATTACAGTCAGATATGCCAATAAAAGGGTAAATGGAATACACAGAATTACATACACATGTGAGCAGTTACCTTAGTGCTGATGGCACCACAAGGGCGGCGTGGCACCAATCTGTTCCTTGGGTAATCTCTGGCTTTTGGTGGAATAATGCCCATTCAGAAGAAACACACGATGGATATGGGGCAGATGATTTTTATACATTATGGGCTGACCCCTGTCTCCACCCATCTCGCACCCCTGGGATGTCTCACAATTCCCACCCCTCTGAGTGGAGATATAGACACCCAAATTCTATAATGTTCCCTAGCCTTGTCCATCGGCATCACAGACGGAAGACAATACTTTCATATTTTTAGTTATGATTTTATCTTCGTCTGGATATGAAACATGGCTACTCTGAGGACACCCTACTAGTCAATATCCTGTTTAGATGGCTTACAGTTATCCTACATTCATGTGAATACCAGCCTTGTCACCGTCTAGACGTCACGATCATGGATCTACGCTTGCCATGTTCATAGACAGCACGGCTCATGAAATATTAACGTTATATTCACGACTCCATCCTGTCTGCCTGGATTTCCTCTGCCACTGGCCTTAAGGGGATTTGGGAAGTGTCACCTAATGTCCAGTTCCCTAGCTGATTACCATATCAAAGTTGAGGAAGAATCCTTTTGTGGGCCAGTTGGCTGACATGTTCATGCTAATTACTGTGCTATTTGCCAGAGATGAATGACTTCTGCCTTGCAAGGGTGGGGGCTTATCTCCTTGTGAGTGAGATGTGCCTTATCAATTGCTTTCTGGGAGGAATGGAATATGGGGGGATATGGCAATATTCCTTACCATACTGCTTGATCATCACAGGAAGGCTTTGGCTAATTGGAACGACGTGGAAGGGCGGTTTCAAGCCGAACCAGAGGGAAGAAGAAGGGACCTTGAGGAGGTCCTGAAAGAGGGCGCCCGACAAGAAAAGTCTGGGCCCCAGAGAGAAAGGGAGATCCTCAGAGTGGAGCGACCATACTCCAGTCTACCACGGGAACGCCGTGCCCGAGGATCAGGCCAAAGTCCAGCTTTGCAGTCGGCAACTGGCTGCTGTCGCTTGTTTATCAGCCGCAGCACCCTGCCAGTGGAGCGGTCTGCCTGCTTCCTCACCACGAGGGAAAGGACCCCCGGTAGTACCTGCACGGAGCTACTAGTTATAGGCCCATCCTAGGCGGGGAAGAACGGACATGGGTTTGTCAACGAAGTTACACCAAGGGTTCCACCATACCACCTGGGATCCACTTGCGGCCACCTGTAAAACTACCTGTTATTTGTAACATCTAACGCTGAACTGTGAACTGTATCTGATGCTGCTGCAAGTTGACAGTAAAGTACCTGGGAGAAAGTGACTTTGCCTGCATGTTAGTTTCTATATATCTACCTGTTCCCTTGCTGGATCGCTCCCCCGGAGGAACAGCCCTACCTGTAGGGGGCTTTGCCAACTCAGCCGCACTACCATCCACCTCCGGCAGACTGTGGCGGGCGCTGGTGACCCATCACCTGATACTACAGGTGGCGACACATGACAAAAACTCTAATCCCCTGTAAATACATCCCTTTTTGAAGTGTCACCCAGGCCAAGGGATCAGGCGCTGCCACCCGTGACATCTCTAGAACAACCACCGAGCCTGGTATCAGAGTACCCCTTGGCCTGGGGCTCGACACATACACTTCCCAAACAGAGACTGGAGTATCTGTACATATGGCCACAATAAGCTGTACATTTTATAGAGCTGGCCTTTAAGGAAGACTGGCCAGAAAAAAGCCTATACTTACAGCCAAAAATTGGAAAACTCATTTTGAGTTTGCCAAAAGACATGTGGAAGACTTCCAAAACTACGGAAGAAGGCGTTGTTTTCAGATGAGACCAAAATTGAACTTTTTTAGCCAACAGGGTAAACGCTATGTGTGGCTCCAAACCATCTCAGCTAGTCACCCTAAAGGCCCCGTCACACCATACAACATGCGATGTTGGCTGTGCGATCGCTCGCTGGGCTGGGATCAACCCAGCGAGCGATCCGCTGCAATGCAGCGAATAGGCGGGATCGGCGGTGACATCGGTCTTGCGGTGTCATACCAAACGATCCCGCCGGTTGTTGAAGTTGACAGGTTTTCCTGCATGCACTTGAATAACCATCGTTGTTGAATCGTGCGTTTACACGCTACGACGCAACAACGATGTCGTTTCAACATCTTTCCTGACAACACCTTTGAACGACGTCGAAACTATGTTGAAAGGTGTGACGTACCTTCAGAATACCATCCCCCAGTGAAACGGATGGTGACAGCATCGTGTGTTGGGATTATTTTCGGCAGTAAGGACAGGAAAAATGGTCCTAGTCGAGGGAAATATGGATGGGTGAAGTACAGGGATTTTCTTGAGCAAAACCTGTTTGTCAGTGATTTGATGATCAATTGCACGGTCTTGTGCTGGCGCTCTGAATGAAGCCAGGGATCCTGCTCAGTAGAAAGTCCTTTATTTAAAAAACCTCCGTCACCACGACATGTTTCGACGGTGTAGTACCGTCTTTCTCAAGTGAATCAGTGATTTGAGCTGGGACGGACAGAGTTTACCTGCCAACAAATGATGTCCCATAGCATACTGCTAAGCAACACTCGAGTGCTTTAAGGTAAATGTATTGGAGTGGCCTGTCAAGCTCAACCTTAGGTGCCGTCACACCATGCGACGCTCGGAGATGTCGGCGGCGACGGGTGGGAGTGTGCACGTTTGGCGCCCGCAGCGTTGCCGCCCCCCATTTACACGGTGAGGCACCGCGATGGCCGCGAGCTGAGAGTGGCATCGCTGCCGGGGTTTCCAAAACCCAGCGGTGATCCAGGACAATGGAGCCTATGGCTCCATCACCTGTCAGCTCGCGCGGCGTTACATGGGGCGATGTTGCACATCGCCAGATCGGTCACCTGGTTCACACACTGATATAAACCAGCGAGCTGTCACACTTTACATAGGCGACGCAGAGCGATGTTGCACCCCGTGTAACGGGGCCTTTAGTCTATTTGAGAATCTGTGCTCAGAAGGAAGATTGCAGTTCACCAGAGGAAATCATCTAACTTAAAGGAGCTTGATCAGTTATGCATTGAGGAATGGGCAAAACCCCAGAAGTAAGATGTGGAAAGCTTAAGGCACAGTTACACACAGATACTTGTGCAGAGATTGTTCGCAGATCTCTGGTTGCAGTGAAATCATGGACACATTGTTCCATTTTGGGGCCGTGTACAAATGTAACAATGTGTCATGATTTCACTGCAACCAGAGATCTGCGAACAGTCTCTGCACAATTATCTGTGTGTGTAACTGGGCTTTTATAGAGACTTATCCAAACCAATTTACAGCTGTAGTTGCTACAGCATGAGGCTCTACAAAATACCGGCTTTAGGGGGGGTGGATAGTTATGCACACTAAGTTTTCAGTTATTTTGTCCTAATTCTTGTTTACTTCACAATAAAAAGTATATCAAATGTTCACAGTTGTAGGAATGTTCTTTTCATAAACTGATGCTAACCCCGGAAAAAAAAAATTGAAATTCTAGGTTGTGAGGCAGCAAAACAGGAAAAATGCCAAGGGGGTGAACACTTTTGCAAGGCACTGTATATTATATACCTAATTTAAAATGTGCAAGGCATGCCGTAAGGAATGAGGAATTTGGCATGTTGTTGATGGTGCACACCGAGGCCGTGAACCAGATGAAACTGCCTGCTCTGTGAGCACAGTAAACGCACTCATCCACAAGACTTTAGTTCCTGTTCCACTTTGCAGGGGGGGTGGTACATCACTCCTGTTTCCCAGCACCATTCTGTCTTACATACAGTCCAGTCTCACTAGCCAAGAGTCTGGACCACATGCCATACGGCATGGTGACAAAAGCGTGGAGGAGTCAGGATCCGTAGCACTGCAACAGGCAGTAAAGAGAAAGTGGGTTGGCCAGAGGTAGAATGCAAACTTTTCCACATAGCATCACACTTAGCAAGTTCCTAGGCCAAGGGTTAGTATTCCCCAATTAGGTGCTTTATTCAATAAAGTGCGTCATATAAAGGAATAGTCATTTGTAACCTGTGCTGCACCAGAATCAGCAGGGGCCTGACCACCACCGGCATGCTTAGCCACATGTTATCAAAACTCTCACACACCTGTCATGTCACGGTAACTAAGTGGGTCAAACACCTGGGTCCAAAATCAGTGTCTGTTGGTGACACCACTGCCTGTTCCCCTGTGTTACATGCTTGCCAACCCCCTGTCAAGAATGCAGACGTGGATGCCTCCTGCCCTGCACCTGTCGCTGCACATATGCCAGCATCTTCACAAACCATGTCCAGTTCTTTGTCCCAGTGCATGGTTCAGCTGTCTATACCCCAGACCTTGGAAAACAAGCATAAATACCCAGCCACCTACCCATAGGCACAAACACTAAATGGGCACATTTTCAAACTGCTTGGCCTGGAAATGTTGCTGTTTAGGCTTGTAAAGACTGATATTTTCCTCAATTCTTGGCAGTGGCTGTCCCTTGGTAGACATTCCCCAGACTCCACTATTTTTTCCGGTGTACTGTTCCCGTCTTACACTAGCACATGTCCCATAACCTGGGTGAACGTTGTGGAGGCCGGGACCGAGTCGGACCCTGGGACGGCACATGTGTTACTAATGCTGAGGAATGCCAACCTTAGTTCCATCAGAGTTTCCTCCACCCCCTACAAGAGTTCCTGCACCCCTGAGCTTCTTCATCCTCCATCTCCGAATTGTCAATTTGGAGCACACTGTCCATATCAGTCGCAACATTGCCTCGGTGAAGCGGCAACAGACTCACTTGAAACTAATTTGTTAGGTCACAAACAGCGCTGAAGAGTTGTTAAAACCTATTACAGACCAGACAAACCTGAGGCTCCCGCCACTGAACTAAGAACTAGGCATGGTCGTGTGTGATAATGGCCATAACCTGGCGGCGGCTTTGAAACCTGAGAAACTTGCACATATACCATACCTGGCCCATGTGCTCAACTTAATAAAAGAGAGAGGGGAGGGGGACAAGAGGCGCAATAGTGCCCTTATCACTAGACACTAGAAGTTTCAGCGGTGAACAATGCAATCCACTCACCTACTTCAGTTGTGTGACCCACAACTGGCTTGAAGGCATGTAGGATAATATCCTGATGGCTGCTGCTGGACCTCCACCGGCTCCACTCACGAGTGGTTATACCGAGAAATTCAGGGAAGGAAGGTGTGCTGCGGTCCGCGCTACCAGAATCATCAAGGAAGACCCAAGGCAAAGTTATAACTTTGCCTTGGGTCTTCCTTGATGTGCTCAACTTAGTGGTTCAGCAGTGTGTGCAACATGCTTGAACTCTACATTACAAATTTTGGCAAGGTTTTGTGAGCAAGCAGAAGGCATTTGTTGAATACTAGAACAACATAGCCGTCTGCATCCGGTCAACCTCCACACATCATAACCGACGAGATGGCATGAATGTCTGTATCTGTGAACTTTGTAAAAAATTTGAGGAATCGCCCAAGATGGTGAGTGGCAATGACTCTATAATAAGAGTAACTATCCTGTTTTTGTGTCTACTCAAACACTCCCTGCTCATAATTAAAGAGGAAGCTTTGCATGTGATGATGACAACTTCAAGAAACCTATGGAAGTCGCATGCATTGCTTAAGTTTGGATTTTGCCCATTGTTCCCCATAAACACTTTCACATCCTGAAGGCTCTTTTGGCTCCTTTTGATCAAATTCATCTCCGGTGCTCAGCTCGGCCTATACAGCAGCTTTAGTTTCTTTCACTGAAACCAATTGAGAATTTCCATGGCTGTGTGGTTGGGGTCATTGTCTTGCTGAAATGTCCACTCTCGTTTCATCTTCATCATCCTGATAGGTTGCAGCAGATTTTTATCAAGAATGTTTTGATACATTTATCTATTCAGCCTTCCTTCAATTATCTGAAGTTTACCAGTGTGATTCACAGAAAAACAGCCCCACATCATGATTTTCCCACCTATAAACTTCTCTATTAGTATGGTGTTTTGGGGGGGTGTCATGCAGTGCTTTTTGATCTCCATTTTGTGTATTACAGCATCCAGAGCGGTCAATTTTGGTCTCCACTGACTACACTATATTCTCCTAGCATTCTAGGTCTGGGGAAGTAGCTATTTTTCTCATGGAGAGGAATCTGTCTACCAGCACAAGGAGACAGATGAGCTGATAAGGAGACTTTTAGCCGCAATGCTCCTCTGGCAAATATGCAAATTGTCACTCCAGTGAGGAAGTGAAAAACTCTAATGCCACCCAATAAGGATTGCAATCCTTGTAGTCATAATCAACTCTTTAACAAGCCTTTTAATATGACCAAGGATTTGTACCAGATCAGAACCCCAAACTGCAGAAGCTGCGTTTCGGGGTGACAGCCCCTCATCAGTGCAGTGTGTGGGAATTCTAATCTGGCTGTATGAGAGGCTGAGACGAGTTCTGGGGAACTAGCTATTTTCCTCATGGAGAGGAATCTATCTGCCAGCACAGGGAGATAGATGAGCTGATAAGGAGACTTTTAGCTGCAATACTCCTCTGGGAAATATGCAAATTGTCACTTCAGTGAGGAAGAGGATGAACTTTAGCGTCACCTTTAGGTAGCAATCCTCAAAGTCATAATCGACTCTTTAACAAGCCTCTTAAGACTCATTGAATAGAGGGTTTGTTGCAATCAAGGTGGACTAAAGAGGTTTGTTAGTCTAGTTTTCAGTTTCTAAAGATAAATCAATTCAAAGCCATGAGTGGTTTCCAGTAGGGGGTAAAACTACAACATAATAATTAGAAATGTTCTGGAAGCATTCACTTCACAAACGACAGTGATGTAGAAGGACAACATCACTGCTAGGTGGGGACAGGTGAAACATGAATGCCCCGCCTGTAGTGTTTCCTGCACAATAACTATTAAAATGAGAAATGGTTTCTGATGCAGAGGACTATATACAACCATGTTTTCCCCTTCAATAAAATTCTCAGTTTGGGGTTTTTGACAACTATAAACTGTTTTCTCCTTTTCTTTATTTAAATTACATAGGTGATCTTATTTTTTTTATTTCTGTTAAGCCTTACAAAACAACAAAAAACAAACGAGTATCTTGTCACCCCACCCCTTTTATTTCATGCTGCAACTCAAAAAAATTTAATGAAAAAAGTGCATTTTGGAATTATGTAAAATGTTGTTCTATTCTTGACAAAAACTGTAGAATAACCCCACTTAGAAAATTTTCATGTAGTTTTTTTTTTTTTACTTTGAAGCAAATACACATCAGGTACTGCAGGTGGATGATGGATGGGTCACCTAGATGGTGATGCTCCCGTAGGTGGAGCGGGATCCCCGGGGCTGAGATGGATGATGAACAGGGGATTTCTACACAGAGAGGCGGCTCTGCAGGTGGAGATGCTGGTGCAGTCTGTGTTAACGGCAGGATCAGGGGTCGCAATGATGGACACACACACATACCGGAGTTGTTTCTTTACCTTTTACTGGTGTTGATTCAAGGTATCATCCAGGGTACAGTCCAGTGGTCAGGTGGCAGTTCAGGATTTCCACACCCGATGAGTTGTGAGGCCTCCTCTGTACTGTGTGTGCGTTTTAAGTTCTGGTCTGACTGAATCCTGGCCCTGACCTCTCCTATGTTCCTCACTTGTATGGCAGGCAAGATAAACCTTCTTCTGGGCACCGCTAACTCCTCTGCGGTCCCTGGCTCTTTGTAGTTGCTGTGCCACAAGTGCTGCCAGGAGCCTGAAGTCTCCCTGGTCCTCCGGTACTCTCCACTGGGCTAACTGTACCCGTGCAGACTCGGACTCCGGCGTCCGGGTTGCTTCTGTGTGTTGCTGGGGTGAACCAGTATGATTCCTCTGTCTCCACTCTGTTCCTCGTCTTGCCTCTGACCCTCACTCTAGGGTTCCTTACACTGGCTAGTCACTTGCATGGGCCTGGCATGGCACCATTCACCAGGATGTCTTCACAGTCCTCCCTGGAACTGAACTGCCTAACTCCTCCCCCGGGCCTGAATTTATTGGGGACCTTGCCTGAAGTCAGCAAGTAGAGCTACCCCTTTAGGTCTGTGGTTGAAGGTGTTGCATGTGAGTTTACCTGATGTGGAAATCCCTCCCTGCACCAGGTGTTCCTGTGGCAACTTACCCTACAGGGGTGGCACGTATGCCAATGGCATATGTGCAGTAATTCAGACCGTACATTGGCATGTGTTCCCAGATGGCGCTGGTCTGATTTACTGCGCACACGGCTCCCACTCCTGCTCAGATGGCTTTCACTCCTGCCCACACATCCCCTGCTCCTGCCCGCACAGTCCCCTCTCCTGCCCTCATGATCCTCGCTCCTGCCTGCACGACCCCTGCTCAACCTGCACTACCCCTGCTCACCCAG
Source organism: Allobates femoralis (assembly GCA_033576535.1). Taxonomy (NCBI): domain Eukaryota; kingdom Metazoa; phylum Chordata; class Amphibia; order Anura; family Aromobatidae; genus Allobates; species Allobates femoralis. The sequence goes on along the minus strand of JARQOC010000002.1, from coordinate 152,673,565 downwards.
CACAGCCCACTAACTCCTGCAGCATGCTCACCCCTGCAGCATCATCACCCCTGCACAACCCACTCACCTTTGCAGCACACTCCCCACAAAGTGCACTCACCCCTGCATCATGGTCACCCCTGCACAGCCCATTCATCTCTGCAGCATGCTCCCTGCTCACCCCCACACAACCCACATAACACATAACCCTGCAGCATGCTCTCTGCTCACACCTGCACAGCCCACTCATACCTGCAGCACACTCCCCTCTCACATCTACATAACCCACTTAACACTGCAGCCTGCTTCCCATACAGCGCACTCACCCCTGCAGAACGCTCCCTGTGCAACCCACTCAACCCTACAGCATGCTCTCTGCACAACCCACTCACCCCTGCAGCAAGCTCACCCCTGCAAAGCCCACTCACCTTTGCAGCATGCTCAACCCCACACAGCCTACTCACCCATGCAGCATGCTCCACACTCACCCCACACAGCCCATTTAAACCTGCAGCACCCTCCACGCTGCAGAGCCCACTCATCCCTGCAGCATGCTCCCCACACAGCCCACTCACTTTTGCAGCATGCTCATTTCTACAAAGTGTGGCGCCCTGCTCACGCAGATAGCGACAGATCTCTCTAATGCACAGCTGGGTTTCCACAGCAGGTACCTACTACATACAACACCTTCCACCCCGGCACAGTAGGGGGAGCCCCACTTTCTGCCCTTAGGCAAGATCCCCTATATATACTGCTGCTGGGGGAGGAGTTAGTCAGAGTGTGTGCAGATGCTAGAAGAGCTGCAAAGACGTCCTGGTGTTCGGTGCTGGGTTTAGGCTCGGGCCAGTGACCTGGAGTGGCCCTTCAGCGTCCCACAAGCCTGAGTGGGACTGAAGGCAGGGAGCTCAGAACAGAGAAGGGAGCTGGGAACTTGGAGAAGAGTTGCACCCAGAGAATCACCGGATATTGGGGATCCGCACTGTGGGATACTATAGGACCACAGAGAACCCCATCGCACCGTGGAGGCTTCGGCTACCCGGTTTGTTTTCCCCTGTGAGTCAAGAGAGGGAGCTAGGCACAGCAGACAGCACCGCAGTGTTCAGAGAGGGTCGTCCGGAGACCGCACAGGAGGGAGAGAGACACTACAGTCAGGAAGAGAGAGGAGGCAAGTCTGGCTGCAAGCACGCTGTGCTTCAACCATCACTACTGAGTAGAGGAGACCTTATACCCACTCGCTGTGGGGACCTACTGTGCAACCCTGTCACCAGTCGGTGCCCAGGACATATTTACCTGCAAAACACCAGTAAAAGGTAAAAGAGACTCCTTCTGTGTGCGTGCATCCTTCTTCTCCGCTCACCGTGCCCTCATAGACTGTTTCAGCACTCCCTGTACTATCCCAACTCCCCTCCAAGCTTCCCCTTTTACGTTGCTGCCCCGGAGGTCCCAGTCCTGCCTGCGGAGGACTACACCATCTCAGCCGCAATACCACCGACCTCCGGAGGACTGTGGCGGCGCTGGTGATATCTCACCAGGTACTGCAGGTGGTGTCACGACAAACTTGTACATAATCCCTTGTAAAAAACTCTTTTCAAGAGAACCGTCCCCCAGGATACGGGATCAGGCGCGGCCGCCATTCCCCGTGACACAGTTAACTCCTTCTGCCGCCTGATACCCGAGTACCCCATACCCTGGGGCGACACAAAAGCCCACTCAGACCCGCAGCACACTCCCCGCACAGCTCACTCCTGCAGAATGCTCTTGTGGAACCCACTGGGATGGGGTACTCGGTACCGGACCGGGGTACTGCTGGGGATATCACGGCGGTCTTGGTCCGGACCGTGTCCTAGGTTCTCACAAGTAAAAGGGGGTATTTATGTGCAGCCCACTGGGACAGGGTACTCGGTGCCTGACCGGGGTACTGCTGGGGATATCACGGTGGTCTTGGTCCGGACCATGTCCCGGTTTCTCACAAGTAAAAGGGGTAATTAAAGGGATAGCTTGTCGTGATGCCACCCATTGCTTGTGGTAAGTAATGGGACCACCGCTGCAGCGTAGCTCTGCCAGGAGGATGGAGGGATGGATGGGCTGCAGCTAGATGGATGAGCCTGCCGCGGGTTGGGCTGCTTCTGACAGGGTGAAAGGGTGTATTAAAAGTTCTGTATACCTGGAATCATGCACAAATTCTTTGGACGAAGTGCCTTAATGTCCGCGCTGCTGCTATAGGGTCAAAAGAACCAAGACGCAGGAATGTCTGTATCAGCTTAGGCTGACGCATTTCGGAGCTTCCTACCGAGCTCCTTCCTCAGGGAACATCATTGTCACTTTCTGTCACTGGTCTTGGCTTCTCGGCACCCGCTGGCCTACTAACTCCTTTCTCCTCTTTTCCTCTTTTTGTACTAGCTTGTCACCTGACCTACCTTCCCACCCACTTTCCTCTAAACCCCACCATCCCTTGCCCGCCTAAAGTCCGGGTTGGGTGTTGTGCTCTTGTGGGTGTGTGTTTTGTGGAGGTGTTTGCTACACAAACTGTCTCCTCTCTGCCTTGCTGCAGTTCCTCATGTGGCAACCCTGGTCGCAGGGGCACCACATTCCCCCGGAGTTAAACAGACGTGTCCCCACGCCGTCCGTCATGGTTCCCCCTGAAAAAAGCATTTTTATTTTTATAAACATAACATTAAGTATTCTTGTTTCTTCCACTTAAGGAGGCACGGGTTCTTAAACGTTACTTCAACTATATACATATAAAAACACAGTGCTCAGCCCGTTCATGGCTGCAAGTGCTGAGGCCTCCGGGCCCTCGGGTCACCAACTTGTGGCAAAGTTGTTTCTCTCCGTGCCGGCAACTTACACCACACTTTCTTAACCCTTCACGGGACACGGGTTACTCAGTTCACTGTAACAGTCTCAAGAGTCCTGTGGCATAATAATACCGGCTCTGTATATATGCACAACGGGTCAAGTGCAAAAGTTCCAAATGTTCACATTCTAAAACACATATAAAAGGCACATTACATTTTCTCTCAAAAAGTATTAAAAAAAACTGGCAAAAAAGCAAAGTGCTTCAAAAGCAGTTCAAAAGTACTCTGCAAATTCAAGTTCTGGTGCACAGTCTTAAAGTACTGCTTGGTCTTAAACCCAATGGGGAGTACACCGGGTGTTTACCTATATACAAGGGGAGTTCATATCAAGTCATTGTCCTTGATATCAATTGTCTGTAAAACATATAAGACAAACAGGGGAAAAGACTATTCATTCAGGTATGGGATGGGGTCAATAAGGATCACATCACATTCACACTTACAATTTCTTGCTTGAAGAAGTATCCGGGTTCCTCATTCCTTCTTCTTCCAGGGTAACACTTGTGGAGTTCTCCTTCTTGTTGGAAACAGTTCCAGGGACTCCAAGTGGGTCGAGCAAAGTAGTCGTAGTTCGGGGCATAGTTGCAGGTACGATCTCGTCTTCCAAATCCACTAGTAACTGCTGTTCCCTGCTCCGGGTTTCATTGGGGGGTACTAGCCCAGCTAGGCTGTACTGACAGGGATTGCAGGCTTTGGTGAAAGTCTATTTGGATCTTGGTTCTCTGCTCAAAACCTGGGTCGTCTGGTTAGGCAAAAGTCGCAGCACACCCCGCCGGGTGTCTCGGACCTCCGGACCTCTCTTGTAGCCTTCCGCCATGCTGTCTCGGTCACTAAAGTTCTTTCCCTGGCCGGGTTCCTCCACGATCACTTTCTGTGGGCCCTCCGGGATCACTTCGGGTCTTCTTACAGCAGCGCTCAGCTCAGCGTCCTCTCTTGACGTCCGGATGTCCAGCAATGGTGACTGCTCACTATCTGGTTTCCTGTCCCGCCTCCTTTGAGCGTCTACTTCCTCTTCAGCTCCCGCCATCTTCTCATTGACAGCTGCACTTGGGGGTGGAGGCTCTTTCTTAGGATTGATGGCTGGCTCCCCCAAAGTTAAGGGGAGGGCCTTTCTTTTCCCGCTCTGGACTGGGCCGGCCAATGATTGTGGGTCTTGGCACGCCTCCCCTGCACATGGTCTCAGGCTCCTATGGCCGCCATTATGCACATATTTTGCAAAAAAAGTCCAGAACACGGATCCTAGGCACACGGGGTCTGGTTATTTTGGACCGGGTCAATCCTGTTCATGACGCCAAGTTGTGGAGCCCACTGGGACGGGGTACTCGGTACCGGACCGGGGTACTGCTGGGGATATCACGGCGGTCTTGGTCCGGACCGTGTCCCGGGTTCTCACAAGTAAAAGGGGGTATTTACAAGGGACATTGTTTGTCATGACATCACCTATGGGTTGTGGTAAGTGATGGGACCACCACTGCAGCATAGCTCTGCCAAGAGGATGGAGGGATGGATGGGCTGCAGCTAGATGGATGAGGCCGCCGCGGGTTGGGCTGCTCTTGACATGGTGAAAGGGTGTAATAAAAGTTCTGTATACCTGGAATCATACACAGGAGACTGAAGCAGGGTTCACCGTGTTTTACTTGCATGCCCTTCGGTTTAACATTACAGTTCTCACAGTCACTTCACACAGATAACTCCTGACACTTTGAACCCTCTGCAGCCAGGCTATCTTTCCTGAGACCCCTCGCTTTCTCTCTCTGTTTAACCTTTCAGGCTGGTTCTTTCTCTGCTCTTCCTTATGGATTGTATGACGGCAACTCGGTCCCTTGTGTGTGACTTCCCCCTATGTGTATGGGCAGCAAGCCAATTCCTATAATGTTGCTGAGTCTCCAATCCGTGTAGTGGGAACCCTGATCTGGAATCAGTGTTCCCCACCGGTATGTCTTGGTCTTGGCTTCTCGGCACCCACTGGCCTACTAACTCCTTCCTCCTCTTTTCCTCTTTTTGTACTAGCTCATCACCTGACCTACCTTCCCACCCACTTTCTTCTAAACCCCACCACCCCTTGCCCACCTAGAGTCCCGGGCTCCGGGTTGGGTGTTGTGCTGCTCTGGGTGTGTTTTTTGTGGAGGTGTTTGCTACACAAACTGTCTCCTCTCTGCTTGGCTGCAGTTCCTCATGTGGCCACCCTGGTCGCAGGAGCGCCACACTCTCCCCCAAACAGCTCACTCACTCCTACAGAATGCTCACCCCCAAACAACCCTCTCACCCCTGCAGCATGCTGTCTGCATAGCCCACTCATACCTGCAGCACACTCCCAGCTCACCTCTGCACAGCCTACTCATCTCTGCAGCACGCTCCCCACACAGCATGCTCACCTCTGCACAGCCCCCTCGCCCTTACAGCACACTCCCCACACAGCCCACTCACCCCTGCAGCATGCTCACTTTTGCACAGCCCACCCACCCCTGCAGCATACTCGCATCTGCACTGCCCACTCAGGCCTGCAGCATGCTCACCTCCGCACAGCCCACTCACCCACAATGCCAACTCACTACCTCTCTCCTGCAGCATTCTCAACCCTGCACATCCAAGTCACTCCTGCAGCATGCTCACCCCGCACAGCCCACTCACGCCTGCAGCATATTCACCCCTACACAGCCCACTCACCCCTGCAGAATGCTTCCCACTCAGCCCCTCACAGCCCACTGATCCCTGCTGCATGCTCCTCTCTCACACCTGACCCCTTGCCCGCTGCTCACTTCTTCGCTGCTCACCTCCACATTCGCACCATGCTCCCTCCCAGCAGCCCAACCCTCCTCCCCTGCCCGCTGCTCAGCCCCCTGTTCTCTCCACACTCCCTCCTGTTAGCGCCGGTCCCTGCTCACCCACCTGCTGCTTACCATCCGACCGCTGCACACTCCCCTGTCTGCTCCATGCTCCCTCCCAGCAGTCTGATTTCTCCTGCCCACTGCTCACCCCCTGTCCCCTCCATGCTCCTTCCTGGCAACTCGCCCGCTGCTCTCCCCCCCCCCCATCCGCTCCACGCTTCTGATGCACCCCCAGGCTATGGGGTACTTGGGAGCTGGGCCGGTGCTGTCTCTGGGGTATCACGGTAATTGTGACCCAGTCCCGTGGCCTGGGATCAGTCCAAAAAGGGGTATTTACAGGGGATTTGTCGTGACGCTACCCAGGGTATGTGGTTAGTAGGACTACCGCTGCGTATTCCTGCTGGGGACGGTGACTTGGGGCAGCGTGGATGGTAAGCCCTCCTCGGGTAGGGCTGAGGGTCCTCAGGGCAGGAGTAGTTGGGATGGATGGATGTAGTGAGGGGCTGTTCTGGGTACAAGTCACTTACTTTGCTGCTGCTCCTCCAGCCAGTGTTCAGGGACGACCGTCTGTTGCTCCTCAGGTGGGATTCAATTGCAACATTTGCTGCTGCAGCTCTCCACAGTGCTGTTGGTCGGCGACTCTCCTGGTACAAGGTTCCATTGCAGGGCACAGGGTAGTAGAGCAAGTAACACACACAGACCCCTGATAGCTGTTTCTCAGTCTGTTTACTGGAAGTTAAGCAGATGGTATGAGCTGTCCCAGGCTGTTTAGACAGCAGGTTTGGGGTAGTTCACACATGGCCAGGTCGTATTGGCTTCCTCACTGCGCTGGTGTAGTGGCCCTGCATGTGCTTCAGCTCAGGCTGTCGGCCCTGTCTCTGTCCTCTGTGCACTAGTATAAAAGGCAACTTGAGTCCACTTCTTACCCTGCAACGGGGTGTGAGCGTTTCTGAAGTCTATGCGTTGCTGTGTTCCTAGCACTGCTTAGCTGGAGACTCTGGAGTTCTCCACTTTCCGGTGTGTTTTGACCTGCACAGTCTCGGACTCCGGTGTCTTTGCTTATGCGCTTTGTCTCCTGGGATGGCTCTATGCTGCTCAGCCTCCCAGTGTGCTGTTCTCTCTTCTCTCCTCAGACCCTAGCCTTAGGCCTGGTGTTTGTTGTGGGACTCTGAGATAGGCTTGGTATGGCCCTTTTACACTCAGGTCCTCTGCACTGTTCTCGCTGACACTGAACTGTGCTCTTCACAGCTCTCCTGGGGACTGAACTAATCTGTTGCTCCTCAGACCAGAATATATAGGGGAGCTCACCCTGAAGCCGGGCTTGGTCTCCTCCTTGTGGCTGGGAGGTGTTGGTGTTGTTTGTGTGCTGCCTGAGTGGAACACCCTTCACTGCTCTCTGGTGACACCTAATGGTGGTTACACTGTGGCACGGTGGTACTGGGGTGCCACACTCCCTCCCCTCCATTCAATCGCCACTCATTCCACAAACACACACATATATACACAGATACATACAAACACAGATATATGCACACATACATACATAGATTCATATACACACAGGCGCACTTACACATGCAGTCGCCATCTTTGGACACTCAAGTATACAAGATGGCGGCGTTATCACACATCACATCGCCCCACTGCAAGATTACAGTAATTTCAGGGTTATGTCTGACAGGAACTTGGTGAGAGCTAATAAAATGGATAATGAGGCGTCTATGTCTATTTTGTATGTAATAAAGGATTTCTCTCTGTATTGTTTTTTTTTCTCTTTCCTGACAGTATTGCTAAAGGCCGGCTGTCATACTGATGACTGACATTAGCAATATGGCTTGGTGTCAGCTGCCAAAAAAAGCTGACGTCAACCCATTTATTACCCAGTTTGCCACCACTACACGGCAGCTGATAGAGTGGGGTAACCACCAGTTTTGGCATCTTTCATGGAGGCCCCAATTCTGGGGTACCGTATATACTCGAGTATAAGCTGACCTGAGTATAAACCGAGGCCCCTAATCTTGCCCCCAAAAACTGGGAAAACTTATTGACTCGAGTATAAGCCTAGGGTGGAAATTCAACAGCTACTGAAAAATTTCAAAAATAAAAATACATTAATTGATGCATCCATAGGTTAAATGTTTTTGAATATTTAAAATAATTATGGACTTGCGGTCAGGTGTGGCGAGTGCCGGATCTGCTGGACCGCACTTGCCACACCTGACCGCAAGTGCCACAGGGAATGATCGGGGCTTGCTGCAGGCTTGCCGCAAATGAGCCACTGCAGATGCGGCAAAGCTGCCAGATCTGCCACAAATACGTAGAAACGCTGATGTGAAAGCAGCTTAAATTTACAGTACCTCAGTATTCATATTTACCATTCTATCCCTCAGAATTCATCTTTCCCTTGCTCTATTCATCTTTCCCTTGCTCTATTCATCTTTCCCTAAACATCCATCTAAGGCCCCTTTCACATCAGCGTTTTCTTTAAATCGCGGCAGATGCGGTGAAAAAAACTGCATCTGCTGCGATTAACGCATAACCGCGACACCTGCGGCACAGTGGTGGCAAGCCCCATGCAATGTCTATGGGGCTTGCGGTAAAGGTGCGGCAGGTACGGCAAGTGCGGTTTCGGCACTTGCGGCAGGTGCGGCCGCGAAAAAAACGCTTTTGACTGCATTTTTTTTTGCGGCTGCACCTGCCGCAAGTGCCGATACCGCACCTGCCGCACCCTTACCGCAAGCCCCATAGACATTGCATGGGGCTTGCCGCAACTATGCCGTAAGTGTTAATTGCGGCAGATGCGGTTTTTTCACCGCATGTGCCACGATTTAAAAAAAACCGCTGATGTGAAAGGGGCCTTACCCTATAACCTGCTCTACTATTCCTTTCTCTCACTATTCATATTTCCCATGCTCCCCTGCTCTATTATGGTATACAGTACTTGTAATGACGTCTCACCTCCTTCCTGTTTTACAGTGAGGCTGTAATTAAGATCCCCTTTTTACTGTGGTCAGGGCGCAGGGTGCAGGGAGGGATGCGGCGGTGAGATCCGGCGGAGGGATCCGGCAAAACTACAGGAGGATGCAGCAGAGGGATCCGGGCTGCAAGATTTTGAACAGGTGGCGGGAGGACGGAGGTAACAGGCGCGGGGATCCAGGAGCAGGGATCCAGGAGCAGGGGTCCAGGAGCGGAGGTCCAGGAGCGGAGGTCCAGGAGCGGGGATCCTGGAGCGGGATCCAGGCACAAAGATCCAAGTTGGACGGAGGTAACAGACGGGATCCGGGCGCGCATTAATGAGCGGGCGGTGGGCGGAAACCATGTAAAAAACTGGAGGACAGAGGGAAGTGGCGGGGAAGGGGGGTAGAAGAGCGATCTGGGAGCAAGCTGACTGGACTCGAGTATAAGCCGAGGGGGGCTTTTTCAGCCAAGGAAAAGGGCTGAAAAAGTCGGCTTATACTCGAGTATATACTGTAGTTGCTGGCTGCAATTTTCAATTTGAGAATTCCAGCCCCCCAGCGGCCTGGGTTACTTTGGCTGGCAATAGAAAATATGATAAAGCTCATGTCAATTTTTTTTAAGTTATTTATTTAAATAAGTAAAAAAAAAATAGTGCTTCTCAATATTTGTGATTTCCAGCGAAAGTAACACCAGGCAGCGAGGGTTGGCATCCAATAGCTGCTTGGTTTACCTGCACTGGCAATAAAAAATACAGGGAAGCCCTGCATACTTTTTTTTCCCAGGAAATTAAACACTTTATTAATGAAAAAAAACACAGAAATAGGTTATTAAAGGGAACCTGACCCCTAAAAATCAGCTCCCAGACCATTTTTACCTGTCCCTGCACCTCGACATGCGCAAGTTTGCTCTAAAGCAGCTAGTCTGGGATTAGCTGCCGCAGAGCCAACTCGCGCATGCGCAATGCGCAGCGCAAAGTCCTATGATATGGATATGACGCGATTTGCATCATACAGCCTATACCGCCCATGGAGGGGGTGAGGGAGCTCACAATACATTAGCACACCCATCTGGGCGTGAATAATTGATCTGAATGCTACGCTGAGAAGCCACAGGGAACGCCCTGTGTGACTTGTCAAGCACTGAGAAGCCGCAGAAAAGAAGGTAATAAAAGCACTTTTACATACTTTACAAATACACTTTTTTTACACAAAGGGATGCCTAAAATGCATTCCTGGGGGTGCAGGGACAGGTATAAATGGCCTGGAGGCTGATTTTTAGGGGTCAGGTTCCCTTTAAGTAAAAATACATTTATTTACATACATTGGGAGAGAGCACAAGGGGGAGAAAGACAGCGGACAAGGGAGAGACTGCACAGGGCGGAGAGACGCCTCCATCGTGATGTCACCACCCTCCTGATGTGATCACATTGGGCCCACTTCTAGTTTTTACCATAAAAAAGAGAAAAAAACTGCACAGCACTCACAGACTAAATGTGAACTGGTGCCAGCAGGGACGCTGGGTCAAATAACTAGAAAAAAGTACTCTGCAGCACTCAGCTACTACCAATGACGTACAAATGCTAACAAGCTATATGTATATGAGAAAAAAGTTTAAAAACTTACGTTTTTTCAAAAAACTCAAAAATCTTATCTTTTTATTTCTGAAGTTCTTGGTACATACATTGGCCAATGTCTGTTTGCTCATCAACTGCGACAAAGTGACTTCAGGTCTGATGAGTCCTATCGCTGACATCCCTGTCCTCCTTGTCCACCCCCCACCTCTCAGTGGGCAGACTCCATCTTGACCCTAGATCACCTGTGGTCAATGAGGGTGCAATTGCAGCATGGAGCCAGCATCTCCATATGATACAAAAAAGAGATCACATTGGGCCCACATCTAGTTTTTACCATAAATGTATCATTACAACTAAATTGACATTCCGCAGTTTGCTGACCGTGTTTTGAAGTTTACATGTCTTTCCTGAGGATGAAGGTTCTGTGCTTTGTGACAAGATGCATTATCACCCTGTATGATATCCTTGTTTTCTCCTTTTTAGATTTAGTACTGGCTTTTGTTTGCTTTTTCTATATGATATATTTCAGCATGTTGCAGCAGCACACTGTGAGTGATAAATACACTACATACTGCTATTAACATGAAAGAACGTAAGGTACAATTTTTGATCAAAGCATGAAAGCCATCCAACCACGTCAAGGTGTACCTTTTGAATATGGATGGCTTCTAAACTCTATAAGTGCAGAAACGGCTTCATATGAACAGGGTTAGGTAGACCAGGCATAGCTTGGAATTAAAACTTGTGTGTGAGCTTTAGATTTAATAAGGATGCTGAGCCCTGGATGGGGCTCACCCCCCAATATATACTAAACAAAGAAAAAAAAAGACACATACATCTTTTGTATTGACTTAATATACAGGTGCACAGTCTGCTATGTAGAATATATATAAATACATAAATATATGAAAATCCTACTACAGCGGCATACAAAATGTGGGCACCCCTGGTCAAAATTACTGTTATTGTGCACAGTTACACAAGTTGAAATGAAATAATCTCTGAAAAGCAAATTACCGTATATACTCGCGTATAAGCCGAGTTTTCAGCCCAAAAATTGGGCTGAAAAGTCCCCCCTCGGCTTATACGCGAGTCACTGTATTAGGGATGGGCGAATCTACTCGTTAGGACTCGTTACTCTGCGAGTAGTAAGAAACTCGCAGAAGTCTGTACTCGGCGAGTTTCCCAGCGAGTACTCGCACAGTAACGAGTCCAATGCAAATCAATGGCAATCCTAGTTTTGTCAGAGTTTACTCTTTCTCACTCGCTAAACTCGCTATATCACATCGCTATGTAGCTTGAATCTCCCCAAATCGTTTAAACAATCGCACCAGCTTCACGGATACCCACTGTCAGTACGAGTCTGAGCGAGTCTGAGCGAGTTTACGAATCCGAGCCCTGTATACTGTATTCGGGACTCGGCTTATACACGAGTCAATAGGTTTTCCCAGGTTTTGGGGGCAAAAGTAGGGGGGTCGGCTTATACACGGGTCGGCTTATACACGAGTATATACGGTATGCTAAAAATATCGCAGCCAATGAGTTTAGGTTCTGTGAATCTTTTTACTCAACTCTAGATTCCACCCATTTCTTTTTCACTTCTTGTACATTTTCTATTTTTCATGCATATTCTGATACTTTAAAGGGTACTCCCGGGAGAAAAAAAATTTGAACTGTGGCCTCCTACATATGAAGCAGAGCTGGGCACTACAGTTCTAGTATGTATAGATCACTTATAAATCAATAAAATCATATCTGCTTCACAGCTCTCATCCCTCCCTTAGGGGACAGAGAAATTCATTGATGCTTCTGTAGAGATAGGGGGGGAGGTGTGGACCCTGGAGGCTCCAGATTCATCTTACATCCCATCCTTCCTCACAATTCTGTATGGGGATGTAGCTGCCGGCCCCATGGTCACTACAATAATGTCCCTGATAATGGGACTTACGAGGTATTATATCATGTCTATCAGATGCTGTAGAGATGTCTGGGTGCTTTGCTGAGACTGAGGAGACAATGATGAACTGTAGAAATTTTCAGGGAATAGAATTGTAGTAGGATCATGGGGCCGACAGCCATGCCCCCTGTTCACACAGAAATATGAGGGGGCAGGAATGTAAGATGATCCTGGAGCCCTCAGGATCCATGCTCAAGATGCATTCCTATCTCTGCTGCAGCATGAGACTGAATTTCTCTGTCCCCAAATTTAAGGGGTGAGAGCTTAGGAGCAGATATGATTTTATTGATTTAAAGTGATCTATAGATCCTAGAACTGCAGTGTAGAGCTCTGCTTCATCATGTAGGAGGGCACAGACAGTGCAAAAAATGTTATCTCCCTGGAGTTCCCCTCTAACGTTGCCTGTTATTTTATAACCTTACCCTTTTGTTTATATGCTTGCACTTAACTTTACACACAACTGACTGGGAACAACTAAAACCTTTCTCCACTCTCTGTTGGACTTTCACTGTGTTTTATAATTTCATTTTCTGATTTGACAGCTCTCTTGTGGGGGCCATGTTTTATTTCAATTAACTAAATCCACAGAGCATTTAGATCGCTGGCTCCATCATTTAACTGCGGACTAATTTTCACGTTTGGACTTGTCATGTAGACGAATGTTGTAATTACAAAGTGATTACACAATTTTTTCTTAACATTGAGAGATTCCATTTTCTTTCTCTACTTGATTTTATTTCACATGCCAATGAATCACAATGTAATATCTATGATTTGTGTATTTGCTAGGAAAGCAGCCCCAGGGAAAAAAAATGAGGTTGGAACATCCATCTAAGGTTATATGTATGTGGAGTGCTCTGGGACGGGGGGTACTCGGTACCGGACCGGGGTATCACGGGGGTTATATGCGGTCTTGGTCCGGACCCACACAAGTAAAGGGGATATTTGCAGGGATTGTCGTGATGCCACCCACAGGTTGTGGTCAGTGGGGACCACCACTGCTGCTTGCTTCTGCCAGGAGGATGGATGGTGCTGCAGTCGAATGGATGAGCCCGCCGTGGGTCGGACTGCTCCTGACAGGGTATATAACAGTTCAACATGCAGGGAAACACACACTGGAGACAATGGCAGGGTTCACCAGGATTTACTTAAGTTCTTCACACATCCTCAATACAGTACACAAAGTTGTTTCACAAAGTTAACTCCACACTTGCAATTAACCCTACTGCAGCCAAGTTCCTGCCTCAGACCCTTCTCCTGTTTGATTCCTTTCAGGCCCTTCTAAACTTCTCTTCTCCTTGTGTGCTGTATGGTAGGTGCTCGGGTCCTTGTTGGCTTAACCCTGTGTATGGGTATGTCTAAGCTCTGGAGCCCTATGTGCAACTGTACCTCCTGCACTTGTGTTAGGAAATCAGACATGGAATCTGTATCCTCCCCGCCGGAATGTCTGTGATCGATCCGGCTTGTAGCTGCGGTCACCTCAGAGCCGGCTCTCTGGTCCCGGCCTAGCCTTCCAGTGCTCATCTATTTCACGGATCCACCAGGCTCCTTCCTACCCATGTGACTGCGGCATAGATAGGGGATCCTTTCCTTCAGTTGCTCCCTTGCACCGCTGCAGTTTTCCTCGGATCCAGATGCACTGGTCCGGTGTAGTTCTCCTCAGTCTTTTCTGCTCGGCACCCTCTGGCCTACTACCTAACACTTCCTGGTCTTCACCTTCTCTACTCGGTCTGTCACCTTGCCTACGTCCCACCCACTTGTGACTGGCCCTACCACCCCTTGCACCGCCTAGAGTCCTGGCTCTGGGTCGGGTCTTGTGTCTGTGGGTGTGTTTATGAAGGTGTTTGTGCAAAACTCTCTCCACCTTCCTGGCTGCAGTTCTTACCTGTGGCCCCCCTTGTTGTAGGGGTGCCACATGTACACATTGCATTTTTGCAGTTTTTTCAGTGTCTTTCTGTAGCAGAAAAATGCAGCAAAGTGAATGAGATTTATCTAATAACATACAAACGCTGCTGATATTTCCTTGTAGATTTGAAGCAGATTTAAATCTGCAGCATGTCACTTCTTTAAAGTCTTTAAAGTACTTATTTAATAATAATATAGAACAAGACATTTTAATAAACCTTCAAATATACTTTATTAATGAAACCATTCATAGATCTTCCACATGGTGTCCCCACTAGACTGTATCTGAAGCAGACATATGTTCATTCTCAGTCAGATCCGTGTTCACACTGAATACAGCCACATAACCATATAAGGGAGGGGGCGGGGCATACACTGTGTGCGAGCACCTGACGGCAGCTGATGAGGTGACAGTTAATCAGATTACTTCAGGCTACAGCACAGTGCTGAGCAATTTCAGAATCACTTCAAACTCCTCTTTCCTTGGCACAAGCTTCTCTGATTTTGTCATCTGGCTCCTTCTCTGCTGGCTTCCCACACAGGTCAGGATCTCTCTTGCCCTTCTCTGCTGTCATATTGCACTGCTCCTTATCAGCTGCTGGCCATGCCCGCACAGCCATAAAATGCAGTTTTCAAAAGCACATAAAAAAGTTGAAAAAATAAGTCATATGGCACAAAAAAGCATTATCTTCGTTGTTATGTTACCCATCATTAACAAGCAGTGCAGTATTAGGTTGTTTATTTTTTTCAACAAAATAACATTTGCACTTTAAGCATTTCTGCAGCATTTATAACACTTGCTAAAGACCAGGGAAGGCCACAAATCGAAGACACGCACATTTTACGCAGCATTTTTCACATCAGCATTTGCAGCAGATTTTTCTTCACTCAAATTACTGAACATGTGCAGATAATAAGTGTGGATTTTCCTTCTTTCCAAAGGACTTCTAAAACCATATCCTCTTTTAGTATTAATATTCTGCAGTTTACCTTACCTTCCACCAGATGGCACCTTCACGTCTTGTAAACTACATTATTCAACCAAAAATTTACATCTAAGGCCCCATTCACACACTGCTTTTTTTGCTGCATATTTTTACGCACAAGCTCAAAAAAAGCCAGGAGTGGAACAATCAAAACTGAGAGTGGCACACTCAGAGGAAAGGTCTAATAGTAACAATGCTCCACTTATTGTTTAATCACCCACTCCTGGTTTGTCGATGGAGCTTGTGCTTAAAAATTATGCAGCAAAAAAAGAACATGGTGTGAATGGGGCCCAAGGTGCTTTCACAGCACTGCAATTCTTATTGGCTGATCCGAGGGAATTCCGATTTTTTGCAGGAAACCCCATCAGACAAGCAAAGGATCCAAAACTGATGCCTTGTAATTGGAATAGCCAAAACAGGCATCCGATATTTGTGCAAAGGATCATTTTGGACCCTCTCAGACCCGCTCCTTCTGTCAAAACCTCGCTCCCCTCCTCTCCCCTCTTGTCGCCTCGCTCCCTCTCTCTCCCTTCTGTCAACCCTTTCTCCCTCCTCTCTCTGCTCCCTCTTTGTCCCCCTCTTTCTCCCCTCTTTTCCCCTTTTCCCCTCTTTCTTCCACTCTTTCTCCCCTCTTTCTCCCCTCTTTTTCTCGTCTTTTCCCCTTTTCCCCTCTTTCTCCCTCTCCTTTTTCCCTCGTGTCCAGACCTTAAAAAATAAAAAAAAATCTTTATTCTCACCCATCCACGAGTCCCCCGGCGCTTCCAGCTATCTCCTTCTGATCCTTACAGGACCTGACGTGATGTCACCGTCACATGACCGTTACCGCTGTGACATCACGCCAGGCCTATAAGCATCGAGCGCTGGAGGCATCGGTGGATCACGGGACAGGTGAAAATAACGTTTTTTTTATTTTTAACCCTTTCTTTTCACTAAATTTCACTTCTGCAATGTATGAATATACATTGCAGAAGTGAAATTAGATGGCACAGAGCGATTTTAGTGTACTGAGCATGCTCAGTACACTAAAATGGGGTCGAGGAACGATCAGCTGTTTCCTCGGACCTGTGCTCCAAAGGCCCCATGTTAAAAGCCGCGGATCGGGTCGATCCAATTCGGTCCGATTTGACCCGCTGTGCCCAAAATCAGAGTAGTCTGCAATTTTGGGCACAGCAAAAAATCAGACAGAATCGGATCCGACAAAAATCGGATGGCAATAAGACCAAACAAATCTGATCCGATCCGTGCCCATAGCATAACATGGGGGCCAAATCGGAATCGTGGCTGTCCGTTTTACAACGGACAGATACGGATTGAACAAAAACGCAGTGTGAAAGCACCCTAAGGCGCAAGAAATTGTGATATAAGAACAAATTCATAATTCCTGTCTCTATATTCGCTTTATTAACATTTATTTGTTTTTTCCTCCCATAGAGTTGATGTTCAACGTAATTTGCCTAAATTCTAAAATGAAATCTGCAGTTTAATAGCCATAACCTTAAAGGGAAATACAGCTTTATTTGTAAAGTTTTGGGTCTCATTGAAGTGCAAAGAGTGTTAATATGATCCCTACAATATGGCTAAAGCAGGAAATATAGAATATTCTATATATTGGTCCTTTAAATGCTTGAGCCACTAGATGGCGCCATGTTGACATGGTGAAAGTCATTACACGTAGAGGTTTTATTTTTACCATGTGGATATATTAATGTTTAATCTTCATTAAATCAGTAGATGAATGTGGTGCAACTGAACAAAGAAACATTAATAAATTGACTTCTCAATGAATTATTTTATTATAATCATATTTAATAGGTTTTTGTGCACATTGGTTGAGCTTCAGTTTTACCGTAGACGAGAATTTATTGAGAGATACAGGAAGAGGAAGGAATATCGGCAGTAAATCTGAAACGTTTTATTTGTTGACTTTGATACAGATTGGACCATTAAATTTGTAATGTGTTACTATTAAAGTGAACTGTCACCAGGTTTTTGCTATCTCATCTAAAAGCAATATAATGAATAAAAGAGACCCTGATCCCAACGATGTATCACTGGGGTCAGATCAGACTTTGTAGCTGGCTTCACACTGCAGTTTTTTCACTGATCAGTGTCCATCCAGTTTGTGTGCCAAAACCAGGAGAGGCAGGAGAGACTTTCAAGAGAAACTATAATTGAAAGATTGACACCTGTTCTGAGTTTTGGAGACACTCCTGGTTTTGGCTCACAAACTGGATGGACACTGATCAGTGAAAAAACTGCAGTGTGAAGCCAGCCTTAAACTTAGGGTGCCTTCACACAGCGGCGTGATCCGGTCCGGGGCTGTCTGGGATGACCCTGACAGCGAGCGGACCGGATCAGCACACAGGACTGGAGGGCTAATTTGCACTCTGGTCCAGTGTGCAGCGTATGCACCTGCAGCCGCTGACAGGTCAGGACCGCGGCGCCGCGGTCCTGACTTATCAGCAGCGGGGACTGCGTGTGGCTGCACACTGGACCGGAGTGCAAATTAGTCCTCCAGTCCTGTGTGCTGATCGGTCCGCCGCTGTCAGGGTCATCCAAACGCACGGACAGATCACAGCGCTGTGTGAAGGCACCTTAGCAGAGCTTAGATTGCTAACCCCACCCATACTATAGCTCTCTGTATACATTGTATATTGAGAAATGAGCTGCTTGTTAAGGTGGGAGGACATGGTCATACAACTGTCAGAGACCTGTAGTTACAGCAGTGTTAATCAACAGTAATGCAACCTTGTTAGTAAACAATGGCACTCAGCTTGATAAGGGATACATCAGTGAATTCAGTGTTTTAACCCCTACCTTTTGATATATTTAGATTACTTACCTGCTGACAGATTCCCTCCAATAATCCCCTTAAAAGTGTATTCTAATAATAAGATTGCTTCACTGAGAATAGCTGAGCAGCAAAACACATGTCAATCAGTGCTGGTCTTAGCAGTTTTACTTCTACTCCTTGTAATTATCATCAGTCCTATAGGTAAGTGATACCTTATTACCAGAAATCTATTTAGTCATATCTATCTGTCATAAGGTCTTGCTACCCCATCTGAGAGCCTCATTATGTAGGAGCAGAGTCCTTGATGTACCACTTACTGGTCTCCTTGCTGCAGTTTTGATAAAATCCCTGTTTTACCCCGAGGCTGCATACTCACGATGAGTATACGCAGCGTTTTGGACGCAGCGTCTTGCCGCTGTGTCCAAAATGCTGGTAGTACAGTATCAGCATAGTGGATGGGATTTGTAGAAATCCCATCCTGACTATGCTTAACCCGACAGCAGCTTTTGACAGCTGCGGTGCAGGTTGCCGGCATTCCGCTACTACGCTACATGTTTATTTCATGCTATGGAGACGTAAGCGGCTCCCATCGGTTGACTGCAGGGAGAAGCCACCCTGCACCCGCGCACATGGTGATTACAGGGCGGCTGTGGTCTCCTGCGGCCACCCTGGCTTCATCAGGTCCGAGGATCTACGTCCAAGTAGCTCCTCTGGACTGTGAGCACACAGCCTTACAGATCTACCAATTCTCTGAATGCTGAGCCCTGTATTGCCCCCCCATACCAATGATTGGCTGCTTTCTGTGTACACTGTGTGTAGGCAAAAGCAGCCAATCAATGATGGGATAGGGTAATACAGAGTTCATGAATATAGAATACTACAAGGAGGCCAGTTTACTAATCCTATAGGATAATACCATTGTTTTAGCAGAAGAGTTTATTAAAATACATAAAGCATTTCAGTAAGGGACACATTGCTGGAATCAGGGTCTCTTCCTTTATATTATGCTGTATTTATATCAGGGAGCAAAAACCTGGCGACAAATTTCCTTTAATTCATGGTGCCATGTGATAAAGCACAAACAGGGTTTATGGTGCACAACACACATGTAGCAGAACAAGAGAAGCAAAGTAACTGAAGGAATGACAAGCTGGTACAAAGCGATGGCGGACCCTGCCTGTGAGGGATTTCAATCTATCTGTAAATGGGGACTATGTCTCTATCTCTCACATTCGGAGTAATGATGTTTCTAAACCTGACGGACATAATTGTGGCTGTGAAGAGTTGGGAGCACAATAATAAGATGTGTAATATCGGAGTACAGCGAATCTTCAGAATTGTCACACGCCATCATTCTTTACCTCCGCTCTTTCTTGTTCACCCGTTGTCGGCAAAGCTTAGTGTGATATTATATATCATTGTTCAGCTTCCAAATTAATTAGCTGAGGCTGGAAATATGAAATGAATAGTCAGAGATTCTGGCACTGACTCCATGTTTCATTACAACTCAATACCTTGAAGTTCATGAAGTCCGGCCAAACGTGTGTAATTAATCTACAGTATTTGCTAGGTGCCATAAAAGCCACCAGTCCATCCATATTCTGCACACATAAGATGTGGAAATGCTGTAAAAATGTAAATACTGGGAAATGTAAAATCCATAGGTAGCCTGAGCACAGTCATTATGCAAACCATACACCAACATTCCTCCTTCAAAGGATCCGTGGAGAGATAATAGTAGACACTGGAAAGTTAAGACACATTTTTTACATTTACAAAATTGGTGGTTTTACTTCCAAATACAGGATGTTTACTGTACCTTTATTACCATGATTACTGAGAAATGGTGGTAGACAAGCACCAGCAGACAGCTCTAACTCTATGGCATTTCTAGGAAGTCCAGACGTGATGTGGGAGAAATGTTCTGTATATATTATCCTCTGCTTAGGATGTGATATCCACTCTACCAATCTGGATCTGTGTACTGAATATTGGATGACAAATGAAGAAGTTAATGCCATCAGAACAAAGCAGGAAAACACGGGGAAAAGTATTCTAACATTTCACTGATAGGATCTGCTCCCAATTAGTTGAAACACAGCATGCACATTATATGGACAAATGTATTGGGAGACTGTGCTTAAAGGGAACCCGACACCTAGTTTAGCCCTGGAGATTCCTACTACATTACTAACCATCCCTGTCTGAGCTAATATGAATTAGAAATGTGGAGAAAAGCGATTTATAAACTTACATATCCTCAGACATATGGGCGTTCCTAGATGGCTGAATGACAGGTGTGCATTGTCTCTGGGTCCACTGTCCCCCCGCCTCACTGCTGCAATCATGCCCCGGTGGATGTGATCACTCATTCAGGAGCGCGACCTGATTGCAAATTCCTGCCTCCTTCTTCCCGGTATGACGCGCCACCAGCATTTTCAGTCCTGTGCATTGTGTGGTGTATTGGTGTACAAGTTGGCTCTGGAAGCATGTGCAGTGAGCATTCCAAAGCCGACCTGTACACCCAATAGCCCCCACAATGTACCAGACCAGAAATGACGTGTTGCGGCTGGCAGCGTGTCATACCTGGAAGAAGGAGGTGGGAATTTGAAATGAGGGCGCACTCATGAATGAATGATCAAGCCGCCGGGCCGAGAATGCAAAAGCGAGGAAGGGGGAAGAGGGGAAGCAGACCCGGAGAGACTGCCTACCTGTCGGCAAGCCATCTAGGAACGCCCACACATCTGTGGACATGCAAGTTTATAAATCACTTTTCTCGACATTTATAATTCACTGTTAGGCAGGGGTGGTTAGTAATGTAGTAGGAAGCTCCAGGAACAGGTAGTGATTGGTTAAGGTCTCTAAACTAGGTCACAGGTTCCCTTTAATCATTGAATTCAGGTTTTTTTATCCAGTCACATAACTCTTAGCCATCTAGTCTGTGAGATAATGAGTAATTCTAGATAGCGCCCTGAAAATTAGCGTAGTACTGTATTAGAACATCGATGTAGAAATAAGGAAATTTTGTTCCCTCCTAAAGATGCCACCATCAACTGTGAGTGGTACTATGTTAATGTGGAAGCATTTAAGGAATCGCACCAACTCAGCCACAAAGTGGAGAAGACTTAAGAACTTGGTCACTGGGTGCTGAGGCAGAGAGTGTCTAGAAGTCTCCAGTGTTCTCCTGACTCAATAATTGCAGAGGCCCAAACCTGCTCTGGTAGTGACATCAACATAAAAACTGTACACCCAAAGCTTCATGACTTGGTTTTCTAGGGCTAAACAGCTACATAAAGGCCTTATTTCACCAATCACCATGTGAACATCAATGTAAAGCAAAATGATAAATATGTGAATTTGGCAGATGTCAGGTGAATAAAAATTCAGAGATTTGTCAAAAATAAATTGCACTATTGTCGCCATTTTCCAAGTTCTGTAGCTTTCTGATTTTTTTGTGATCTGGGACTTTGTGACGGCTTATTTTTTACATCATGAGCAAACATTTCTAATGATACCATTTTTGTGTATAATCAAAGTTTTGATCACCTGTTATTGCGTAATATTACAATGTTGTGGTGACCAAATAAGCGTAGTTTTGCCATTTTGCTTTTTTCCATTACATAGTTTACCCATCAGATGAATTTATTTTATAATTTGTATGGATCGGGCATTTCTGAACACAGCAATAGCAATTATGCATGTATGCTTTCCTTGTTTTTATAGTTTTATTTTTAATGAGGAAAAAGGGGATTATTTGAAATGTTACATTTATGTATTATTTTCATATTTTTTTATTACATTTTTACACTTTTTATTGATTTTTTTTTAGTCCCCTTAGAGAACTTGAAACCTGCACTGTACAATTGCTTCTGCTGTTCAGAGCAATGCTTCAGGCAGTAACTGGAACAGAAAAGACGAGGCGCACATAGGGTTTACATGTGGCAAATTAATACAAAGTAATTTGATTTTTGCTCACCTTAAAAGGTTATGAAGAGTCACAACCACTATCTACACCTATGATATCTCGTGATATTTTAAGACCATGGTATGCAGCCGCCTCCCCAGGTGTAAACTATCCAGATATTCCAGGTATACGAAATGGGATTTTAAATACCGCTCCCGTTTACATCAATCGAATAAACTATTTGGATATGACATCATTAACTCTTTCTGTGATTTATTCTTCATGTGTTTCAGAGCCTTTATGCCCCTTCTTCAGGAGTTCACAGGATGTACACTACTGTTCAAAAGTTTGGGGTCATTTAGAAATTTTCTTATTTTTGAAAGCAAATCATAACTAGTTAATAGATCATATGCTACAGTGTTGTACAACATGGGAATTAATCTGATTAGAAGCAGCAGAAAGAGATGTAGGGCCATTTTAGGATGGCAGGATTACAAGGTTTAAGGGGGATGTTTCAGGAGATACTCGTTCCAAGGTTGCCATTTTTTATAATAAGATGTAAAGTAGTTATAAGAGATGGCGTGGCACTTCTCATATGAATTATGTATGGAGACCCTCTCAACCACCTCCAAAATCGTAGGGATAGATGTACTTTTCCATTTTGCCGCTATAAGGTTCTTGGCCACCAAGAATATGTGTATATCTATTTGCCTGAAATAGGGATCAATATTGTCCAACTCTAATAAGAGTAGTGCCAATTGAGGAGATAAAACTACATGTTTTTGATAGATCCAACTAATTAAAGAACTTATATCTTTCCATAATTTAGTGATTTTTTTGAAACTCTCAAAATGACCAGAAAAAGAGAACTTTCATGTGAAACTCAAAAGTCTATTCTTATTCTTAGAAATGAAGGCTATTCCATGTTAGAAATTGCCAAGAATATGAAGATTTCCTACACTGGTGTCTACTACTCCCTTCAGAGGAGAGCACAAACAGGCTCTAACCAGAGTAGAAAGAGAAGTGGGAGACCCCGCTGCACAACTGAGCAACAAAACAAGTATATTAGAGTCTCTAGTTTGAGAAATCGACGCATTACAGCTCCTCATCTGGCAGCTTCATTAAATAGTACCCGCAATACACCAGTGTCAACGTCTACAGTGCGATTCCGGGATACTGGCCTTCAGAGCAGAGTGGCAAAGAAAAAGCCATATCAGAGACTGGCTAATAAAAGGAAAAGATTAATATGGGCAAAAGAACACAGACATTGGGCAGAGGAAGTTTTATGGACAGATGAATAAAAGTTTGAGGTGTTTGGATTACACAGAAGAACCTTTGTGAGAAGCAGAACTGAAAAGATGCTGGAAGAGTGCCTGACGCCATCTGTCAAGCATGGAGGAGGTAATATTGTGGTCTGGGGTTGCTTTGATGCTGGTAAAGTAGGAGATTAGTACAAGATAAAAGGGATTTTCAAAAAGGAAGGCTATCACTCCAATTTGCAACGCCATGTCATGCTTTAATTCCTGCAAAGGGAGCATTCTTTGATGAAAGCAAAGTTTGAAGGAGAAAATTATTATTTCAAATAAAAATCTTTATTTCTAACCTTGTCAATGTCTGGACTATATTTTCTATTCATTTTGCAACTCATTTGATAAATAAAAGCATACGTTTTCATAAAAAGCACAAACTTTTCTGGGTAACCCCAAACATTTGAATGGTAGTGCACATTGTGAATCTCGTGTCCAAAGAGTTTGTTCAATTGGTGTAAACGGGAGCGCTGTATTTGAAATCCCCTTTCCTGTATGAGGAAT
This sequence comes from Allobates femoralis, assembly GCA_033576535.1. NCBI lineage: Eukaryota > Metazoa > Chordata > Amphibia > Anura > Aromobatidae > Allobates > Allobates femoralis. Next base: position 152,650,012 of record JARQOC010000002.1, on the reverse strand, counting down.
ATCCAGAGTTATGCTTCCGAATCCTTCTGTACAGTAGAAATGCTAATCTCTTGTCAACGCTGGCACTCAGCCAGCATTCACAGGTAGTTCATCATGACAGCAACATGGGTGATGATCTGACACCTTGCTGTCATAACAACCCATCTGAACCCCATGAACATATCACGTGGTTGCTGATGGTTGGGGGGAACATCTCAATTCCCACGAGAACTTGTTAGATCACGCTGTCAGAGTTTGACAATCCATTCAAACTAGTTAACAGGCGCGGGTGCATCTCTGATTCACCCGCGCCTGTCAGCTGCACATATTAGCTGATCAGATCAATTGACATGGGTGGGAATTGATGTGAGCTCAGTGTGTGATCTCGCATCAAAGTCAGGGACACAACCTAGGATGTATAGGTATGTCCTAGATCATAAAGTGGTTAACCCCATCTAACTCCTTTTTGGCTAAGATAGAATTGAGATTGTGAAACAAAACCTGTAATCCAACATAATTGTATGACCTCAAACATTGACAAAACGTCCTACAGACATCTCAAAAATCTTGTAGAAATATTCTCAGGTCAAGCTTCCAAGAAGAGTATAAGCTGTTTTAGCTGCAAAGGGAGGACCAACTCTTTATGAATACTTGGGCTTTTAGAATGGGATGTAATAAAAGCTCTCATGTGTGGTTGTCTCATTAGTTTTGCCCATATAGTGTATAATTCTGTGTTGTATGAGTTTTGAATATAGTAAACACTCTACCTTTGTATTTTTCTAGCATTCTGTGTTTCATACTTTTAGGGTGGAGAGGGGAAGAATGGTGCAGAGCTGTGATACCATATACAAGGCTATACAGTAATGTGCAAGAAGGTTTTCTCTTTGAGAAGGTATTAAAACATCATTAGAAAAAAAGTCTTTACGTGTCTGGACTTTTGAGTCCAAATTGTATTATTTAACTGAATTTAGAAGGAATCACTAATTTGGGCAAACATTAAACATAGGTGATATGAATGTTTGACAGAATTTACAGAATATAGGGATTGAGACTATTATTACTGTACTTCATCTTAAATGTTTATCTTTGTTAAATGTCAAAAATTGAGAAACAACCATCTAAACCAGGTATAGAACTATGACATTTTTTGAAGAAAACTGCAAAGGATTGATTTAACATTTGCAAACATAGGAGAACATACAAACCACATACAGATGTCGTCATGCTTGGATGCAAACTCAAGTCTCCTTCGCTACGTTGTGCCATTGCTAACTAAAGTTTTCTCTGTAGACTCAACCAGGTGGTCAATCAAGGTCTTCCCAATGTTTATTATAATAAATATAAATTCTAAAATATTACATACTTGAATTAACCTCCACAAAGAGGCATTATACTGAATGTATGGGCCAGAAGATGGAATCCAGATCTGTGGAGTACAGATCAGTGTACTTTACACATAGGAATAAAACAATTTGAAACATCTGGTCCAGGCTGTGAACATGTGTGACTCTGTTTATCACCTCCTATTAATATGGAGACATGTTATCTTTTACTGGTTTTTAAATGAATGTTTTGCCATCTGATGAAGGACCCTGAGAGATGGAATTTTAACAGTTGGGTGAAGGAATACTTGTAGTTCATGTTTTGGTTTGTTCTTCTTTGGTCTTACATACAGCATGTATTTAAGAGGGACTAAATGTCCTAGTAGAGCATTTTTAGCTAACAAAACTGTCATTTACTCGAGATTTACTCCTTTCAAGTAAAATAATATTATTAAAGCTGTGCTGATCTAAGAGACCAATGAAATTATAAATGTGAATGGTCATGTGACTGCTGATACTTACTACGAGGACCCAAGGTTTTGGCTTGAAAGACTAGCATACACTCACATCCATCTTCCTCAAACAAAGCTCAGCTGACCTACAATTTTAATGGACAATCCCTCATCTCTTTTTTCTGAACAATGGGATTATTTTCCATCTATCCATGCAAATATTTCTTAAGTGTTGTCTTTTGTTACTGTATTCAGACATGGTTCTTGTCGGCTGACCTCTTTCTAGTTTACTTTATTTAGCAAACTCTGAATGCCCTGATCTCCTACCTTTACCTATACCTGACCAAACTATCTTATGGACTCACCATCTGAAGTTGTTCCTCTTTCCTGACCCCTGCTATCCAACTAGACTTCATGGATCATGTCCTGGTCCTATGTCTTGGATTTCTTTGAGAATTGCTATTGTCGCACCTTGGAGATTGGAAGATATCTTATACTAATGATAGAACTATCAGCAGATGACCAAATATTGCCGTTTTTTCAGTAATTCTCTTTTTATATGGAACTCTTGGGCTTGAAAGACAAGCTTTTGCATAAATTCCTTTTAGTTATTTTAATTTTAGTGTATGAAATTATAAAGCCAATAATTAACATGTGAATGGTTGGCAAAACTCATGTTCAATCTATTTACATTTTGGTTCTTATTTTAAATTTTATATATAAATAACAATGTGATGTAAACTACGTAAAGTTTATTTAATAGGCAATGTACTTTTTCTTGTAGCCTCATTAGGCCTTTCTTGAGGGTGGCTAGACACTATATAGCCAAAATGAAAGGATTAGCAATTTGCGCTGCACAAAATTTACATTCTGAAGACCATTAGTACAAAGTGATTGCTGTTTGGTAGTAAAAATTTTTTGTAAGAACAATATAATATATACAATGCAGATAAACATCTGCTGATAGTTATGTTATGATTGTTATTCCAGTAACCACTGATTTCATGAACCAAGCAATCCCGTACTTACTGTGTGTGTCTTTTCTGTGTTACATCTAAAGCCTCCATGCCCATTCACATGGGAAATCAGAAATGGTGCTCATGTGAAGCTACAGCCTACCTCGCTCACTTACAAGAGCAAGACACAGCGGTGAATAACAGCTACAGTCAATTTAGCTGTCATCCACACAAACAGCCAACAAGAAATTCCAACTATGTTACCATCAAGCCATGACAGAATGGTTGTTGACCTTAAAATAGGTGTAGGACTTCATTTCAATTAATTGAATATAGTGTCCATTCTTATGTAGAAGAGTTTATGCCCAATATGTCATTGGGACATATAAGAAAACAAGTAGGACTTTCACTGATCAATGCCAAGCAGTATTGAAGATCAGCCATCTGAACATGATTACTCTCATTGAAATATAATTAAATCAAAAACTTCAGAATTAGTGACCATGTAAGTTATGTTAAACAATGGAAAGCTACTACAAGTGTGTGGGTCATATCCAGTAAAAGTTGGCACAGGTCCATTCTGGGCTTGTTGATAGTCCCTGATGTCAGATCTCGAACAATAAAACATTTATAGCATGACATTGATATATTGTAATGAAGTAAAGTTTCACGACTGTTTATGGATGAAGCTCATTTTGACCTTAAAGTGAATGTCAGAGTTTCATATTTTATGCATGGTTATGGCATTAGAAGTGTTTTTGAAAATTGTAAAAAGTTAACCTGGAGAAACAAATATTATAAATAAAAAAAAACATTGCTTACCAATTGAATCATCTGGAACTCCAGTGGTCCCCAGTGAATTAGTAATTATTATATTTTTCCCATCATTCACCATCAATAGACCACTGTAGCCAATTATTGATCTTAGCTGTATCATTTACAGTACACATTTAACACGTGATCACTGAGGTTGGTGATTGGGTGCAGTGACCACATAGATGACCAACAGGGAATATCAACTTCCCAACTAAATTCCATGGCCACTAAACTACTTAATCACAAATATTGTATATTACAACTTAAATATATGGATCTTAAGGAATGTCCCATGTCCCATTGAAGATCTGTCCTGAACCAATGGATTATCAATGATAGAGAATTGATGAAAGGCTATAGATGAACAAAGGACACATGGATTTATTATAGATAAACTCAAATTATTGGTTTACAAAATATTTGCAAAAAGCTAAACTACATTTCTATGTAGAGCAGTGGTCTTCAGCCTTTCTGACCTTGAGATCTAAATGTTTATCTAAGAGAAGGCCACAAGCTACATTTAGCTCTTAGTAAGTGTTGCGAGTCACATCCATTCCTGCCCCCTAACAATAGTTACACCAAGAGTTCTCATTACTGGTATAATAACAGCCAAAGTTTTTCAGCAGAAATCATACTAAGTTAGCATACCAAGATCCAATGGTTTCTACATCCAGATGTGCACTCCTGCGTGAGACTATACACAAAAGTTACAAGCTATGCACAAAAGCCAGGAGACCTGCTCTTCATAGCTGTTTTCTAAACCTAATTCTTATACACCAAGCGTGAAGACAGCCATGAGACACTCATCAGGGGTCCGCGAGCCACATGTGGCTCCAGAGCTACAGGTTGTGGACCCCTGATATAGAGGGTGGACTGGGAGGAGGCAATTGTGTTCACACAGTGTCCTTCTTCAAGAATCTCAGAACAGAGCCATGTAATACACTTTTTTATTTCTGTGTTTTTAGTGTTTTTTTTTTCTTTTTATTACATTTCTACAGTCAGAAACTGAATGTACAAAAAATGTATTTCCTTGTCTTTTGTTTGATTCTTGTTATAAAATTGTACCTTTTGAACCTTTAAAAAAATTGTACATCATGAGTATAGTACAAGTAAAAATTGTGAAATAGTGCACTAAAATTCTGCCAAATATGAAATTTGGTTTTATCTATGAAGAACTATTTGCAAAAAAAAAGTCCAACATATAGGTCCTTGTGCTGATTGGCATCCATATGTCCTTGTTGTTGAAGCAAGTTCCCTTGTACTCCTCCTTTGTAATATCATAATGATTGCTTTATTCCAGTAATTTAAGAAGAAGCTGAAATTACAGGTTCCTTCATATCAACTCAAAAGTTTAAAGTATAACCGCTGTTATATTTAAAGAGAACCTGTCACCCCCCTAGTGCTTTCCAAAGTGAAAGTAGCACCTTCAGCAGCGTGTATGCTGCATTCTGTGAAGGTGTGTACAATGTCTCTACCCCCTTGTACCCCAAAAGAAACACTTTCTAAAGTTTCCTGCCCTGTATTTAAATTGATAGTTAAGCGATCGGATGGGTCTTATCTTTGCTTGCCGGTCCTCCCCGTCCCAGCTATGTGTCTGCTGCTTCCTCTTCTGTGTACATCCCCTCCTCTTTCTGCCTGTGCAGAATCCTCTGAATACTAATGTGCCACAAACAGGAAGTTGATATCACCAACATTTACATTTTATTTAGGTGCATCCATATAGATGGCCCACCCTGTACTTTATTAATGAAATCAGAAAGTAAACATCTTTATAAAAACGTTCCGCAAGATGTATTCAGTAGGCTGCTTCTGAAACACACTTATGCTCGTTGTTAGGCAGCTCCATCTTCAGGGGGCCTGACCTACACTGTGTTCACAATACAGCTGATAAGACTCTCAAGTTACCTCATGCTGGCACTTCCGTTCACATGGCTCTGCTGGGTGTTGTATAATGAAGTTCTGCTCCACTACCCAATACCTCTAGACTCCCAGGCTTCTGGAGAGATGGAATGCAACCATCCAGGCAATAGTGAAAGAAAAAATTTAAAAAATTAATTCCGGTGCCAAAAAAACACTAGACACGTTTCAGAGTGAAAACTCCTTAATCATTAGTACCATGCAAATTATGTTTTAGTCATATATATACAATTTAAAAACAACATGCACCTGTTCCCATTTTCATTGATCATTATAGGAATAGATTAACTCCTGACATACCTAGTATATCTGCTGGGTGTTGTCACAGAGCACAGAGCAGACACCATGTGAATGGAGGAGTCAGATAAGATCTCACAGGAGCTGTTTGAGCTCAGCTGGTTGGCAGCATGAGGTAATTTGACAGGCTTATCAGCTGTATTGTGAATGCAGTGTAGGCCACGCCCCCTGAAGATGGAGCTGCCTAACAACGAGCATATGTGTGGTTCAGAATCAGTCTACTGGAGACACCTAGTGGAAGATTTTATAAAGGTGTTTCCTTCCTGATTTCATTTATAAAGTATATTTGAAAGTTGATTATGATCACTTGCTCTACATTATTATAAAAAAAAAGTTAAAAATTAAACGGTGGTTACACTTTAAGAATAGAAAACAAAATTTTCACAGATTCAAATTTCTTGTGAAAAAAACTGTAATGTTGTTTGGCCAGATTAAGAATGTGAGGATCAGGGGAGAAAAGATCTGTATCTTCCTGCATTTTACTAATACGTTCTTAACAGAATAAGAATATGAATAAAGAACCTCAGAGGGTGATGGGGTGAAGGATACATTTTATAACTATAGTATTTCAGACCATACAATGCTCTCTTTGTTCCCCATTGTATTGTAATCAGTAGTTATTTCATCTCTTGGTATAAGCACGGCAGCTCACTTTAATCCCCTCACATTATAGTAACCAATACGTCGTTTCTCATAATACTCTGATTCCTTTTCAAGTATCATTGATGCTACCATAGAATAGACAGTTGAGCATACTGTACACATCCTATAATAAATCCACCACATTAGTGATGTAACACAGATGACAGGAGATGGAGAATTTGACTCCAGATAAAAGGACTATGTTTATCTTCTCAACACTTTTCATTTCTTCCTTCAATCTTCAAAAACTTTTTGATTGGCTTTATATATAGCAGCAGACAAGACGTTCAGGCTGTTGATGTGTGACATGATGAGAGGTTACAGTGCTTTCTGTCATGAAGACACAAAGAACATGTTGCTGCACCAATACATGATACTGTATGGATGCCGAGTTGTGAGACTGGTGAGTGAATAACAATTAGAAGAAAACATGATGTTGGCAACCGGTCTAAACCTTGGTACATCTTGTACCTTGTGATGAAATATAAGGCAGTTTCTTAAATAACAGAAAAAAGAATAAAGAAAAACATTATTCAATACATCATACACAAACAGGATATCAAATCCAAGTTACATTAATGAGAATGTGTCACCAGACGGGACTATTTAATAAGGATTGGGGAATGCCATACTAATATACTTTAGCGGGTGCCATTTTTTTTAGCTCACCACAGTAACTTCCAAAGCCGTGTCTTGTAGTCTAATGAGGGCACCTCTTGGCATAATTGGCTAATTGGCACCAGATAGTGGTGACCCTAGCTCCTTTCATATAGTCACCACCTCCTCATAGAGCCTCATTGCTAAGAGTCCCAAAAAGAAACGCTATTTGGAACAATAAACAATGGCTCCTGACTTGCACTCATTTTTTTGTGTGTTAAGGAATTTGAGTTACAGAAGAAAAATAATGTCTGATTAGAAAGGCAATATACAAAACTTGGCATATTCTACATGAATTTCAGGATTTGATAAGGAACACAATATCTCCACCTATAATATTTTAAGATAAAGGAAATAAAACATGAATTAATCAAGGGAAAATAAAAGAGCACTTTGCTTAGTTTAGCAGTGTAATACTAAGAAACAAATATAATGGTGGCCACAGTGGTCACAGTTCTCTTATCACCGAGAACCTGTCACCCCCTTTGGGCATTCTAAACACTGCCCAGCACCTTAAACTTCATGTAATTGGGGTTCTGGGAACCCATTTATAACCCCAGACTGGCCCCTGATTACTTCAGAAAATAAGTATGATAGTGTACCCCGCCGTGTAGTAGCCGGTCTGGTGGAATGTGCCTCTCTTAAGTCCAAGCTGTCCCTCTGCCTGTAAAACCTGCCCCACCGCCTGTAATATGCCATCACTCCTGGTCTCAGTGACAGCATTACGCCGGCACAGTGGCCACGGTCACTGTATTGTATTGAGCCGCACAATGTCTCACGAGACTTCACAAATCTTGCGAGACTTTGGTCACTGCAGCTCTAAACAGCGTAGTATCCCGCCCCACTACGTAGTCGCGAATGCTGTCACTGAGACCAGGAGCAATGGCATACTACAGGCAGTGTGGCGGGTTTTACAGGCGGAGGGGCGGACCGGTCTGGTGGAATGTGGCTCTCTTAAGTCCAAGTGGTCCCTCTGCCTGTAAAACCTGCCCCACCGCCTGTAATATGCCATCGCTCCTGGTCTCAGTGACAGCATTACGCCTGCACAGTGGCCACGGTCACTGTATTGTATTGAGCTGCACAATGTCTCACGAGACTTCAGAAATCTTGCGAGACTTTTGTCACTGCGGCTCATTACAGAGTAGTATCCCGCCCCACTACGCAGTCGTGAATGCTGTCACTGAGACCAGGAGCAATGGCATACTACAGATGGTGTGGTGAATTTTACAGGCGGAGGGGCGGTCAGGACGGAAGAGAGCCACATTCTACCAGAATGGCTATAACACGGCGCGTGACACTATCAAACTTATTTTCTGAAGTAATCAGGGGCCATTCTGGGGATGTAAAGGGGTCACCAGAAACCCAATTACATGATGTTTATGGTGCTGGGCAGTGTTTAGAACGCCCAAAGGGGGTGACAGGTTTTCTTTAATTGTACTTTACAAGCTTCATCATCACTGCCCTATTGGGTTTCACAATTTTATTTCCCTATAATGTCCACTTGCATTATGTAGTGGTTACTTAATACAAATAATTATTTGCATGTTTTAGCTGCCATTGTGCTATATAACTGCAGACATTTTACTCACGTAAAATTATGTATGTAACTCAGTTAACACGAGCTGATATAAGCCAGCTATTGAGAATACAAGATACCAGACATAACGCTCCAAATAATAAAAGCCACCTCAGAAAAAGGATATATTTCATCCCTACCTGGACCTGTTCCAGGGTTGTCTGCTTCGGTCATCATCTAGAGCTAAATTCTCTTTGTGGTCTGTGCTGGTGATAGAAGAGACATCATGGTTAATGTCACTGTACAGCACAGACGCTGTCAAGCTTAAGACACTGGTTTGGCTATGACTTGTAGAGCTGTCCAAACAGACAGAATGGATGTTTGCTGTCCCTATTTGGCCAATAGGGCAGCACCACATCTTAGTTAAACGTCTAGAATACTGTTAGGAGTTGCCAGTTTTAGTGTTTTGGTTCTCCTTGTACTCTAGCTATACCTTCATGAGCCCCCTGGTCTGACTTTAGCTTAATGATTTTGGCTTAAATTGTTCTTGTGATATGCATTCTTGGGTTTTCTTTTAAATATGATATTGCATTCTGATTTTGTCCCTTGTATCATTCCTTCTGCTTTGACTATATATGCCAGAGTGTCACTCGTACAGTCTTCAGCAACTCTGCATAAAGGGGTTTGGCTACTTTATCTGACTATCCACTCCATTTAACAGATTGCAGAAGAACCACGACCTTCAAACTTGTAAGTGGTTGGCCAGTTAATATCCATAATGTGGCTGGCAGCGGATAAGCATGTGACCAGACCCGTCCACCATCTTCCTCCAATAGAAAAGCTTTCCTATGTGGGGTGTTTTATAACTGATGGTCAGGTTTGGTCACATGCTCCTCCACCAGTAGCCACATTATGGACAGAAGTGCTGGTCAGCTTGAGAGGAAAGGTGCACAGACAAGATAAACTGGCCAACCATGCTAAATGGTGAAGGCTGGGGTTCTTCTGTGATCTGCTAGATAGAGTATTGACAATTCTGTTCAAATTACTTTTTTGAGCTGACAGTAACAGACTTATCAGGGTGCCTATTTTTTTTTACTGAATTTTAGTGACACATATAAAATTGTGAAATGCTAGACATATGACCCCCTATGGCACTCTCATAGGCAATCTAAGCCTTTTTTTCTATTAATAACATGTAGCATATTGACTTTTACACCCACCAGATGATGCTGTATTACATTGTGGCACCACCTAGTATAGTAAAACTAGCACACTGGTGACAGATCCAGCACATGGCAGCTGTTAGACTGGCGTCTGCTGCACTTCTGTTTCATTCTGTTAATATTGTACTGTCTTTCTTGTGGCTTATGTCCCTTATTATATCTTCTATCTATAGTCAGAGCTCATAGCCAACTATTAGTAAAAGCCTTACAACCAATTTCATATTCCCTTGATTTCTAATTCCAGGTCTCATATGTCATAAGTACAGGAGTAATAATTGGCAGTTTCCTTCTGAATATTGTACAGTAGGGGTCTAATATGGATATATGGCTGTCAAAGGATAAGAAATCATCCAGGACTATCAGATCAGCCTAAAACAAAGCTAGATTCCTTTATGAATTCCAGACCTTATGTTACACCACATAACACCTCTGAAAAAGTTCCAGGAAACCTAAGCAGCCTAATTATAGAGGAACCCATTCTGCCCAGGGGATGTTCACTGATACATTATGTATTTGTATGTGTCAAGGGCAATAAAGAACCATGTAGTGTTTTATGACAACCTTTTAGTTGTAAACTATATCATTATCATATTTAACAGTTTGGACCATCTAGTTTTCTTCTTTCTTGTTTTTCTTCTTAAATAAATCTAAATCATGTGGAAATAAAAGTCATTAAGTTGTCCCATTGTATGAGGTCTTTGTATATTGGTTTCAGCTGCTCCTGAACTCTCCTATACAGAACACATGCTGGGTACCAAACATTAATGTCAACCATTACATTGCCCTTAATTGTCATGCGGCCTGCCAAAGAGGCTGAGTGTTATCATATGTCATTCACGGATCATGGAAGCTCCAGTGCGCTCGGTACGAGATGACATTTGTGTTATTCCACATTCTCTTACCTGCATGGATAAACCAGAGATTGCGAAAGGCAATAGTAAAACTTAATATGGAATACAATTGACCAGTTATGGGCTGTACAAGAGTAGAAGAGAGAATTCAAGTTTTTTTTACTAATAATTTCTCAAAAACGAAGTCATATACTATGGGTTTATCATTCTTGTCAGCTGTAATCCCGCGAGCGCAGGGTCCTCCCCATCTCTACCACTTGTGTTACATATTTATCATGAGTATAATCCCTCTTCACGCGTACAGCACCTGGGAATTAATAGTATTTTAAAATTGAATATATAGAATAATTTGGCTGTAACAGTCCTGTGACCTGATAAAAATTGGGATTGACACATCCAAAAGTAATTATTTTAGTGAGTGCTCCCCTATGTTCTGCAGGCAGTCATGACGGAGGCTGTAATGTCCCAAATATTAATTTCTAAATATAAGAAGCTGGTGGTCAAATTTTTATCAAGAAATCTGCTAAATTAGGTTTGTTCACTCCTGAGTGTGATAAAAATTGATTTAGCTGGATATGGTATTAAAGATAGGGGACACCTGAAATATACAGTGATACATGAAGATGTATAAGTTTAATTCGTAATGGTGGAAGGTACTGTAATTAAAATACATGGGTGGCGCTCTTGAAAAATGTGTTATAATAAAAGTGCATATATAACATAGAAGTGGACCATGTGGAGGCTTTGGAAAAAGGAGGCTCAGCTCTTTTAGGTACGGCATAGCTATACAGGACTTCACTGTACATAGGGGGTGTCAAATTGTCCCATTGTTCATAGAGAGGACATCATAACATTCTAGCTATATGTCATACAGTATATACTAAAGTTTCTACATTGAGCACCAGAATGATTACAGGTTGGCAGACATAGCAGCTTGGAGATTGGTCACATTGGCATAACGTACAATTCTGATCGCTAACTATTTACCAGGGCTCCCAACTACCATGTACCATTTATAATACTGGTGTCAGCTTGGCTATAGGGCATTTGATCCATGTCAGATTCATGGGCCTGAATGCAACTAGTATCTCACAGTACATGGCTGCTTAGCAGATTAAAATCCTAATGTGAAAAATAGAAAGTAACCAATGAAAAAAGAGAGTGTGAAACTAAAAATGTCTGCGTGTATAAGAGGAGGAAGGCACAATGTACCTACTTGGATAGATTGAAGAGCATGGCCAAGTTCTATTTTTGGTTGGCGGTAGATTATTGGTATATATATATATATATGTATATATTATATCTTCAGAAATGTGATCCAGGACAATGCAGTATATGCCAGGACCAATACTATAGCATTAGTCAGATCTAACCCATTCCAATATTGTTCAATGTGATGGTTGAGGATCTTTAATTATTAACGTCTTTGGAAGAATTTCCCTCATTTCTGATGTCACAAAATTAGAGAAGTGAGGGTTTCTCCAAAGGGAAATAATAATGCTGAGGAATGTCTTCACATAGTATCTCTCTATTGCAGAATTGCTGAAACACACAAAGAGAACACACACAAATAAGCAAATGCCAGGACATCTCCCAAATGGCTATTTTAACAATCACATAAAATTCAACATATGGCTGTAATGTCACAAGGTCACACAGCAAGAATGGGTCAAGTTAGAATGACTGCTGGGGCTCATTATGACACCCATTTGTGTACTGTAGCTGTTGTGTGTTTAATTGCCACTTCTGCTACCAACGTTTTAATACCTTTCTGTCAAAATAGCAGAGAGAGAGAGAGAGAGAAATGTTTGCATTGCTCATATTAGATAATAAGCATACATCTCCAATAGTAATTCCATCATTTTCTAAAATGAATTAGTATAAAACAATGTTTAGTATTGAGTTTACAGATCACATGGACATGAAATTTGGACATTAGGTAAACGATATGTACCATATATCGAGACAAAACCCTATAAATAAACAATACTTTATTGGAAATATAAAAATCAACAATAGTGATTAAACACACAAAAAACAACAAACAAAGATTATGTTTCGGGTCTGAACAGGGTCACCTTTCCCTCCATGTCGCCCTAAAGTGACCCTACCTGACACCTGCAGTCGGCACCCTGATGGTCCCTTTACACGCGGCCACAGGAAGGTAGGAACAGGCAGGCATCGGACACAATTGTGCCTGTTGCCTTGAAAAGACCTCGATGTGGCGGCGTGTAATTCAGAACTTTCCTTCCTGTGTCTTCCCTGAAGGAAGGAAAGTCCTGAATTACACGCCGCCACATCGTGGTCTTTTCAAGGCAACAGGCACAATTGTGTCCGATGCCTGCCGGTTTCTACCTTCCTGTGGCCGCGTGTAAAGGGACCATAAGGGGAAGTGATGTGATGCCCTCACTCACTGATGACTTTTCTTTTACTTCCTTAATATCCCTAAAAATAGGGGAGGAGAAAAACAGACTATGTGTTGGCCAAAAAATACACAGTCACTTATATACAACCAATGAATGGTTTGTGTCATAAGAAAACAATAAAGTTTATGGAAATCATCACTTTTGCAATGATCAATTTTTTTATGGAATTTGCAAAACCTCCCATTGCCACATGGAATGCAAATGTACGATATATGCCGATAGCCGGCTATGGGCTCTGTATTATTGATCTGTACGATATATATTTGTAATAGGGTCATGTACATAAAAAATATTAGAAATAAACAACAATTGAATGACTTGGCTGGATACAGCACTGTGCGAGAGTCAACTGTGACTCTTCTACGTAGTTCATATCTATTTTATTCTATCAATACTTGTTAAAGGGGATATCCGGGAGTTCTAAAAAACAAACAAAATTGTGCCTAAGCACTAACAGGCAGGTAGCTGACACCTACCTGCCTTTTGTGCCCTGCACTGGTCACCACCGACCGGAGCGTTCGCAGATCGCTCCTGTTGGCAATTTTGCAGCTTCTGCTGACGTCATGGCTACAGTAGGGAGGATTCTCCCTGTCTGTTGATGAGCTTCGGAGCTAACGTCATGCTGATTGACAGCCGGTTCCCCAATCAGGCAGCAGGAGCCGGCTGTCAATCAACGTGACATCGGCTGTTCTGCCCCTTCCACAGGGCAGAGTGGAAAAGCCGCCTCTGCTCTTTGTTTAATCTCTATTCTGTCCCCAGCAGGTGCGGTCTGTGACTGCTCGGAGTCGGGGATGACAGGAGGTGACTGGTGCCTTGCACAACCGATAGGTACGTGCAGCTACCTGCCTGTTATGCTTGGGTACTTTTTTTTTTAATATTAATCCCAGATAACCCATTTAATGTCATTGTATAAACCATGCGCTTAATACAACACTAAGTAATATTTAGCATTTACATTTTTTTCACAGTACAATAATGACTGTCAGCAAGATATTATGGCAAAACAAATTTTTTTATGTGTTTTTTGGCAAAGTTTTTATGTGGGAAACATTTTTTCTGCTTTAACTGATTTAATAGACACATTGGGTGTGTTTTTGCATTGAACATTTATACAAAATTGATCAGATACTTTTTATTAACACCTTGAAAAACATATTGAACAATGTCATTTGCACAATAGGAATTTTTTTTCTTCATTGAAATCAATTAAAAAATGTCTATTTAAAGAGTATTTTTGGCATTTTTTTTTAAATTTAGCTTTAGGTATCGTCTCTTTAATGGAAGTCTAAAACTCTGACATATCAAATAATGTCTGACATTTATAACACAGGTTAATCTTTGTTAAAATTGAGGTCAGTGGGTGAAAAAAAAAACTACTCTCAGATAAAAAATTTTTTTAACCCCTTTTTTTTTATTTTTGATTTTTCCTCCCCTTCTTTCAATAGCCATAATTCCTTTTTTATTTTTCCATCAATATAGCTATATGAGGGCTTGGTTTTTGAGGGACAAGTTGTACTTTTGAATGAAACAATTAATTTTACTGTATTCTGTACTAGAAAGCATGGAAAAAAATTACAAGTGTAGTGAAACTGCAAAAAAAAAGTGAAATACCACAATTATTTTTTTTTACAATGTTTACTATATGCTAGAATTGACCTTGCAGTATACTTCCCCAGATCAATATAACAACATACCGTATATACTCGCGTATAAGCCGAGTTTTTCAGCCCAAAAATTGGGCTGAAAAGTCTCCCCTCGGCTTATACGCGAGTATATACAGGACCCCTCACTGTTTGGCGCCCCCACCTCAGCATGGCCCCCCCCCGCACGCAGCGCTGCGCTCATACATTACCAGCCTGTCAGCTGTCATCCTCCGGTGGCGGATCGCGGCTCCCGGCTCCGGCTTCCATCTTCATCTGTGTCTTCCTGCATGTCACATGACCGGCCGGCGTCGCGATGACGTCATCGCGATGAGCCCCGGTCACAATGCAGGAAGCCACAGATGAAGATGGAAGCCGGAGCCGGGAGCCGCGATCCGCCACCGGAGGATGACAGCTGACAGGCTGGTAATGTATGAGCGCAGCGCTGCGTGCGGGGGGGGGGCCATGCTGAGGTGGGGGCGCCAAACAGTGAGGGGGGCCTGGGGGCTGCTGTGTACTACCCCTGGAGCTGCTGTATATACCCCTGGGGCTGCTGTGTACTACCCCTGGGGCTGCTGTATATACCCCTGGGGCTGCTGTGTACTACCCCTGGGGCTGCTGTGTACTACCCCTGGGGCTGCTGTGTACACCCCTGGGGCTGCTGTGTAAACCACTGGGGCTGCTGTGTACACCCCTGGGGCTGCTGTATATACCCCTGGGGCTGCTGTGTATACCCCTGGGGCTGCTGTGTACACCCCTGGGGCTGCTGTGTACACCCCTGGGGCTGCTGTGTACACCCCTGGGGCTGCTGTGTATACCCCTGGGGCTGCTGTGTATACCCCTGGGGCTGCTGTATATACCCCTGGTGCTGCTGTGTATACCCCTGGGGCTGCTGTATATACCCCTGGGGCTGCTGTGTACTACCCCTGGGGCTGCTGTGTACTACCCCTGGGGCTGCTGTGTACTACCCCTGGGGCTGCTGTATATACCCCTGGGGCTGCTGTGTACTACCCCTGGGGCTGCTGTGTACTACCCCTGGGGCTGCTGTGTACACCCCTGGGGCTGCTGTGTAAACCCCTGGGGCTGCTGTGTACACCCCTGGGGCTGCTGTGTACACCCCTGGGGCTGCTGTATATACCCCTGGGGCTGCTGTGTATACCCCTGGGGCTGCTGTATATACCCCTGGGGCTGCTGTGTACACCCCTGGGGCTGCTGTGTACACCCCTGGGGCTGCTGTGTACACCCCTGGGGCTGTTGTGTAAACCCCTGGGGCTGCTGTGTACACCCCTGGGGCTGCTGTGTACACCCCTGGGGCTGCTGTATATACCCCTGGGGCTGCTGTGTATACCCCTGGGGCTGCTGTGTACACCCCTGGGGCTGCTGTGTACACCCCTGGGGCTGCTGTGTACACCCCTGGGGCTGCTGTGTATACCCCTGGGGCTGCTGTATATACCTCTGGGGCTGCTGTGTACTACCTAAGGGCTGCTGTATACCACTGGGGCTGCTGTATATACTGCTGGGGCCTGCATACCACTGGGGAGGCTGCTGTATACTACCACTGGGGGGGCCTATATACCACCCTGCTGGGGGCTGTATACCTGTGCTGGGGTCCACCCTCGGCTTATACACGAGTCAATAGGTTTTCCCAGGTTTTGGGGGCAAAAGTAGGGGGGTCGGCTTATACACGGGTCGGCTTATACACGAGTATATACGGTACTTAGCAAACATGTATAGTTTTCTTTTACTTAATTGGTGAAAAACATTCAAAAGTTCATTAAAAATAAAAATGTTGCTTTTGGTGCCATTTTCCAAGACCTGTAATTGTTTTTATTTTTTGGGATGATCTCTTCTTTTTTATGCCTTAAGCTGATGTTTTTTCTTATGCTGTTTGTGGGTAGATGTGATATTTTGATCGCCTCTTATTATATTTTATTGCAATGTTGCAGCTACCAAAAAAGCATAACTATGTCAATTATTATTATTATTATTTATTTACATAGCACCATTAAATTCCATGGCACTTTACATGCTAAAAGGTCAGACAAGGACAAGTACAATAAATGTGTACAATTTGGTCGTACAGATACAAGAGCGCAGAAGATCCTGTCCGCGAGGGCTCACAATCTATGAGGAGTGGATGGGGATACAGTAGGAGGAGGAGGTGTCGGTCATGAGGCGCTGGGTGGACAGGTGGGTCTTTAGGCTTCTTTTAAAGGTTCCCAGGGTAGGAGAATGTCTGATGTGTTGGGGAAGTGAGTTCCAGAGTATGGGGGATGCCCGGGAGAAATCCTGAATGCGGTTGTGCGAAGAAGAGATGAAGGGAGAGTAGAGGTGGAGTTCTTGGGAGGATCGCAGGTTGCGCAAGGGTAGGTATTGGGAGACCATGTCGGAAATGTATGGAGAGGACAGGTTGTGGATGGCTTTGTATGTCATGGTTAATGTTTTAAATTGGGATCTCTGGGAGGCAGGTAGCCAATGAAGGGCTTGGCAGAGGGGGGAGAGAGGGGAGTAGTGGGAGGACAGATGGATTAGAAAGGCAGCAGAGTTTAGGATAGATTGGAGAGGTGCAAGTGAGGTAGCAGGGAGGCAGGAGAGCAAGAGTTTGCAATAGTCAAGGCGTGAGATGATGACAGCGGAAATAAGGGTTTTAGCAGTATCATGGTCAAGAAAAATGCAGATCCGGGAGATGATTTTGAGCTGGAGATGGCACGAGGTGCTGAGGGCCTGGATGTGGGGCTTAAAGGAGAGGGTAGAGTTAAGGATAACCCCGAGACACTTGGCGTGCGGGACATGAGAGAGAGAGCAGTCATAGATGACGATGGATAGGTCAGGTAGTGAGGGGGAGCGGCTGGGGGGAAGACTATGAATCCGATTTTGTCCATGTTCAGTTTAAGGAAGCGAGCAGAGAAGAAGGATGAGATGGCGGACAGGCATTGTGAATTTTTGGATAGTAGGGAGACGATGTCAGGTCCAAACAGGTAAATTTGGGTGTCGTCGGCGTAGAGGTGATACTGGAGGCCGTGGGACTCAATGAGTTGCCCTAGTCCGAGAGTGTAGATTGAGAAGAGTAGCGGTCCCAGGACTGAGCCCTGGCGGACCCCGACAGATAGGGGGTAGGGTGAAGAGGAGGTGTTGGAGTGGGTGACGCTGAAGGTCCGATCCATTAAGTATGAGGAGATCCAAGAGAGGGCAAGGTCCGTGATGCCAAGAGATTCCAGGATCTGAAGTAGAAGGGAGTGGTCAACAGTGTCGAAGGAGGTGGATAGGTCGAGGAGGAGGAGGACAGAGTAGTGACGTTTACTTTTGGCAGTAAGTAGGTCATTGGTGACTTTGGTCAGGGCAGTTTCAGTGGAGTGGAGGGGTCGGAAGCCAGATTTCAGGCGGTCGAAGAGGGAGCAGGAGGAGAGGTGAGAGGACAGCTCTGAGTGTACATGCTGTTCAAGTAGTTTAGAGGCGAAAGGGAGGAGAAGGTATGGGGTGATAGTTGGAGACAGATGTCGGGTCAAGGAAGGGTTTTTTGAGGATGGGTGTGATCAAGGCGTGTTTGAAGGCTGAGGGGAAGGTGCCAGTGGTAAGGGAAAGGTTAAAAAGATGAGTTAGGGCTGGGATGATAACAGAGGTGAGGTTGGGAATGAGGTGGGATGGGAGTGGGTCGTGGGCGCTGGTGGTGAGGTGTGATTTTGACATGAGAGAGGAGAGCTTATCCTCAGTTATGGGAGGGGAAGCAGCTGGTGGAAGAAGAGGGCAGTATAGGCAAAAGGGGAGGCTGTGGGGACAGTGGGTCAAAGCTGTCTCTGATTCTGTCAATCTTTTCTTTGAAGAAGGTGGCAAAGTCTTTAGCGGAGATAAGGGAGAGGGAGGGGGGGCGGGCGGAGTAAGGAATTGAAGTTTTTGAAAAGCTGTTTGGGATTGTGGGACAGGGAGGTTATTAGGGATGAGAAGAAGGTTTGTTTGGCGGCAGCAAGTGCAGCCTTGAAGGCAGTGAGGGACTGTTTGAACAGCGCAAAGTGCTCAGTGGAGTGTGATTTTTTCCATCTCCTCTCGGCGATCCTGGATACCCGTCTCAGGTCTTTAGTGAGGGTGGTGCGCCAGGGTTGCCTGTTAGTGCATGGAGCGTGGTGTGTGAGGGGGGCGGACCGACGACACATTGTCCCTGGAAAATTCTGGAATTCGACCTCATAGCATGTGGAGGTGTGGGTCCAGCAGCAGCCGCCATTACATGTTTTTCATAGTGGTTGTGTGTTACACAACTAAACCAGGTGAGCAGTTATCATTACGGCTCTTAAGCCGCTGATTGTTAAAAAGATAAGACCCTATCTGCGCTTGCTTCCTTCTTTTAGTTCATCTGATATTTTGACAGATCAAACATTTCTGAGCACAGCGATTCCAAATATATGTTTTTTTTTAATGTTTTTTTTTTCATGGGGCAAAAAGAGGGCGATTTGAATTTTTTTTTCTTATTTTAAAAAACATTTTTTCTCACTTTTCATTGTTTTTACTAGCCCTTTTAGAGGGCTTGAAGCTGTGATCATCAGATCCCTTCTGGTGTGCAGAGCAGGGAATGATTTCTTCCTGGCTGAAGTGTGTTAAATCATGCTTTTAGAGATTGACAGCGGGATTTATCTGGTAAGCAGCCACAGGAGGATTTCCTCCTTTCAGCTGATCAGATCATCCAACATGTGCAAGGAAATAGGCATGCTCGGTGTGTAAGCCTGCATTAAATCAGGGACAAGACCTTGGACATACCAGTGTGTCCAAAGATGTGAAGGTGTTAACACAAAAAAAAGAAAAAAAATAACTCTAGAACTGATGACTATAACAACATACATTCTGGTGAGAATATGAAATGTTTTTCTAAATGAAAAAAGAAACATAATGAAGAGCCACTAAAATCACTGTAAAAAAAACTAAATAAAGTATTGTGTCTGAATTCAAACTAGAGATCCATTAAAGAGACTACAACATGGCTTCACAAAGTTTGACTTTTACAGAGTCATAGTATGGCAAACATAGAAGGGTATCTACTGTACCTTTGTATATGGCAAAAAGATTTGTGGCATGTGCTATTCAGTGGTTTGTAACAATGGTATTTCCTTTTTGGCATAATGGCATATTGAGGAATAACATTTTAGAGATGGAGTAGCACTCACCGGTCAGGAGTTTAAAATGTCACTTTATTCATCAGCAGTTATTAAGCTTACAAATGTAGATTGTGGGGGGAGTACGGGGGCGTTTTGGAGACCCCGTCCTCTCTCCGCAATCCCCTTTGTAAGCTTGATGACTGCTGATGAATAAAGGTCTGGGAACTTGCTATCAACCTTATGGAGACAGCGAAGTAGGTGAGGAGATTGTAAGCCACTTCCCTCCTCTCAGATATATGCATATATGAATAAAGGGACATTTTAAACTACTGATCAGTGAGTGCTACTCCATCTGTAAAATGTTAAACCGGAAGTGCCACTTTGAACCAAAAGCGTGCACTAGCGGGATCAGGAGGAGTGTCAGCGTGGAGGCGACCGGCGGTTCCCTGAGCGCTCTCTCTGCTGGACCCTGTGACGGAGCGGAACGACGGAGGGTGGTGCCTGACCGCTGCTGGAAAATTGTGAGCATATTGATGAATATGTCTCTGCAAACAGGGAGCAATTCATCAAACTGTACTAGGAAAAATTTAGTTCAATGCAGATTTTTGCAAAAAATATGTGACTTTTGCTGTCTTTACACTACTTTGAAGCAGATCCCCAAAGTGGCTGAAGTTGAAAAGGAGCTAAAATGAAGAATGACTATGCCCTAGCATCAAATTAATTGTAAGTGGAGAAATACATTATGCCAGAAATAATAGTCCATTCCCTGACCTTGACTGTAATAACATTTCTGGCAAGGTGCATAGAGGCACATAACACTAAGAATCATCAAATTCTTAGAGTTTTGAGCACCTGTTAATGAATTCACTGCAAGTTATTTTTGCTTGCATCACATAAAGATTTGTGCCAGTCTTAAATAATCAGGGCCATGGTATTGTCCGGAAGGATGTGGACTACCTGTGTGCATGAAGCCCAAAGCAGATAGAGATTACTCCGTTTTGAATTGAATTGGCACATTGACCATAGTGATTCAACTGAAATGCTGCTGTTGACTCAAACAATCGCAATCCAAATGCATTCCACATTGTCCAAAGTTGAACGCTAGAGGCTCACATAGTCCACCAGCAGCAGGTGAACAGATGAATCATAGCTTTTGTGTATTACTCAATGATTCATAAAAAGCCTTTCATTATTTCAACTTTATGGCAAGCAAGTGTGAGTGGACAAAGTCCAAGTTCGAACAGAGCTCCAGGTGCAGGTATTCTATCAGGCACATTTATCCATCTATATAATGATATGTGAAGTATTAGGCTAAAATTCAAAAAGCCTCAATACATGCAGAACAAACTAAGAACAATATAACCTTTCTTGTCTCCCTATTCTATGACATGTTTGTGTTGTATGAATTGTGATTCTAGTGTCTATCAAGATGCATATATACATTTTCTCTCTGCTCTTTAGATCTGTGTACACCCACTGTCCCTACCTTCCAAAGCACTCGACTAAATAATGGACTAACACACACTCGGCAACCACAAAATGGTAGACAAAAATGTATGACTTAAGAAATTGCTTAACTTTGCATTCAGGAAGAAAATGAATGATAACATTTTGTGCAAACTGTAAATAACCTTTCAAGTAGTTGTTTGATTTGGTCAATTCCTGCAGACTGAGAGGCCCCTTGCTCCTAGGACCTTTACCAACCAACTTTGAACTTCCGGGTGTCTAGTACCAAAAGGGCAATTTCCCTGCAGTAGTATCATATGGAAAGGTAAACATGTCATGGTTCCCATTGAAAATAAAACTCTAATCATGTAATGCTCAAGTCCTGCTATAAATGGGATGAAATTTCTAAATTTCTAACTTTTCTTTTTCAGAACTGCTCCAGTCTTAGGGTGCCATATTGTGCCCATAACTTCTAACTGGCTAGTGCAAGTCTATGAAAACCAGACCAAGGCCTGAATGAGGCCCTCATAGAGTTGTATTGAGTTCGACCTCTGACCTGTTGATGAAACAATAGAGCAACCGGCAAAATACAAATTGCCCGAGCCTGACCAGAATAGCACTGAAAACAGATAAACACATCACAGGGTGAGTATAAGATTAGGGCAAAGGATTTAGATTTAAGCCATCATTCCAGTAGTGAAATAATAATAAACACTGGAATGGGGCTTTAACTTTGCTTGCCTTGTTTAGCCAGTTGTGGTCACTGTATGTGTAGTCCCATGTCAAGGATGCTTGTTACCTGTAAGTAACTGGGATAAGAGTAATAGGAAAAAGAACAGTACTTTCAAAAAGCAGGGTTTAAATAAGTCAATACAGAACTGTTTTCCAATGTTCCTGTATACAGACCACTAACAAAAGGATTGCAGCACTCTTTCTTAAAGATGTATAATACACCTTTATTTGGCCTTCAAGCACATCGTGTGACATTTCAGTCTCCACCGACTTTTTTCTAGCCTAAGGCTAGGGTCACACTTTAAAGTAGAATTGTGTTCAACCCATCCAGATCCGGATGCGGTGAACGCAATTGCGGTCCCACACATTTTTTATGAATATTGCAATAACCGGATTGCTGAGGATGTGTAATCCTGAGCAATCCGGTTCCCGTATACTTTGCTTATCCTGCAGCCGCTGGGATAAGCAAAGTGCTTAAACTGTTAAAAAAAGCTGTAATGTTAAAATTAATTTTGGCCATCATGTCTCTAGGGGGTGCCCACCTTCCCTAGAGACATGCTACCCACTCAGGTGGGCATGTCAGGGGTTAATTCCTCATGTACAGTATTGCTGAGTCCTGTCGGCTCTGTACAACTTTTATAAATGAACCCGGCGGCTTCCCTGACAGCTGCGCATACTATACCTATTGTAGGTATAGTATGTGCACTGTCCGAGGTCCTATACTCATTTACAGTAGATCTATGGCAGCGCTGCCCATAGATCTTGCTGTATAAGCCTTCAGGACCTCGGACAGCGCACATACTATACCTACAGTAGGTATAGTATGCGCAGCTGTCAGGGAGCTGCCGGGTTCATTGATAAAGTTGTACAGAGCCGACAGGACTCGGCAATACTGTACATGAGGAATTAACCCTGACATGCCACCTGAGTGGGTAGCATGTCTCTAGGGGGGGGGCACCCCCAAGAGACATGATGGCCAAATTATATTAACATTACAGCTTTTTTAACAGTGTAAGCACTTTGCTTATCCGGCGGCAGCCGAGATAAGCAAAGTATATACGGTTACCGCATTGCTCAGGATTACACATCCTGAGCAATCTGGTTACCGCATTGCGGGGCACAAAACTGCTCCGAAAAGTGCAGCCTGCATGATTTTTCACGCAGGCTGCAGAGCCGGAGCCAGTAACCGGATTGCTTGTAAAGCAATACGGTTTTTACAATAGGCTCCTATGAGGAGCGTTTCCTGCTCCGGTTTTGAGCTTTTTAAAAGCTCAAAACCGGATCAGGCATTAAAAAAAAACCTGAAGTGTGACCCTAGCCTAAGGCTAGAAAAGTCAGTGGAGACTGAAATGTCGCACGGTGTGTCTGAAGGCCAAATAAAGGTGTATTATATATCTTTAAGAAGGAGTGCTGCAATCCTTTTGTTATTGGTCTGGGATAGGAGTAAGATATTTAAGTCCTTCAAAGGATATTGACATTTGACTGAAATATGTCATTTCCAACTGATATAAACAGATGGGCATTGTTCACACACGTGCGTTTTTTTCCCATCTCAGCGTTTTTTTGGGGTGTGAAAAAAAACGCAGGTGCGTTACCGCAGGGTACATGTGAGTGTACATGCGTTTTTCAGGGCCACTTGCGTTTTTTTCCCATAGCCCAAAAAACGCTGCATGCATGGGCTCCTATGGGAAACGCAGGGGTTAACGCAGGGCACATGCAGACACCTGCGTTAACGGTAGCGTTTTAGGAGAGGGGTCATCAAAAAGGAAAATTTTATTTATTCAATAGCACCCCCCCCCCCTTCTATATAATTAAGAAAATAAATTTTTTTTTTTAATGATAGCCCCCCTTGGTTGGCAGGAAAACGAAACCAAAATATACCTTCAGCGTCAAAAAGGAATATTTTTTTATTTTCAATAGCACCCCCTCATCCCCCCCTATATAATCAAGAAAATAAAAACAATTTTTTTATGATAGCACCCCCCCTCCCCCCTTGGTCGGCAGGAAAACGAAAAAAAAAAATTCCTTCAGCAAAACACAAATTTATATGCCATGCGTTTTTTGTTATTTGGGTGTTTGGTTAAACAATGACTAATTGCAAAAACGTTTTGAAAGCTTTCACACACAAAAGGCACATTTTTTGGCACTCTTAAAAAAATGCAAGTGCTTTTAGGAGTGCTAAAAAAACGCAAATTGTGTGTGAACATGGCCATGGATTGCTTTTTGTACCTTATCTCTTGGTTCAATTATCCCAAGAGAAGTTACACAAAAATGCCAAAATGTCCAGATTTTTTAGACTCTTTCACACTTTGTTTATGACTTTACTCAATTTTATCAAAATTAATTTTATTCTTGGCAAGACTTTGATTCACTTTTCCTACATTAATTCTGATTTAGAAACATTGAGTCAATTAATAGCAGCTTTGAAGAGCATCATGGCCCATTTGGAAAGCTATTGCAAACGTAAAGTTAAAGCATAACCATTGTTTTCATTTTCATTTCCCAAATCAATGTTATGCACCAAAATAAGCAACTTTGTAATATATCAGATCAGAGAAATGTGCTTCTTTCTCCTCCTGGACTGATTTTTAATTCTCAAAATTTTCGATTCCCATGGAAAATCTATCTTCAATGAATACATATTTGATGTTACTGAAATAGAAGATGGCACTTTACATGCTAGTTTCAATGAAGGCTAATTTTGGAGTACAATGTCCTAAATTCACTATCTTTGACCTGCAAGGACCTTTGGTGATGTCAATCTGGTCACGTGAATTCTGGGAACCAACGTTCTGTGCAGACAGGTGGTTTACTACATGTGATCACCCTCCAGGCTCTCTCCAGTGTTATGCAAGGGTGCACAACCCAGTAAGGTGAGTGGGATACTTTCTTCAATAGTGTGCCTCAGTGGACAACCAGGTATACCCCAAGAGCGCCCCTTTGTTCACTTCTGGTATCTAAACAATCTATGAGGTACAGTCACTTCTTAGTAGTGTGTGTCTCCTTGCACCTAGCCAGAAATGCTTGTGCCCGGAGTAACATTTTTTTCTATAAGACATGCTGGTGTGACACCCCAGAGTCATAGTGCCACAGTGTCACCATTGTTAGGTGTCACCAGAGAGGAGTAAGGGGTATTCCACTCAGGCAACACGCAAACAACACCGACACCTCCCAGACAGATGGGGGTGACCAAGCCCGGCTTCAGGGTGAGCTCTCCTATATATTCTAGTCTGGGAGGAAGCGAGTTCAGTGCAGTTCCTAGGAGGACTGCGAATAGCACAGTTCAGTGCATTTCCTGTGAGGACTGTGAAGAGGACAGGTTCTGTGCAAACTGAGAAACAGACCTGGGTGTAAACGACCTGTGCCAGGCTCATCCCAAGTTCTGCCGCTGAACACCAGGCCTAAGGCTGGGGTCTGAGGAAAAAGAAGAGAAAGAAACCTACTGGGAGGTTGCACCACCCTGTGCTTCCCCTACGTGAGAGGAGCAACGCAAGAACGGACACCGGAGTCCAAGACCGTGCAGGTTCACACACCGACAGTCAACACAAGAGAGTGGGGGACTCCAGATTCTCCAGCAACACGGTATCAGGGACACAGCAACGTATAGAATCCAATAACACTGACTTCCCAGGGTGGGGTAGAGAAGTGAAGGACTTGAGTTGCCTGTTATACTGGTAGACGCAGACAGAGACAGGGTCGGCAGCTTAGCTTAAGCAACTGCAGAGGCCGCAACACAAGTGCAGTAAGGAAGCCAACACGACCCAGCCAGGTGAGAATTACCTCAAACTGCTCTCCAGACTCTGTGGAGAGTTTATAACATCTGCCTTAACTCCAGTAAAGAGACTTAGAAAACGCATATCAGTGAGTCTGCCTGTTGATTGCACCTGTTGCCCTGTGCTCTAGAATGGAGCCTTATACCTGCAGAGCCGCCGACTACCAGCACCGTGGAGAGCTGCAGCAAAGTAAGTGACTGTGTGAATCACGATGCCTCACAAAGCCCCATCCAATACCACCACTCCTGCCCTGGGGACCCTCAGCCCAACCGAGGAGGGCTTACCATCCACGCTGCCCCAAGTCTCAGTCCCCAGCAGGAATACGGCAGTGGTGGTTCTATTGACCACATACCCCGGGTGGCGCCACGACAAATCCCTTGTAAATAACCCCTTTTTGGACTTATGCCAGGCCAAGTGACTGGGTCATGACTACCGTGATACTCCAGAGAGACTGCACCGGCCCGGCTCCCAAGTGCCCCATTGCCTGGGGGCGCATCACTGGCACTGTTGCTGATGCCCCATCCTGGAGCCGCCCCTCCCTAGCTTTGCCCATTTTCACAGAGCTGATTACTACTGTTGTTTATGCCGAAAGTCACTAAATTTATGCTCGAATTAACGTTGTACAAAAATTGGATTATTTATAACGTTTTACGCTGGCGAAAATCCTTTGATGCATTGGCACTGATGAGTTATCATTTTCTAACATCTTTTATATTTCATATGTCTGAATGAAATTCTAATCTTTAATTATAAAATATGTAAAAATGTATTCAGTAAAGGACATAAAATGTAAAGTGAAGAACCACAAGAAGGTAATCTGGATATTAAAGCAAAGTGAAGATATAAATTAGTATTTTATTTGCAATAAATAGAAAAATATGTGCTCCAAGTTCATGGCTTTGTCCTTTCCACTATTAATCCACAGCTGGGATGAATATTCATGTACGGTATGATGTATACATTAGTCAGTAGGTGGGGGTAATAAAACTGAAGCTTTTTTTGTAGAACATCCAACTTTTCTTCTCAGGGGAAGAATTATTTTCTTTGACAATGAGAAAAAAATATGTATTTACTTATGATAACTGCTAAATTCCTTTAGGTTCCTTTACCCAGAATCACAAGCCAACTCTAAATATTTACACGTCAACAATTGTAAAAAATCAATGATTTGTAAGCCAGGGGATGAAATTACTTACAGAGCCACTTTTTGTTTTGGCTCCAGCTATGCCGCGTCTTGCAGCTGCTTCTCGCCTACCATTCTTGGCTTTGATTGGTGGCATTGGTGTTCTTGCTGTGGGGCAGTTATAAATTCATTTAGTTCTTTGAATCATAGTTTTGGCTTAGTTGCTAAATAAACAATAGGAAGAAAAATCGTGTATATATGTATGACATGTAGAAATAGATGAGTAATTATCATCTTGATCATAAACATTAGGCTTAGAGTAGCCAATAGAGATAGGCAAACCCGCCAATGTATGGATTTGGCGGATCCGGCCAAACTTTTTTAAAGTGCGGGTTTGGGACCGGACTTGACCCATATTTAAGGTACCGTATCCCATTGCAGCAGCCTCCCAGTACGGTACTGTATCCCATTGCAGCAGCCT
The DNA here is from genome assembly GCA_033576535.1 of Allobates femoralis. Classification (NCBI taxonomy): domain Eukaryota; kingdom Metazoa; phylum Chordata; class Amphibia; order Anura; family Aromobatidae; genus Allobates; species Allobates femoralis. Next base: position 152,622,682 of record JARQOC010000002.1, on the reverse strand, counting down.
CCCAGTACAGTACCGTATCCCATTGCAGCAGCCTCCCAGTACGGTACCGTATCCCATTGTAGCAGCCTCCCAGTACGGTACCGTATCCCATTGCAGCAGCCTCCCAGTACAGTACCGTATCCCATTGCAGCAGCCTCCCAGTACGGTACCCACTACAGCCTGCTACACACACACACATCTCACACACACATCTCACACACACACATCTCACACACACACATCACACACACGCATCTCACACACACACACACACACACACACATCTCACACGCACACACACTTTCACTTTCTTACCTTACTTCTTTCTTTTCTTTCCTCTGCGGTGCTGCTTTGGTGGTGCACACTGCAGGAGCCCTGGGCCAATCACAGCGCAGGAGCCCTGGGCCAATCACAGCGCAGAAGCCCTGGGCCAATCACAGCGCAGGAGCCCTGGGCCAATCACAGCCCAGGACTGACGTCAGCTGGCCCATGATTCCTGCACTGTGATTGGCGCAGGGCTCGTGGGCGGGGTGGAGACCAGCAGAGATCACCGGAGCGCTCCAGGGCAGTGAGAAGGAAGCAGACTGGTGGGCACAGACAGTGGGGACAGCGGGGGCAGCAGGGAGGGGTGCCACAGATGCGGTCATGTGATCGGCGGCATGTGTGAGGTACGCTTTATAATCGGGGGGGTGTCTCATATTAGCAAGTAGGGCACCAACCCAAGCATGCCTTACTTTCGGGGGCGCCCTACTTTCGGGGGAAACACGGTATAAGGAAATAGTTAAAAAAACACAAACACAGAATAATTCTTTATTTGAAATAAAAAACTCAGAAGCCCTTTTTCACCACTGTATTAATCCCCCAAAAAATAAACGCAGGTCCGAAGAAATTTCACGTAAAATGTCTGTTGGAGATCCTGGATCCAGAGGCTGCAGCAATGGAACAAGCTAACTATCGCTGCAGTCTCTGGGATCCTTCTAACTGCCACGGGTAGCATTAACACCACTCATTGTGTCATTGAGGGCTCCCCGTGGTAGTCAGTGAACTCAGGTGACCCCACTGCCTTATTGCGGGACATAGCGGCACAGCTGTTCAGAAATCTGCCAGCAGGTTTAAATAAGTTTATGGCATGGGAAACTAGTGCTGTCAACTCAGTTGAACCTATTGCTGGATTGCTGTGCTGCCATATCCATCAATCCAGCAGCAGGGTCACTTGAGTCCATTAATTTTCGCTGGATGCCCTCAGTGACTAATGATTGCACCAATGTCTTGCGCGGCTGCTGGCTGCTGATCTGCAACCAGTGGGACCCAATAACTATGGGCCTCCCCACACTGAGAATACCAACCCTCAGCTGCCTGTTTTTACTTTGGCTGGCAACCCGGAAGTACAAGTGTGTTGTCCTTGGTGTGTTTAATGCAGCAGTTTATTCACTTGCTTATTTTTACACCCTACCATACAAACCGAACAGTTACACAAATTTCTCAGGGAAGTCATCTATGTTCAGGGTCCATGCCCAAAAACTAGTTGTTTGGTATGGACCCCAAACTTTACAGTTCAGGTTCGAACATCACAAGTGGACAATCTTGATAAAACAAGTGGACCGTCCACTGTATATTAGATGCTTTGACAGTCTTCTTTGGCATATATCTGGTAATAAAGATTAGGCATATTGGATTTTAACTTGACCTACTCTTTGTTCTATAAGTGCTTGGTAGCAGTTTAATCCCTTCCATTCCATTTCATCAAATGCACATTGGACTGAACCAAGCATGGATGTATAAAGCAGGTCATTAGTTACTTGTTATGTTCACTTTAACCCCTTAAGGACCGAGTCACTTTGCAGCTTAATGACCGGACCATTTTTTGCAATTCTGACCAGTGTCCCTTTATGAGGTTATAACTCGGGAACGCTTCAACGGATCCTAGCGATTATGAGATTGTTTTTTCGTGACATATTGGGCTTCATGTTAGTATTAAATTTAGGTCGATAATTTTTGCGTTTATTTGTGAAAAAATAAAAAATTTGGCAAAAATTTTGAAAATTTAGCAATTTTCAAATTTTTTATTTTTATTCTGCTAAACCAGAGCGTTATGTGACACAAAATAGTTAATAAATAACATTTCCCTCATGTCTACTTCACATCAGCACAATTTTGGAAGAAAAAAAAAAATTTGGTAGGACGTTATAAGGGTTCAAAGTTCATCAGCAATTATTCATTTTTCCAGCAAAATTTACAAAACCATTTTTTTTAGTGACCACATCACATTTGAAGTCCCTTTGAGGGGTGTACATGACAGAAAACGCCCAAAAGTGACACCATTCCAAAAACTGCACCCCTCAAGCTACTCAAAACTATATTCAAGAAGATTATTAACCCTTCAGGTGCTTCACAGGAACTAAAATAAAGTTGAAGGAAAAAATGGACATTTTAATTTTTGTAACAAAAATGTTCTTTTAGCCTCAATTTTTTCATTTTCACATGGGCAACAGGATAAAATGCATCCTAAAATTTGTTGGGCAATTTCTCCTGAGTACACCGATACCTCATATGTGGTCATAAACCACTGTTTGGGCGCACGGCAGGACTGAGAAGGGAAGGAGCGCAATTTGAATTTTAGAGCCAATTTTCCGTTCAAAAAGTGAAATGGCGCTCCTTCACTTCTGAGCCTTGCCGTGCGCCCAAACAGTGGTTTATGACCACATATAAGGTATCGGTGTACTCAGGAGAAATTGCCCAACAAATTTTGGGATGTATTTTATCCCTTTGCCCATGTGAAACTAAAAAAATGTAGGCAAAAAGAAATTTTTTGTGAAAAAAAAGTGTTTTTTTAATTTTTATGGATGAATTTGTGAAGCATCTGGGGGTTCAAAGTGCTCACTATGCATCTAGATACCTTCCTTAGGGGGTCTAGTTTCCAAAATAGGGTCATTTGTGGGGGAGCTCCAATGTGGAGACACACAGGGACCCTCCATACGCGACATGGTGTCCGCTAACAATTTGAATGGAAAATGAGCTCAAATTGTTAGCGGACACCATGTCGCGTTTGGATGGTCCCCGTGTGTCTCCACATTGCAGCTCCCCCACAAGTGACCCCATTTTGGAAACTAGACCCCCCAAGGAACGTATCTAGATGCATAGTGAGCACTTTGAACCCCCATATGCTTCAGAAATTCATCCGTAAAAATGAAAAAGCACTTTTTTTTCCACTAAAAAATTATTTTTTCATTATTACGGATCAATTTGTGAAGCATCTGGGGGTTCAAAGTGCTCACTATGTACCTAGATATGTTTCTTTGGGGGTCTAGTTTCCAAAATGGGGTCACTTGTGGGGGAGCTCCAATGTGGAGACACACAGGGACCCTCCAAACGCGACATGGTGTCCGCTAACAATTTGAGCTCATTTTCCATTCAAATTGTTAGCGGACACCATGTCGCGTTTGGATGGTCCCCGTGTGTCTCCACATTGCAGCTCCCCCACAAGTGACCCCATTTTGGAAACTAGACCCCCCAAGGAACGTATCTAGATGCATAGTGAGCACTTTGAACCCGCATATGCTTCAGAAATTCATCCGTAAAAATGAAAAAGCACTTTTTTTTCCACTAAAAAATTATTTTTTCATTATTATGGATCAATTTGTGAAGCATCTGGGGGTTCAAAGTGCTCACTATGTACCTAGATATGTTCCTTTGGGGGTCTAGTTTCCAAAATGGGGTCACTTGTGGGGGAGCTCCAATGTGGAGACACACAGGGACCCTCCAAACGCGACATGGTGTCCGCTAACAATTTGAGCTCATTTTCCATTCAAATTGTTAGCGGACACCATGTCGCGTTTGGAGGGTCCCCGTGTGTCTCCACATTGCAGCTCCCCCACAAGTGACCTCATTTTGGAAACTAGACCCCCCAAGGAACGTATCTAGATGCATAGTGAGCACTTTGAACCCCCAGGTGCTTTACAAATTGATCCGTAAAAATGAAAAAAAGAAACTTTTTGTGGAAAAAAAAGTGCTTTTTCATTGTTATGGATGAATTTGTGAAGCATCTTGGGGTTCAAAGTGCTCACTATGCATCTAGATACGTTCCTTAGGGGGTCTAGTTTCCAAAATGGGGTCACTTGTGGGGGAGCTCCAATGTGGAGACACACAGGGGCTCTCCATACGCAACATGGTGTCCACTAACAATTGGAATTGTTAGCGGACACCTTGTAGGATATGAAGAGCCCCTATGTGCCTAAACATTGGAGCTCCCCCACAAGTGACCCCATTTTGGAAACTAGCCCACCCAAGGAACGTATCTAGATGCATAGTGAGCACTTTGAACCCCCAGGTGCTTCACAAATTGATCCGTAAAAATGAAAGAAGAAACTTTTTGTGGAAAAAAAGTGCTTTTTCATTTTTATGGATGAATTTGTGAAGCATCTGGGGGTTCAAAGTGCTCACTATGCATCTAGATACGTTCCTTCAGCGGTCTAGTTTCCAAAATGGGGTCACTTGTGGGGGAGCTCCAATGTTCAGGCACACAGTTAGGGTCTCTCCATACCCGACATGGTTTCCGCTAACAATTGGAGCTAATTTTCTATTGAAATTGTTAGCGGACACCATGTCGCATACGGAGAACCCGTGTGCCACCAGCACAAGGGCAACTGGTAGAGTTGGGGTACAGCACCAGAAAATGCCGCCTCTAATGAATGCGCTATTTTCTTGGGTGGCTGTGGGTTGAAATTTGCAGCGCGGGGGACCCGCAACATTTGGGTCTCTCCACGCTGAGGATTCCAGTCAGCCAGCTACCAAGTTGTACATGGCTGGCTACAAAAAATACAGCGAAGCCCATTTTTTTTTATTTCTAGAACTAATTCTAGAAAAAAAAAATGACGTAGGGCTCCGCCATATTTTTGGTCCAGCCAGGTACAACTTGGCAGCTACAGACTGCCAGCAACCCCCAGCTGCCTCGTTGTACCTGGCTGCAACCAAAAATACAGCAAAGCCCATTTTTTTTTATTTCTAGAACTAATTCTAGAAAAAAAAAATGGCGTAGGGCTCCGCCATATTTTTGGTCCAGCCAGGTACAACTTGGCAGCTACAGACTGCCAGCAACCCCCAGCTGCCTTGTTGTACCTGGCTGCAACCAAAAATACAGCGAAGCCCATTTTTTTTTATTCCTAGAACTAATTCTAGAAAAAAAAATGACGTAGGGCTCCGCCATATTTTTGGCCCAGCCAGGTACAACTAGGCAGCTGGGGGCTGGAATCCTCAGCATAGAGAGGCCCAAGCGTTCTGGGCCCCCCATGCTGCGAATTGCAGCCCGCAGCCGCCCCAGAAAATGGCGCATTCATTGAAGCGCCATTTTCTGGCGCTGTACCCATGCTCTTCCAGTTGCCCTGGTGCCGGTGGCAAACTGGGTAATAAAGGGGTTAATGCCAGCTTTTTATTGGCAGCTGGCACTAAGCCCGAGATTCATAATATTGGGCCAATGTTAGACCCGCCATTAGGAATCTCTGATAATTAGTCAATAAATACACACAGAGAAAAATATTTTTATTAGAAAAAAAACACAAACAAATTTCGGACTCCATCTTTATTATAAAAAGATCCGACGTAGTCCACAACGAAGGTCCCACGACGCTCGATCGTTTCCGACGGGATCCCCATGCAGGGGGATGGGGGATCAGGGATCCCCATGCAGGGGGATCAGGGATCCCCATGCAGGGGGATGGGGGATCAGGGATCCCCATGCAGAGGGATCATGGATCCCCCTGCAGGGGGATGGGGGATCAGGGATCCCCATGCAGGGGGATGAGGGATCCCCATGCAGGGGGATGGGGGATCAGGGATACCCATGCAGGGGGATCAGGGATCCCCATGCAGGGGGATGGGGGATCAGGGATCCCCATGCAGGGGGATCAGGGATCCCCATGCAGGGGGATGGGGGATCAGGGATCCCCATGCAGGGGGATCAGGGATCCCCATGCAGGGGGATGGGAGATCAGGGATCCCCATGCAGGGGGATCAGGGATCCTCCTGCAGGGGGATGGGGGATCAGGGATCCCCATGCAGGGGGATCAGGGATCCTCCTGCAGGGGGATGGGGGATCAGGGATCCCCATGCAGGGGGATGGGGGATCAGGGATCCCCATGCAGGGGGATGGGGGATCAGGGATCCCCATGCAGGGGGATGGGGGATCAGGGATCCCCATGCAGGGGGATGGGGGATCAGGGATCCCCATGCAGGGGGATGGGAGATCAGGGATCCCCATGCAGGGGGATCAGGGATCCTCCTGCAGGGGGATGGGGGATCAGGGATCCCCATGCAGGGGGATCAGGGATCCTCCTGCAGGGGGATGGGAGATCAGGGATCCCCATGCAGGGGATCAGGGATCCTCCTGCAGGGGGATGGGGGATCAGGGATCCCCATGCACGGGGATGGGGGAGGTCTTACCAGACGTCGGGCGGCGGTGAGAGGAAGCCGGAGGACGCAGGCAGGAGGACGCAAGCGGGAGGCGGCGGCGGCAGGAGGAGGTGAGTACCGGCGGTGGCGGGGGGCCGGGGACAGCGGGGGGGGGCCCAGAATCAGCAGGGGACGGGGGATAGCGGGGGGGGCCCAGAAAAAGAAGGGGACAAGGCACAAGGGGATAGCGGGGGGGGGGGCCCAGAAACAGCAGGGGAATGAGCTTCAGATGACACAGCTGGGGACAGGGGGATGAGCCGGGGGGGGGGGGCAGACACAGCGGGGGACAGGGGTATGAGCGGGGGGGGCAGACACAGTTGGGGGACAGGGGGATGAGCGGGGGGCAGACACAGCAGGGGACAGGGGGATAAGCGGGGGGCAGACACAGTTGGGGGACAGGGGGATGAGCGGGGGGCAGACACAGCAGGGGACAGGGGGATGAGCGGGGGGCAGGCACAGCGGGGACAGGGGGATGAGCAGGGGGGGCAGACACAGTGGGGGCCAGGGGGATGAGGGGGGGGGTGATGAGCATCAGAAGGCACAAGCAGGGAATGTGTGCAGGAGCCGGGCACAGCTGACAGCCCGGCTCCTGCAGAGATCATGCTGGGAAGTGCTGACATTCAGCACTTTCCTGCGCGATCTTGATGTGATCGGTCGGTCAGATTGACTGACCGATCACATCGCTCTGAGTGTGGGGACCCCTAAAAAGGGTCCCCACACCTCTGCCCCTGACCCTCAGCTGTCACTGACAGCTTTTAGAATTGAACTGTCACTGTTCGTTTAGAAGCAGTGACAGTTCAAAGCCATGACGAGTATACTCGTCATGATGCGGGAACTGACAGCTTTTCATGACGAGTATACTCGTCATTAGTCGTTAAGAGGTTAATGTATGTTTGAAGGACATAAAAAGGTAGAAAGGTTTTGCAAACAAAATCATTTTTAATAAGGCTAATTTGCCCAATTCAATGAGGGTGCTAGGTATTTGTGTAAATTTGACAGTTTTATGGCCAGAAATATCTAGAAAATATTATCGAAAAGGAATACTAAAATAATTAACCAGTACTGTTGAGAACAGACAGCCTATGATATTTGGAGCAAAAAATAGGGGACTAGAATGTGGCACCCCAGGGGTTAATGTGCAACAGTAAGTGGAGGTTATATATTTTCACTGTACCACAGCGAAGCAACATGACGGTGTCAGAAACACAAAATTAAGACTCAAATTGCCTAGCAAGCAGGTACCCGTCAGGGGAGAGAGGGCCAGCAGCTTAGCTAAAGCGGCAGCAGGGCCATACACACAGCGCAGGAGTGGGAAGCCAAGGACCCGGCCAGGGTGGGAACAACCCGGCCCTGGTACAGACTCTGTGGACAGTACTCTGCTGAACAACACCTGCAGTAAAGACTTTGAAAACTACAAAACCGTGAATCTGTGTAATCCTTGTGCTCAAGCCCTACTTTCCCTCACAAACTGCTATCATCTCTACCACTACCCCTACTCTGCATCATCCATAGACTATTATCACCACTGCCCCAGGGAACCAGGTTCTGCTCGTGTAGAGCCGTTACATCACCGGCTGTCAAACATCATCCCCGGAGGTTCTGCAGCAGCAGTGGTCATCCTGACCACACACCACAGTTGGCATCACCAAGTACCCTGTCCCAGTGGGCTCCACAGCTTGGCGTCACGAACAGGATCTACCGTACCCGGTAATCCGGGCATTGTATGCCATGATTTGTGTCCAATCATTTTAGTTGTGCATGCATATATTTTGAGTTTCATTCAATATATCTTGTCATACCATGCCTGATGAAGAGACCTGAGTCGTCTCGAAAGCTCGCCTTATAACATCATTTATTTTATTTTTGTTAGCCATTAAAAGGTATCACAACCACAAGATTTGTATCTTGTTCCTCACACTGAGAGCAATCAGCATTTTCTCAACTGGCTAACATGGTACCAAACCTTTTTCTTCTAATGATTTGTGAGAGAAACTGTTTTGAAACTGCCGCCAATACAGAGCGCGCAGCAAACAGAATTTAAACTGTGCCACAAGGACTATATTTTTGAATTACCGCCATTACAAAGCGCGCGACGCGTGGGAAGAAAGGCGGGTGCTTTATTGTGGGCGGCGCTCTGCAAAGCGCTCTGATGTCATCTGGAGGGGAAGAGAATCCCTGTCGCACAGCGGAACCTTTAGTAGACATCCGGACGGAAGCGGAAGACAGGAGGGTCAACCTTAACTAAGGGGGCACCGGATTTCGCAACAAGGAGATGCTGTGGCACCGAGCAGCGGTGGAGCACTCGGTGGTGCTGCAGCACCTGATAACAGAGGAGTACCCGGCGGTGCTGCGGCGCAAGGGGCAGCACCCATCATGCCGCTTCTGATGCCATACACTCTGGGAGCAATGTGGCTACCACAATTTAAGTTTAAGGCATAGTCAATACTCAGGTGAGCCCAATACCCTCAATGACCTTGTTACCAGAATCAAAGCGTACTATGTTATGTACCACTTAACCGAAGCCCAGCGTGTCGGTATGATTATTGGACAGTTAACCGGCAATGCACAGCGGGAAGTTGCGTCCTTGCCGGATACAAATAAAGACACTGTAGAACATCTTGTGGCTGGACTGAAAGTAGCATTTGAGTCCAGTGCTGACACACGGGCTAAAATGAGGTTCTTTGGATGCCAACAAAAGCCTAAAGAGAGCGCAAGAGGCTATGCCTTAAACTTGCAGGAAGCGCTCAAAGCACTTAAACTAGCAGAACCTGCCTTAGCCCCGGGAGCAGACAAAATGCTGATAGATCAGTTCATGGAAGGCCTCCTATCCCCTTCTCACAGAGGACAGTTGAGCATGATGACCATCCAGGATCCCGGAATAACTTTTGCCCAGCTAAAAGATAGAGCCATCTGCCTCCAGCAGATAGAGGAGCCCCAGGATATAAACTCTATTCAAGGCCCTACAGCAGCACCTCAGCAGCAGGGAGCATCAGCGACATCTGCAATGTTAGCGACTGCTGCTGAACACAGAGAGCCTATCTCTTTTTTTCCAACTTTAATTTTTATTAATTTTTTTCAACAATAAGAACATAACACAGATCATGGCAGTACAGTCACATGTACACTCCTTATTGCAAGTAGCCATTAGTCTCAGCGTATGTCCTCTATTCTTTACAACTATAGTGAATCTACATAAAGGTCCCACATCTGCCAAGTTCAGGTAAATTTGTCCATTGAGTAATGGAGTGTGGCAGTCAAGTGCTCCATCAATCCAATATCTTTTATTCGTGCATACCAGTCAGATATCGAGTGTGGGGCCCTCTTCTTCCAATTAAGAGATATCATGCATTTTGCAGCCGTGAGAAGATGTAGTAAAAGTCTACTCCCAGATTTATTCAAACCCGGGGGAAAAAGGTTTAGTAGGCAAGCAGCCGGGTCTAGGGGTAGATGATGGTACAGAACCAGGGACACCTCTGTCACAACTGATCCCCAAAAACCTCGAATCAATGGGCAGGGCCAGAAATTATGATACAAAGATGCTTTGCTCCGAGCATACCTCCAGCAGCTATCAGGTATAGTTGGGCTAAACATAAGGAGGAGTTCGGGCATGCAATACCATGTCATCAGTACTTTCATCTGATTCTCTTTGTACACTGTGTTAATTGATGTCCTAAAGGTTCTATCCCATATCATCCTCCACATCTGGCTAGAGCCAATTCTCCCATCTCGCCATATAATTATGTCTAAAGGGACCCCACCTACCACGAGAATTCAAAATGGTGTATTTATTAGATATAAGGCCCCTTGTAGAGGCTCCCCGAGAGCAAAGGTTTTCAAATTTGGTTGGACCTGGGTGTTTTTTGGGCCCCATGACCGACGTGTAGTAATGAAGTATTTGCCAAGACGAGAAACATAAACTTTTGCCAATGCGAGAAACATAAACTTTTTTTGGATTGTTTTATGAATTTTTCAGAAACATTTTGACGTGGGCTTCGCCGTCTTTTTGTATGCCAGCCAGGTACAGCAGGCAGCAACGGGCTGCCACCAATCCACAGGTGCCTATTTGTACCTGCCTGGAAACAGAGATATAGGGAAGCCCTTTTTTTATATTATTTCATGAATTTGCGCTATTTCTATGTCCACCCAGGTACACCTAAGTAGCTGGAGGCTCGAATCTGCAGTGCAGGGAGGCCGAAGCTTTCTGCCCCCTCCCCCCCCGCTGTGAATTGCAGCCCTCAGCCACTCCAGAAAATGGCCCTCATAGAAGCGTTCATCCAGGGCCCTGGTGTAGTGGCTCACTGGGTAATAAAGGGGTTAGGGCCCGCTTTGTATTATCAGCTAGCTCTAAGCCCTAAATTCATGGGGTCACGCCAATATTAGACATGACCACCATGAACTTCTAGTGAATTTAAAAAAAAAAAAAACACAACACACAAAAAAAATATTTTATTAGAAATAAAACAAAAAATACACTGAGAGACTCCATCTTTATTAAAAAATTCCTCTTCTGTCAGACGTAGTCCAAAAACGCAATATCAGCACTGCTACATCGCTCTGCATAGACACACACATCTATGCAGAGCGAGAGCAGGCTGAAAGCTGACTGATACAGTCAGGGTTCACCCCAGGTCATAGCTCGGGCTATGACCTCGGGTGAACCCTGCCTGCACAGCCCAAACTCTGCCGACGCCGGCGGAGATTGCCAAGCACCGACAGAGCAGTGAATAAACCGGAAGTCATTAACTTCTGGTATTATTCACTGCACTGCCCGATGCTTGGCAATCTCCGCCGGCGTCGGCAGTGTTTGGGCTGTGACGGCAGGATTCACCCGCAGTCAAAGCCCGAGCTATGACCTGGGGTGAACCCTGACTGTCACAGTCAGTTGTCAGCTTGCTCTTGCTCAGCATAGACGTGTGTATCTACAGTGCCTACAAGTAGTATTCAACCCCCTGCAGATTTAGCTGGTTGACACATGCGGAATTAACTTGGCATTGTTACACTTGGACTGTAGATCAGCCTGGAAGTGGGAAATGCAGTGCCACAAAAAATTTTTTTTTTGTTTTTGTTTTTTTTAAAGCGTTAAAAGTTAATTCAGAGAGTCAATTATTATTCAACCCCTCAAACCACTAGAATTCTCTTTGGTCCCCCTAAAGTATTAAGAAGTAGTTCAGGCACAAATAACAATGAGCTTCACATGGTGTGGATTAATTATCTCTTTTCCCAGCCTTTCTGACTATTTAAGACCTCCCCAAACTTGTGAACAGCACTCATACATGGTCAACATGGGAAAGACAAAGGATCATTCCTTGCCATCAGAGACAAGATCGTGGAGGGTCACAAGGCTGGCAAGGGGTACAAAACCCTTTCCAAGGAGTTGGGCCTACCTGTCTCCACTGTTGGTGCATCATCCGGAAGTGGAAGGCTTATGGAACTATGTTAGCCTTCCACGGCCTGGACAGCCTTTGAAAGTTTCCTCCCGTGCCGAGGCCAGGCTTGTCCAAAGAGTCAAGGCTAACACCCAAGGACAACAAGGAAGGAGCTCCGGGAAGATTCATGGCAGTGGGGACATTGGTTTCAGTCAATACCATAAGTAACGTACTCCACCGCAATGGTCTCCGTTCCAGACGAGCCCGTAAGGTTCCTTTACTTCAAAGCGTCATGTCAAGGCTCGTCTACAGTTTGCTCATGATCACTTGGAGGACTCTGAGACAGACTGGTTCAAGGTTCTATGGTCTGATGAGACCAAGAACGAGATCTTTGGTGCCAGCACGGCCTTCCTGGAGATTTTGGCCAAGAACTCTCCGCTCCTCCATCAAGGATCTTAAGATGGGTCGTAATTTCATCTTCCAACAAGACAACGACCCAAAGCACACAGCCAAGAAAACCAAGGCCTGGTTCAAGAGGGAAAAAATCAAGGTGTTGGAGTGGCCTAGTCAGTCTCCTAACCTTAACCCAATTTGAAAACTTGTGGAAGGAGCTCAAGATTAAAGTCCACATGAGACACCCAAAGAACCTAGATAACTTGGAGAAGATCTGCATGGAGGAGTGGCCAAGATAACTCCAGAGACATGTGCCGGCCTGATCAGGTCTTATAAAAGACGATTATAGCTGTAATTGCAAACAAGGGTTATTCCACAAAATATTAAACATAGGGTTGAATAATAATTGACCCACACTTTTATGTTTAAAATTTATAAAATTCAACTGAGCAACGTAACTTTTTGGTTTGTAAGATTTATGCTTCTGTTAATAAATCCTACTCTCGTTTGCAGTTTGAAGGCTCTAACTTATTGGCATCTTATCAAACCAGCTAAATCTGCAGGGGGTTTGAATACTACTTGTAGGCACTGTATGCAGAGCGATGTAGCAGTGCTGACATTGTGTTTTTCATCTATGTCAGACAGAAGAGGAATTTTTTTAATAAAGATGGAGTCTCTGAATGCATTTTTTGTTTTATTTCTAATAAAAAACATTGTTTCTCTGTGTTGTGCTTTTTTTAAACAATTTTCTAAAAATTCATTGCGGTTATGTCTACTAATGGCGTGACCCCATGAATTTCGGGCTTAGGGCCAGCTGATAACACAAAGCTGGCCCTAACCTCTTTATTACTCAGTGAGCCACTGCACCAGGGCCCTGGATGAGCTGGACACAGCGCCAGAAGATGGCGCTTCTATGAATGCGCCATTTTCTGTGGTGGCTGCAGGCAGCAATTCTCAGCGGGGGGGCCCAGAAAGATTGGGCCTCCCTGAACTGCGGATTCCAGCCCCAGCTGCCTTGTTGTACTTGGCTGGACATAGAAATAGCGCGATGCCCCACGCATTTTTTTTTATTATTTCATGAAATTTATGAAATAATAAAAAAAGGGCTTCCTATATTTGTATTTCTAGGCAGGTACAAATAGGCAGAGGGTGGTTGGTGGCAGCCTGTTGCTGCCTGCTGTACCTGGATGGCATACAAAAGATGGCGAAGCCCACATCAAAATTTTTCTGAAAAATTCATAGAACAATTAAAAAAAAAAGGCACTACATCTTTATTAACCCCTCGACCATCATCGCTGTGTAGAGTAAATGGTCAAGGGGTTAATAAAGATGCAGTCTCTTTTTTTTGGATTGTGTTATGGATTTTTCATAAAAATTTCGTCGTGGGTTTCGCGGTATTTTTGTACGCCAGCCAGGTACAGCAGGCAGGAACGGCCTGCCCCCAGCCCCCAGCTGCCTATTTGTACCTGCCTGGAAACAGAAATATAGGGAAGCCCTTTTTTATATTATTTCATGAATTTCATGAAATAACTAAAAAAAAATGTGTGGGGCTTTGCGCTATTTCTATGTTCAGAGTGGTACAACTAAGTAGCTGGGGGCTGGAATCTGCAGCACAGGGAGGCCGAAGCTTTCTGGGCCCCCCATCCCCGCTGTGAATTGCAGTCCTCAGCCACCCCAGAAAATGGCATTCATAGAAGCGTTCATCCAGGGCCCTGGTGCAGTGGCCCACTGGGTAACAAAGTGGTTAGGGCCAGCTTTGTATTATCAGCTGGCCCGTATTTTTGAAATTCATTTTCTAGTAAAGTTTAAAAAAAAAAACACAACACAGAGAAAAAATTATTTATTAGAAAAAAAAACAAAAAACACTTAGACTCCATCTTTATTAAAAATTATCTTCTGTCTGACTAGTCCAATCCAGTTTTCTTCTTTAGCTCAGCTACAGTTAGGGCCAGAAATATTGGACAGTGACACAATTTTCGCGAGTTGGGCTCTGCATGCACACCACATTGGATTTGAAATGAAACCTCTACAACAGATTCAAGTGCAGATTGTAATGTTTATTTGAAGGGTTGAACAAAAATATCTGATAGAAAATGTAGGAATTGTACACATTTCTTTACAAACACTCCACATTTTAGGAGGTCAAAAGTAATTGGACAAATAAACATAACCCAAACAAAATACTTTTTATTTTCAATATTTTGTTGTGAATCCTTTGGAGGCAATCACTGCCTTAAGTCTGGAACCCATGGACATCACCAAACGCTGGTTTCCTCCTTCTTAATGCTTTGCCAGGCCTTTACAGCCGCAGCCTTCAGGTCTTGCTGTTTGTGGATCTTTCCGTCTTAAGTCTGGATTTGAGCAAGTGAATGCATGCTCAATTGGGTTAAGATCTGGTGATTGACTTGGCCATTGCAGAATGTTCCACTTTTTTGCACTCATGAACTCCTGGGTAGCTTTGGCTGTATGCTTGGGGTCATTGTCCATCTGTACTATGAAGCACCGTCCAATCAACTTTGCAGCATTTGGCTGAATCTGGGCTGAAAGTATATCCCGGTACACTTCAGAATTCATCCGGCTACTCTTGTCTGCTGTTATGTCATCAATAAACACAAGTGACCAGTGCAATTGAAAGCCATGCATGGCCATGCCATCACGTTGCCTCCACCATGTTTTACAGAGGATGTGGTGTGCCTTGGATCATGTGCCGTTCCCTTTCTTCTCCAAACTTTTTTCTTCCCATCATTCTGGTACAGGTTGCTCTTTGTCTCATCTGTCCATAGAATACTTTTCCAGAACTGAGCTGGCTTCTTGAGATGTTTTTCAGCAAATTTAACTCTGGCCTGTCTATTTTTGGAATTGATGAATGGTTTGCATCTAGATGTGAACCCTTTGTATTTACTGTCATGGAGTCTTCTCTTTACTGTTGACTTAGAGACAGCTACACCTACTTCACTGAGAGTGTTCTGGACTTCAGTTGATGTTGTGAACGGGTTCTTCTTCACCAAATAAAGTATGCGGCAATCATCCACCACTGTTGTCATCCGTGGACGCCCTGGCCTTTTAGAGTTCCCAAGCTCACCAGTCAATTCCTTTTTTCTCAGAATGTACCCAACTGTTGATTTTGCTACTCCAAGCATGTCTGCTATCTCTCTGATGGATTTTTTCTTTTTTTTCAGCCTCAGGATGTTCTGCTTCACCTCAATTGAGAGTTCCTTTGACCGCATGTTGTCTGGTCACAGCAACAGCTTCCAAATGCAAAACCACACACCTGGAATCCACCCCTGACCTTTTAACTACTTCATTGATTACAGGTTAACGAGGGAGACGCCTTCAGAGTTAATTGCAGCCCTTAGAGTCCATTGTCCAATTACTTTTGGTCCCTTGAAAAAGAGGAGGCTATGCATTACAGAGCTATGATTCCTAAACCCTTTCTCAGATTTGGATGTGGAAACCTCATATTGCAGCTGGGAGTGTGCACTTTCAGCCCATATTATATATATATAATTGTATTTCTGAACATGTTTTTGTAAACAGCTAAAATAACAAAACTTGTGTCACTGTCCAAATATTTCTGGCCCTAACTGTACATCTCTGGTAGAGAACTTCTACCAGAGTTGTAGCTGAGCTGTGCGGGTGGCTGTGGGAAAGTTCATGTGAGGTCATGCTGCATAAACTCACGTGAACCCTGACAGCACCGCGGCTACTTCAAATGAACAGCTGATCTACATCAGCTGTTCATTTGAAATAACCATTGGGAAAGCCAGCGGTGAGAAGACTTCACAGCCGGCTTTCCTTCCCTGTGCTGCGCTCCCTGCTCCCTGATGCCCCCTTATTGCTTCCTCGCCTGATCCTGCGGGGAGTGCAGCACAGAGCAGGAACGTCGGCGGTGAAGCCTTCTCACTGCCGCCGGCTTCCCCGTCCTGGTCCTTCGCTCCCCGCTCCCTGGTGCTGCGCTCCCCGCCCGCTCCCAACTCAGGATCGGGATGGGAGGCGGCGGGGGAGCGGAGGATCGGGATGGGAAGACTGTGGGGATCGAAGGATCGGGATGGGAGGCTGTGGGGGGCAGAGGATCAGGTTTTTTACCGCCGGCTTTTAAACAATCATGCCCCTATTTCAGCCTTTTCCTCTGCCCCCAGACCACTTTATAGTGTCCTTTTGGTGAATGAACTGTTATCGAACATAACCTCAAACTGCCGAATTTGAAGCTAATTGTTCGCATTCTTCGAATGACTCAAACACCGCCCAAAACAGCTTGAATTTGAGATTGGCGAACATTTCAAATCAAACGTCGCTCATCTCTAATTAAGACATGCCTCCTTCCAATGGATCAAATTCATCAAAGGTGAGAAAAAAATGGTTATCACTCAAATGTCATATGTGAGCTGTCTGTATTTTACTGAAAAATGGATGCAACAAGAATGGTAAAAGCTAACATAGGGAATAAGAATAGTTTCAATACATTGAAGAAAAAAAGCAGACCATTTTTCACATATGAGGGAAAAATATTGATGTGTGAAGCCAGCATTAGCTTGAATTAAACACCAATCGTCTTACTAATTGGAGTTTAAGGCATAAATCACCTTATAGCAATATCTCCCTTTTGTATGGTTGTCACCAGAGATGAGCGAATCAGGCAAAATTTTAATATACCTGCTTGTGAAGAGGCTGCTGAGAGATTTTTATTCACAGAGAAGATATTCAGGTGTGGTATAGCAAGATGCGGATTAGACAGCATGATTATTGCACAGGTGTGCCTTAGGCTGGCCACAATAAGAGTCCTCTCCAAAATGTGCGGTTTTACAGTATTGGGGGTTGCAAGGGATCAAAAACACAGTCAGTATTTGATATGACCATCAATTGCCATCTGCCTTGTACAGTGAAAACCAGGATTTGTCTGAGAAAAGAAAACTTCTCAATGTGCAGATGCCATAGAGTGCGAGTATTTACCCACTAAAGTTGGTTACGACAACAAGCTATAGTTGGATGCAGACTCCTATGAGGACAACAAGCACGCAGATGAGCTTCCCTGAGGTGGTTCCGTTAGTGCAGAAATTCTTTGGTTACACAAACCGAATATTGTGGCTGATCTCAAACAATCTCGGATGTGAAGATGCTGGACATGGGCTTGGCTGGGGTGGTTACATGTGGTTTGCAGTTGTGAAGCTGGCTACACACACTGAAAGATTCTCTGAAATGCGTCAGGAGATGGCTTATGGTAGAGAAATGAACATTCAATTTACAGGCTAAAGCTCTGGTGGAAATTCCTGCAGTCAGCATACCAATTGCACATTCCCTCATAACTTGTGGCATCTGTGGCATTGTGCTGTGTGATAAAACTGCACATTTTGCTGTGCCCTTTTATTGTGGCCAACCTAAGGCACACCTGTGCAATAATCATGCTGTCTAATCAGCATCTTTATATGCCACACCTTGATAAAATATCTTGACAAAAGAGAAGTGCTCACTAAGGGCTCGGACACACTCTGCTACTTGGATGTGAGTCTGTCGGACTAGACTCGGAAGAGACTGGAGCAGTGACCCTGAACGACCTCTGCCTCTCTGGACGGGGAGTCTGGAGCTGCACAAAAACACAAGCAGCTGACAGCCCGTCCAGATAGGGAGAAGCCGTTCAGGGTCACTGCTCCAGTCTCTTCCGAGTCTAGTCCGACAGACTCGCATGTAAGTAGCACAGTGTGTCCGAGCCCTAACAGATTTAAACAAACTTGTGAATATTTGAAAGAAAAGGCCTTTTGTCTACAAAGAAAAAGACCTAGATGTTTGAGACAAGATCATAAAAAAGGGAGAAAGAACAAAAAATAGTTGTGTTTATATTCTCTTAAGTAGATATATATATGTATATATATTGAAAGGCTATGGTTATTTTGTATCTCTTCAATAATAGTTGATGGCATATTTTCTATTTTTCTGAAGAGTTATGGAAAAGATTAGCTGAAATGGTGAAGTAAATTATGGCTTATGAAGAGCTCATCTTTTTGCATTAGACACTTATTATGGAAAATATTGCCAGTGAACAGTTTCGTGAACACACTGTGACTAAATTGTATAATGAGCCGTTTGCTGAAAATTATAGTAATGTAAAGCAGCTAATATGCATTCTTAAATGTCAAATACATTCTGTGGTGTGTGAATATATAAGACCTCTGCCAGAGTAATACATTGTAAGATTTTAGGCTAAATTATTTCTGAAGTGGTTGCAATAGAAATATTTCTGGTTTATGGTAATAGAGCTTAAAGGGGTTTTCCCACGAAGATGATTAACGAAAATACAGCCTACATCGAAGCCGTATTCACCTCAGAGCATTATATGTATTTTCCTACCACATATCTAAGTTTTTCTAGGATATCAGCCACCAGAAGATTCCTTTTAGGTTCACTGGATGCATTTGCCTGTGGGCGGGGCCACAGCTCAGCATCACATGACTTCCTCCAGACCTCCAGACTGTTCTGACCTTATTCCCCAGAGTTCTCTGCTCCTGTGCAAAATCCCAAGTCTTACAGTGATGTCAGAGACCCTCTGGTAACAGGCTGTAGAGAATGTAAGCAGTTAAACAGTAACACAGTCTGTGCACTCCTGGGGTGTCAGGCATATACAATGAATTATACAAATATGACCCACTCCCTACCAGTGTTGTCACACACAGTAGTTAGGAAGTGGCAGGCAAGACTAATGTTCACATACCATCCTCCCACTACTGCAGTCAGTATCACAGCACCAGGGCCGGTTCCAGGTTTTTGTTGCCTCAAGGCAAAAGAGTCTTAAGGGGCCCCTTCTCATACTGGGTGTATATATTTAATAGAGGCTGCGAGCTGTGTATATATAATATAGAGGCTAAGGGCTATGTCTTTACCACCTGTGTGCTGCATCTCCCCCCAACCCCATGGGTAATGTGTCTACCCTCCCCTGTCTGCTGCAATTCCCCTCTGTTCACTGTGTCTCTCCCCCTATGCATTGTGTTTCTCCCCCCATGCACTGTGTCTCTCCCCCTCTTGTGCGCTGTGCGTCTCTTCCCCTCCTATGCGCTGTGTGTCTCTCACCCTCTCGTGCGCTGTGTGTCTCTCCCCCTCCTATGCGCTGTGTCTCTCCCCCTCTCATGCACTGTGTGTGCTCTCCCCCTCCTATGCGCTGTGTCTCTCTCCCCCTCTTGTGCAGTGTGTCTCTCTCCCCCTCCTGTGCGCTGTGTGTCTCTCCCCCGCTCGTTTACTGTGTCTCTCCCCGTCCCGTGCGCTGTGCTTCTCTCCCCCTCATGCGTTGTGTGCCTCTCCCCCTCTCATGCGCAGTCTCTCCCCCTGTGCGCTGTGTCTCCCCCTAACAGGAGGCCATTGTGAATTCTCCCTCTCCCACTGACAGGACGCCCCTGTGTTTCTCTTATTCCTTCCCTATCCCATCAGTGCTCTCTTTTACATCCTCTCATGTACGACTGTTCAGCAGCAGATCTGTGTCACTATCGCTGGCAGGGACCAGTGTCATCACCTGTGGGGTGGTGCTGATCTCCTTTGCCGGGTAGAGCGACACCGCTGCTGGCTTAAAATACATAAGCCTCCAGCACTTGAATGCTGCACTCACTGTACAACAAAGGAGGGAGGAAACACTGCAAGAGTAGGGAAGGGACACTGTCCGGCAAGCGGTGCGGATGGTGTCCCTAAAGACGAATGCCCTCCAACACGTCCAGGGCCTGGATGCTGATGCCAGCCTTGCACAGTACAGTAAGAGGCACCCTCTTCTGCAGTGCAATCACTACAGCTTCAGTCTGCCCTGCAAGTTAGACAAGAATGCAACTGCCTGCCTACTTCCGTTCAGCTTCAGGAGTTATTATGTGCCTTCAGCATGAGAGAGAGGAGAAGAGCTTCAAAGTTGACAGAGAAGACGGGGTGGTGGGGCGCCCCTGTGTCCAGGGGGCCACAAAGGGAACTACAGCCAGGAAGGTAGGAACGACAGTTGAACCCCAACACCCTCACAGCCCACACAACCCACGTAGCAGTAGAAAGTAGCACCCAACCCGGAGCCTGGGAACTCTAGGCAGGCAAGGGGTGGTGGGTTTAAAGACATTGGATGGGCCAACACGTAAGTCAGGTGACAGAGGGTAGATATAGAGTAGGGGGAGGAGAAAGGAGTCAGTAGGCCCAGGGTGCCGAGCAGCAAAGACAAAGACCAGCAGCAGGCTGAGGAGCACGGCACAGGCCGAAAGACAGCAGTAGGCCGGTGTAGGCTGAGCAGCAAAGAAAGAAGCACATGTCCTGGAAGAGTGGGGTGTAAGGAGCGCCGAATCTGGAGAGCCAGTGCGAGCCACAGAGAGAAAGCCTGTCCGGAGCCAGCACCCCAGGAGTGTGAGGGACGAGAGGGGCAGTGACACTGGGCCCTAGAACCATGGCTGAGACGGCAGACTGCAGGCGGAGTAGCCCTCCTATTGAACCCAAAGACACGGTTAGAGAGAGCCTGGTAGAGCCTCACCACCGAGGACTATTGAAGGCTAGGCTAGCAGTAGAGTGTCGGCTCTAGAGGGGACCGTTGCTTCACCCGGTATCCCCAGACAACTGACGAGGGACCTCAGCTACATGTTAGGGTCCCTACCCCAAAGGACAGGCAGTCCAGTGACAATCTGGAGGACCCACAGGGGCCCGAGTCACCGCCATACTGTCCAGAGACGCCCAACAAAGTGAGAGAGAGAATCAGAGCCTGGAGAGGACAGAGAACGAGTGAGGGGTCATAGAAGGAGCAACCTGGCTGCAGAGAGTAAAGGAACCTGGAGGGGAGAGTTATGCCCGTGTAAAGACTGTAAGATCTGAGTTGTGAACTGGAACTGGAACTGTGAGCTGTACCTGAGAAGTTTGGGAAGTAAACACGGTGAACCGTGACTCCGACTCCCTCGTATGTTTCTGCCTGCATATGATTCCCTCCCCACAGGTCTGCAGAAGATCCCCGCCTGGAGAGCCAGCTGTGTCAGCTCCAACACTGAAGGAGGATTCCTGCAGCATTTGGACAGTAAGTGCATTGCACCCAGCACGAGCCTGCACCATACCCTACACAATAGACTTAACCATCACTGCCCCGGGGAACTCAGTTCTGCCCACGGAGAACTATTCCGTCCTAGCTGCCATTACATCATCCCCGGAGGTTCTACGGCAGCGGTGGCCCTATTACTGGCCACACACTGTGGGTGGCGTCACAACTGACATTATCCCCTGTAAATATCCCCTTTTCACTGTCAGTCCAGGGACACGGTCCAGACCGGGACCACCCGTGACATCCCCAGTAGCAGACCCGGTCCGGTACCAAGTACCCCGTCCCATAACGGGGCTCGACAGTGGGGACAGTAAATAGAAGTTGAAATAGTTCACTAAGGTCTGCAGGAAAAGTTCTCACATTATCTCAAGCTTTGCTCTCTGTGTCTCTAATGTATACTGAGTCCAGATCTGGGGCTGATCAGGTGACCATTCAAATTCTCCAGCCAGCACCCCTAAAAATCTCTGTGCCTCCTCTCCCCCAGAGAATAATGAAGAGTGCTCCTAACCTTGTAAAGGTCAGTGATTCTGCTCCTCTCAGGGCTTCACTACAGTGCTGGGGCTCCAGGCTTGGCAGGGTTATTTTCCATCATACTAGTATTTGTATAGCAATGGAAAGATAAAGCTGTCTGTGAGCAGCCACAGTACTGTATTGTGGGGTGCAGGAGTCTGACAGACTAGTCCTGCCAAGCAGTGCAGCAGTAAGAATTAACACCCAGTTATTTGTTTAGCTGATAGCTTTCCTGCTCCTTCCACAGCCCCAGGATGTCAGAACTCCTCACAAGATGAAAGGGAAAGGATAGAGCCGGGAATATACAATAGCTCTATGCTCAATAGCTAATGAGGAGCCGGCCATGATTGTTGTAGGCTCTTGTCACATGGCTCAGAGAAAGGTCTTCAGCACCTCATACATATGAAGATTACTGACAAACTATACGTTTTTTTAAATACTCCAAATTAAAAAAAGTTAAGTTTTGACATTTGTAAGCATATAAAATGATATTGTATTAATGGAAAAACCCCTTTAAGGATTCACTCATATTTGTATATAAATCTTACAAGTACTATCTGATGTTTTGTTGGATAGCCCTCGCTTGTTATACTTTGGGGCACTGCCTGTCAGAGGATTTTTTCTCATGCCGACTTGGCGTGAGAAAATGATCATTGCATGCAATGATTGGCAGCGTATCTTGGATCATGTGCACCCATTAAAGTGTATAGGTGTGTGTAAAGCATTGGACTGAACTCAGAGGGTATCTGGTGCAGTCTGATATATGCTGACACAGACAATGGAGATGATGGGGAAATTAAAGGGGTTATCCGGGCTTTTACAATAATTAATGTGTATCTAGGCTGCAAAAGGCTGACAATTTGTAATATACATGCTGTCAACATTTTACAGGGTTTCTTAGATATCACATATTTGCGGCTGGAGGAGAACATCTAGGGGGCGTTTGTGTATGTAAATGGAAACTGGTAATTTCCACCGACTCTACTACAAACACGCCCCCTCCCCTATTCACAGTATAGCCAGCCACCCCCAGTATCCTATAGCCCACTCCAGCCCCTAATATCACCCTCCACCCCCATTGTCCCCACTGCACTCACACACTGTACCGAATCAACAGCTGTGAAGGCGATTCGGTACAGTGTGTCAGTGCAGAGGGGACCGCTGCATCTGTGCTCTCACCCTGTGGGCTCTGTGCCCTGGAGCCGAGGTCCAATGCACAGGTCCCTGTGCTGTCAATCCGAGGTTCGCACTGTCTCTGTGCTGCCGCCCGCTCTGTGTGCTGCAGCCCTGGAGCTCGATGCTTCTCTCCAGTCCTCCATAGAGTCGGCGGTGATATGGTGAGGACCGCTCCACCGGTTCTCTGTGCTGCAGCCCGATGCTTCTCTTCAGTCTTCCCGGTAAAATAGAGCATGTGGGCACATAGCCGGCAGAGCGGTTTACTATACCGCCGCCAGCTCTCTGGTACCAGGAGGACTGGAGAGAAGCGCTGACACACTGTACCGAATTGCCTTCACAGCTGCTGATTTGGTACAGTGTGAGTGCAGTGGGGACAATGGGGGTGGATGGTGACATTAGGGGCAGGGGCAGGCTATAGGATACTGGGTGTGGCTGGTCATAGTGAGAGTGGGCGGGTTGTAGAAAGCCCTGGGGGTGGCTGGCCATACTGTGGATAGGGGAGGGGGCGTTTGTAGTAGAGTAGGTGCAAACGATCAGTTTCCATTTACCTGCACAAACACGCCCCTAGACATTCTCTGCCAGCCGCAAATATGTGATATCTAGAAAACCCTGCAAAATGTTGACAGCATGTATTGCAAATTGTGATTACATTTCTGAGGCGGTCGACAGGGTAGGGGGTACTCAGATATCGGGATAGGCGGTTGCTTTGATGGGGGAATCACGGCTGGTCGGTTCCCAGTTCTGTGCCCTGGACCCTCAGTTGTAGGGGATGGGGGTGATGATGATGATGGAGGGGGAAGAAATGGTATCGTGACGCCACCTGTGGTACCTGGTAATAGAATACCAGCGCTGTGGCCAGCCACTGAGGTAATGGGAGGCAGCGTTGGGTAGTACAGCTCCCCACAGGTGGAGCTTTACCCCAGAGCAGCGGGGCGGATGAGGGGAGTAGTAGTAGCAGTCCTGCTGTGAACTCTGCAGGCAGCGGCGGTGAAGCAGGCACACATACACAATAGTCTTTGGTTTCAGTACCTTTTTACTGTTGTCCGGTAACAGGCATGGTCCAGGAGGGTAACCAGGTGTCGGTGCAGCTTGGGGCATTCACCTTGGAGAGTTGTGAGGCTTCCTCTGTTACTGTGTGTGTCTTTTTGGGGTAAGCTCTGCCTTTAGCTGAACCTGCCGCTGTTTCTCCCTCTCAGGAGGCTGTTCCACAACTGACAATGAGTACTTCTCTGTGGGATTCCTATCCTCGGCTAGGTCCCTCGTCAAGTTTGGATTCTTCTATTCGTTACTTCAGGGGGACTGGATCCTCCTGATCTGTCCGGACTATTCCTGCTTCTATATCTTATCAGCAGTTGCGGACTCCAGTGTCCAGGTAACTAAAGGGTTCACAAGTCTGTTCCCTTCTTCTTGCTTCTCCCACTGCCCTCCGTCCCTCTCCCTAGGGCTCAGCACAGCTGGGTCAGTGTCCCCTGGTTCTGGGCCTGCTTGGTCCCAGCAACCAGCTCCTTACAACTGCTCTCTTCTCTGTCGGACTGGAACTCACTGACTGACTCGTCCCTTCAGGCCTGAATCTTTTATAGGGGATCTGGCTTAAGGACAGCAAGTGGGGCTCCCCCTCCAGGTCTGGGGCAGAAGGTGTTGCATGCTGTGTGTACCAAGGTGTATATCCCTCCCTGCACCGATGGGTCCTGTGGCAATCCCCCGCAGGGGTGCCACATTTCCAAAGAATAGAGGATGAACATGATGAGAAGAAAACAAGATAATGGAAAACACAAACTTCCAATTATTTTCAAAAGTTCAAAATTTTCAGCGTTATCAAATCATGTCTCCAATGCATCCTACTTAACGAAAAAAACCTTGATCCATGCCAAAAAGAAGAAAAGCTTATCTATGTTAGCGCATCATAGTTCATGAAGCGTTAGTGGTCTAACCATATGTGCTGGTCCTACATTCTTTAAAAATTATTAATCAAAACGTTAAATGCAGTGATATTAAAGGTGAAGAGAAAAGTAAATAAATTTAGACTAGGCAGATGTTGCACTTTTCACATAGTGTATTTTCAGCTCCATTTGTAAGGACACAAATCTTAAGGCACACTACATTTCTGGAAATAATTGATAACATGAAAGAAAAGGTTTTGTATTTCCAAGTGACCATTAATAGTACCCTAAATCTCACTGATAATTATCTATAATTTGCTTCTGATTAATCTAAACAATCCCTTTTAGAAGGAGGATCAACTCTTGTATATTATTGATTTTTAAGCAGTTTACAAACTTCCACAAATAAAGGAAGTGTCTCATCCTAAAATTAGTCATATTACATTTCATATCACATGGCTTTAAACATAGAAATTATTTTGAACTTTACCAGATTGTACTCAATTTGCCCTATGGAATAAGACAATAAATGTTGTTATGTAGAGACCAATAATTAATGAGGGATTCAGCCAGTCCAAATAAAGCTACTTAAATGGTAACATGTTTCTACAAACTGCATAAATCACCAGTGTGTAGGAAACAACATAATGGCCACTTTACACATCCCAACATCGGTCCGATAATGGATACAACGACGCAGGAGCGCGCATTTTTTGGGCAGAATTCCAAGATCGCATAGGAGATGTTACATAGCGCGATATCGGCAGGCAACGCAACTGCGATGTGTACTCCCCCTTGTACGGGCGACCCAGGAACGACTATTTAACATGGGAGAGAATAAGGGAAGTTGTACTCCACATCGTTGTTGGGCTTTCACACAGCACGATCCGGCCTCATCATCCATCCAATATCGGGCAGTTGGAGAGCCTGCTCATTTCTTCCCCAATATCATTTTGACATCGTTCTTGCATCGAATTAGACTTTTACACCATATAACGCACGAACGATATTGGGGACAACACATGAACCACGTGACTTTTTATCGGAGTTGGACGCCGATATCGGGACGTGTAAAGTGGCCATAACAGCTAGCCTCTACCCTCTGGATGAGGTTAAACAGAAAATATGAGATGAAGCAAGCACATGAGGAAAAGTGTAAAAAAAAAAGGTAACATATAATCATACTATTATAATAGCTCTATCGATGATTGATTTGTAGCAAATCAAACTAAAGGGTACTTCAAACTTAGCGAGATCGCTGATACGTTACAGTTATGTGACGTAACAGCGACCTTGCCTGCGATCTCACTATGTGTGACAAGTAGCAGTGATCAGGCCCCTGCTGTGATATCGCTGATCGTGTTGGAATATCCTGGACCATTTTTTATCGTTGGACTCCCGCTGGGCAGCATGCATCGGTGTGTTTGATGGGGACAATGATCAAAGACCTCAATACTAGAGGTCTGAGTGACAGGGTCCCAACAACCTCTGTATCATTGCTCCGTTGCTGGTGAGATCTGACTTTGATATCTCACCAGCGACCACGTAGCGATGCTCCAGCGATCCCTACCAGGTTGTATCATTGTCGGGATTGTTGGTGCGTCACTAAGTGTAACGGGGACTTAAGTCAAAATGATCTCCGGCTTGTTCCATGAAACAATGGAGTTTACAGCAGAGCACAAATCTCCGCAAACCAACTTGAGAACCTATGGAAAAGGGTGAAGCCACCGGAAGGTGGGTATCAGACAGGGATCTGGCAGCCAACAGTTGGGTGGTGCTTTAAGGTCAGCAGGGTTTTCTCTCTCTCCTCTGCCCACATGTATTTTATGACCTGTTACAAGCTTTCCAATATTGAAATTTGCAAAAATATATTTGCAACAAATTGAATCCTTGGGGAAAAATCTGTGAAGCTAATACATTTAAATTTAAAAAGATGTTCTCATTTCTAAGTGGCTCCGTTTAAAACCACTCTACATCTGTCAGAACATGGGAACACCGAAGAATACTATGTTTTTTATGACCTTTTCCAAAGTATTTTGTGCCCAAAATATAATACTTTTTTTTTTAATCCAACACTTCATCATGTAATATGAAATAAAATTGCTTTTCAGTGAATAAACAGGGACAATACCACATGGGAAACCAAGGTCAAATGCATGTATATAGTAAAAGTATGGATATCATAATAGTACTAGAGAAAATCATCTCTTGGATAGAGCCAGTGTCATAAGACTCTAAGTTAGTCATCATCCAAAGAAAAAAGCGGCACTCACCGGTTTCTTTGTGCTCTTTTTAATTTACGTATTCCAGGTGGACAGTAGGTGCTGGGAGGGGGTGGAGGACGAAGATGACGGCATTGTTTCGCAGGAGTTCTGCTTCTACGGGACTGGGCACCTTGGCACCCACAGCACCTCAGGCTTACAGAAAAAGTACCTCAGTTCTCTTTTCACCGCTGACAACTAAGCATCATATCAAGACATCCGTCTTCTGCTCCCTAACTGACATTTAGCAGTTGGGCACTTCTTGGACTGCGCAGGACACTGTGTCTCATGTAGCTGCACAGATTTCTCTGGAGTCCTAACAGCAACCATAGCAAAAGCATTGGCTGTCCTCCTTGATCTCAAGCACCATTCAATCCCAGGGAAGAACTGGTGCTCCTCCTGAGCTCAGTAGTTCGTCCTATAGGGGCTGCTACCTACCAGAATTCACAGTAGTCTTAACACTAATTACATCTGTGTGTGCAACAATTACTGAAGAGGTGATTTCTTACATCCTCAGAGTCCACAGTTATTGTGATACCTAATTTTGCAGGGTGCCACATGTATCACACATTCAATCCTACTGGGTACAGCATATGGGTATAATGGCACATGTGCTGCCTACTTCATTCCAAAAGAAATTATGGTCTCTCAACTCCCAGGCAATGGAATTCAAACAAATAACATTATGGACTAGACTAATACAAATCAAAAGAAAAGTTATGAACTACAAAATGTGGATTCAAGGCACGGTCCTGTGTAGGGCGCTCTAATTAAGGCCAGGGACTCTGCTTGTGGAAAGTCCTTTTATTAGAAATCCTCCATCCGCCACGACATGTTTCGACGGTGTAGTACCGTCTTTCTCAAGTGGAATGGAGGTGGAATAACAATTAAAACAATATATAGAGCAACTGAGTAATTAATTGGACAACAATTATCTAAATAAAATGCCCTCTTTTTTAACCTTTTGTGTCTTATAACCGAGGGTCCTGCTAAAAAAATCCTAAACAACTCCTTCTTCATTAAATAACTATAGTGTTCCATCATCATATACTCTTATATACTCCTCAAACACCATAATGACATATAAAAAAAAAAAAAAAAAAAAAAAAAATCTTTTCTATTTTTTTTTTTTTTTTTTTTTTTCTTTTTCCTTTCTCTATAAAAACACATTAAATCCCAATTTTACAGATATAAAAATTACGTATGTATATATAAATGTAATCTTAAAAATAATATTATATTAAACTAAAATATCAATAAAAATATATTAATAAATATATTAAAATGTTATTAAATATTCCTGAATAAAAATCAATGTCTATAAGGACGTCCAAAACTGTGTCTAAAAATAAATCAATATGTACGTGTGATAAAGCTTGGATTGGAAATTGGATATAAAACCACAGATATTATACATGCCAAAAAAATCCTATTTAATTTCTGGACACTTTTTCTATTGTTAGGTTGAGGCAGGGCCGCACCATCCATGAGGCGACATGAAGTGTCAGCCTCAGGCGGCGAGCTCTGCTGGTAGACATGGGGCGGCGTCTTCAGGAGCTGGTGGTAGTGCGGCCCCCTGCAGATGCCGCTCCTACAGCCCTGGCCGCCGACGCTGCGACCAGGCTTGGCGTATCTGGGACTGCTGGTGGGGCATCTGCCCCAGGCTCAGCAGACTCCTGCCGCGGTCTCCAAACACCAAACACCCCCCCCCACCAGTGTGAGCTGTGTGAGCGGCAGCGGCCGCGGTCTCCAAACCCCCCCCCCCCGTGCGGCTGTGTGAGCCGGCTGTGTGAGCCGGCTGTGTGAGCCGGCTGTGTGAGCCGGCTGTGTGAGCCGGCTGTGTGAGCCGGCTTCATGCTTCACTGTGCCTCGCGCTGACAGGACCTGTGATGATGTCAAAGGAAGGGAGGAGTCAGGCGGGTCACATGATCAGCTCCTCAGTATGCAGCCAGGACTCCACCATGGTGCTGGATGAGGTGAAGTTTATGTGTGGGGCTGAGGCTTTACAGTGTAAATTAATGTAGCAGAGCTGTGTATGTATGAGGTATATGGAGTGGAGCTGAGTGTTCAAGGTGTACAGAGTGGAGGTGCGTGTGTATGAGGTGTATGGAGTGAAGCTGTGTATGTACGAGATGTGCGGAGCGGAATCGTGTGTGTATGAGGTGTGCGGAGTGGAGCCGAGTGTGTACGAGGTGTACAGAGTGGAGCCGTGTGTGTACGAGGTGTACAGAGCGGAGCCGAGTGTGTACGAGGTGTACGGAGCAGAGCAGAGTGTGTATGAGGTGTACGGAGCAGAGCCGCGTGTGTACGAGGTGTACGAAGCAGAGCCGCTTGTGTATGAGGTGTATGGAGCGGAGCCGAGTGTGTACGAGGTGTATGGAGCAGAGCCGCTTGTGTACGAGGTGTATGGAGCAGAGCCGCTTGTGTACGAGGTGTATGGAGCAGAGCCGCTTGTGTACGAGGTGTATGGAGCAGAGCCGCTTGTGTACGAGGTGTACGGAGCAGAGCCGCTTGTGTACGAGGTGTATGGAGCAGAGCCGCTTGTGTACGAGGTGTATGGAGCAGAGCCGCTTGTGTACGAGGTGTATGGAGCAGAGCCGCTTGTGTACGAGGTGTACGGAGCAGAGCCGTTGTGTGTACGAGTTGTACGGAGCAGAGCCGCTTGTGTACGAGGCGTACGTGGTGTACGGAGCTGAGTGTGTACTAGGTGTACGGAGCGGAGCCATGTGTGTACCAGTGGTGGCCCCCCCGAGCATGCCGCTCCTATAGTCCCGGCCGCCTCTGCCGGCAGCATTCTTCTCCCAAGTCCTTGCCACCGCTGTCCACCCCTCTGCAGCTCAGCACGGCGGGGAACAATGATGTCATCACTTAGCGCCACTGTGCTGAGTCGTGCAGAGCGGCAGAGGAGATGCTGAGGAGAAGAGGTATTTACTTTTTATTTTTTTAATATTTTTTTTTAGTGAGTACACTGATGGGAAACTATGTAATGTACAATATAATATAGGACAATGGGGGTGCAATATACTATATGGAGAACTATTGTGGCCCATTATATTATATGGAAGACTATGGGGGTGCATTATACTATAAGGAAGGCTATAGGGGATGCATTATACTATATGGAGGACTATGAGGGTGCATTATACTATATGGAGGACTATGGGGGTCCAATATGCTGTATGGAGAGCTATGGGAGTGCAGTATGCAATATGGGGGTGTATTATGCTATATGGAGGACTGTGGGGGTTCATTATGCTATATGGAGGACTGTGGGGTGCATTATACTATTTGGAGGACTGTGGAGGTGCATTAATCTATATGGTGGACTGTGGGGGTGATTATTCTATATGGAGGACTGTGGGGTGCATTATTCTCCATGGATGAGTGTGGGGGTGCATTATTTTATATCAAGTACTGTGGGGGTGAATTGTTCTCTATGGAGTTCTGTGGGGGTGCAATATGCTATTTGGAGGACTACGGGGTGCAATATACTATATGGAAGACTGTGGGGGTGCGTTTTTCTATATCGAGTACTGTGGGGGGTGCATTCTATTTTATAGAAGACTATAGGGGTGCATAATATATGGAGGAATGCGGTATGGAATATTATGGGGGTGTATTATATTATATGGAGCAAATTATACTATTTGGAAGCCATTATAATATTTGGAGGGCTCTGTGGGAGGCATGATAATACTTGGAGGCTACAAGGGAGCCTTTATACTTTATGAAGGGCTATTTGAGGGCTGTGTTGGGGGCCATTATACTGTACATAGGTCCATTTTACTACATGGAGGGCTGGGCGGCGGTCATAGTTGGGGATCATGCTGTACTGGGGTAGTTGCAGGAGGTGCAGTAGGGTCATCATACTGTGCATGTGGAGGAATGCACTGTGGGGGATCATACAGTGTTTGTGGGGCACTTTTGTTGGCATCACACTTTAGAGGGGCAATGAAAGGGGAATCTAGGGGCTTCAGTAGGAGGAAAATTACTTTGTAAAGGCTGACATATTGTGAGAGATGTACCTATGTGACCCAGCCAAATATATTGCTTTTGTTGGGGGGTGCCCAATTAGAACTTCTGCTATGGGGCCCTATGATTTCTATGATGCAGGATGCATTGTCCCTCTGCTGCAGGACTGATTGGCCATAACTTAGGCTGGTTTCAGATTTGCATTTGTGTCTGCATGCGCAGGGCATGCAACGCAGGGCAAACGCTGCCATACTGATGTGAACGCAGAGGAGATTCTCATCAGTATGGTGCTCGGCCAGCCAATCAGTGATCTCGACGGCTGCCGGGAGGCGGAGATCTGTGGTGGAGATCCTCCACCTCCCAGCCGCCGCCGACGAAATTTCAATGTGATCCGCAGCGTTCTTCTGCGCTGCCATGCGGAGGACAGTGCGGATCCATTGAGATCCATGCATTGTTTGTGCACTCGCGGGCACTTGCTGATAAAACAAGCACCTGTGAACGCACAAAAAATGCAACATGTTGCATTTGGAGGGCGGAGGAGGGCGTATAAATTATGCGCATCCAAACGCAATCGTTCCCATGTTAAACATAGGAACGCAGCGTTTGGCTGCGTTCTGTTACGCTTGCGTTCCGAATGCAAATGTGAAACCACCCTTACACACCAGGTCCAGTGCTGCCCCTCGGTACATTCAGGCATCCAGCCATCTTTCTCCTGAGCGGCGGTTGGTCGGTGGTGCTCTTCCCCCTTCCTGCTACCATATCCTTTGCTCAACCCAATAGGAAGGACCCTGTTATTAATTACATAAAGACAGCCCCGTGTGTGGCGTTTGTGATTGGCTAAGCAATTTGGGAGTAAGTGTGGTCTGTTGGATGGAGAAGAAGCGCCATTTTACCAACTTAGTGCAGTGGCGGCTTGTTGATGCTCAGACTGCAGGTCTTTACCTGTGTTGTGTGGAAGGTGCGGCATGGCGACTTGTCTGAATATTCAGTGCCAGGCAGCGGTCCAGAGTTTTGCAGGCATGTGCCAGAGGTTGGCAATCAGTTCTGCCTGCAGGACCACGGCTCTGCCAGTTGTCATTATGTGTCTAAATGCTTGTGCCATGCTGCCATTGCCATTAATGATCCTTGTTCTGGATTCTTCTGTGTGGTTCTTGTATGTGCGTGTGATGGTGCAGACATCTTTGTGTGGAGATCTTTTTTTTCTGTTTCAGTAAACTAAAATGTCCACTATTTTGCTCATTTTTACAGGATAAATATAAATCTGTAGGAACCAGATTTATTTTTATCAATTAAAATTTTTTTCTAGCGGGTGGGGAGGGGGGGGCGCCGTTTTGCAGTTCGCCTCAGGCAGCAGAGAGGCTAGGTTCACCCCTGGGTTGAGGCCCTCTGGGTACAGAGTCCCCAATCTAAAAATCCAATAACTTTCTTTCTTCACAAGTCTACTTAGTCTCCTCTGACCCCCTTCAGGTATTTGATCAATTATAGTAAGACTCATCTTACTGGGGTCTCTTTGATGATATTTATCGTAATGTCGGGAGACACTATGTTGTTGAAACCCTGATCTAATATTTTGTCTGTCTTTGTTTAGACGATTGTGGGTTGCCTGTCCCCCCAGTAAGATGGGCGGGCGCCGCGGTCCTGACCTGTCAGCGGCTGCAGCTGAGTGCGCTGCACACAGGACCGGCGGGCATAATAGCCCCCAGTCCTGTGTGCTGATCCAGTCCACAGCTGTCTGGGTCCTCCCGGACAGAAACGGACCGGATCATGCCGCAGTGTGAAGCAGCCCTCACTTTATTGAGTTTGTTTGCCTCAATAACTTTTGAGTGAATTTAAAGTGAGACTAGTATTGTATCAAAATACTTTTATTGCATTTATCTATTATATAATTGCGAATGGGTTTTTTGCCCCTTTTGAGTCCACTCTCGCTGCGAGTCAGCGTGGTCATGTGGATACGCCTGAAGCATTGGCTGCGCAGCGGCCATTGCGAGCAGTTCTAAGGCGACTCGCTATGCCCGCGCAGCGGGCATGGCGAGTCGCCTTAGCAGCGCGAAGCATTGGCCGCGAAGCGGCCATTACGAGTCAGAGACTCGCTCTTCTAGAATCCCGATGCATGTGCATCGGGCACCCAGCTAGTATTATATATTTCACAAACACTATTGAAGACATGTTATGCACAGTGAATTGGGGTAAATTTACCAGTTCAGCTACAAGTTAATATAATTTTTTAAGAAGCTTATCTTAGAGTTTAATAAGGAAGTATATTATTGTCAGAATTTTTTTTACTTCCTTGTATTCAAATACCTTTCAATGGAGCACATATTGGCCCAGGGATTCACTGTGTTACACATTTTAGAGGGAGCATGATGAAGTCATTTACAGTAAGCCAGTAAAGGTCATGTCCAATTCAACAAACTCTTTGTGTTATGAGTAAGAATGACCTTGACACTGTGGTCATTATCAACTCATTGTAAAAATATTGCTCATCTTGACTGGAAAAGGAGAAACTGACTTCACTAAATTCCTAATGCACATCCTGAATGTTACCATATAAGGTATCCAAATGTTACCAACATGAAGGATTTTCTAAAAGTATCTTAATAATAAGACAATTATTCTCTATCTTAATGTCAAATGAATTGTAAGAACACCTGAAATTGGACTACAAAAGATGGTTATGATATAACTAGAAAAAGGCCTGATGCGATTGCATCGGGAGTGTGGTGAAATGAATTGTGTGCATCCTTAGATGTGCTAACAGGAACAGTAAACATGTATGACACTCTTTGCGCTTGTGAAAAAAGCATAGTTTTTATTAACATTTGCAAAATAAGGGCAAAGCATCATACTATAAGGTAATAGTGACAGAAAAAGAATGTACGTAAGTTTATTGTTAAGGTTCTTAGGTTTTAGATAAATATACCCTGTGAGCCCTCGTGGACAGGGTCCCTGCCCCTCCTGTACCTGTACGTCCTGATCGCCTAGATTTAGTGTACTTGTTCTTGTCTCCTTTATCCTCATGTAAAGCGCCATGGAACCTAATGGCACTATATAAATAAATACTAATAATAATAAATAATAACTATGAAATGTAAAAAAAAAAAGCAATAAGGAAAAAACTGTTTACGTAATCTAATATATAAAGCTGAATGTGTGTGTGTATGTGTGTATGTGTGTGTGTGTATATCCGGGATTGGCATCTACATCGTCGCAACTACAGCCACAAAATTTTGCACAGTCACACGTCTGGACCCCGAAAGCGTCATAGGCTATGTCGTGAGGCGAAATTTTAACCCTGCGCGTTCCAGTTCACCAAACAATTTTGCCCCTATCTACACAATGGGGAAAAATTGAATGGAAAAGTGTTGGAGGAAAATCGACAGCTGTCAGCTATAACGTCCTGATCGCCTAGATTTAGTGTACTTGTTCTTGGCCCCTTATCCTCATGTAAAGCACCATGGAACCTAATGGCGCTATATAAATAAATAATAATAATAATAATAATAATAATAATAATAAATAATGACTATGAAATGTAAAAAAAAAAGCAATAAGGAAAAAACTGTTTACGTAATCTAATATATAAAGCTGAATGTGTGTGTGTATGTGTGTATGTGTGTATGTATGTGTGTATATCCGGGATTGGCATCTACACTGTCGCAACTACAGCCACAAACTTTTGCACAGGCACACGTCTGGACCCCGAGAGCGTCATAGGCTATGTTGTGAGGCGAAATTTTAACCCCGCACATTCCAATTCACCAAACAATTTTGCCCTTATCTACATAATGGGTAAAAAGTGGCAGTTACCAGTTGACAGTTGTGAATGAGAAGGGCTTAATGATAGCGCCAAAGACTAACAGCTTATACCAGCATATAGTCACTAAGGTGGGGCCCCAACATGGGATATTCACCATGCACGGGACATGTATACACACCACATGCACACAAAGAGTAGCAGCAAGTGTATAGTCGCTAAGGTGCAGCCCCAACATTGGATACTCACCACGCACCCGATCAAACACACACACATCACAAAGAGACACACACAACACAGAGACACCCCCACACACCCCCACGGGGACACACACACACCATATAGCGACACATGCACTCACCCCACAGGGACACACACACACACACAACCACAAAGAGACACACACAACACAGAGACACACACACTCCACACAGACACCCCACCCACAGGGACACACACACATACACACCCTATAGGGACACATGCACTCACCCCACAGGGACACACACACCACAAAGAGACACACACAACCCATACACACACACACACACACACAACACCACACAGACCCCCCACAGGGACGCACACACATACACACCCTATAGGGACACATGCACTCACCCCACAGGGACACACACACCACAAAGAGACACACACAACAGAGACACACACCACACAGACCCCCCCCCTTCCCACAGGGACACACACACATACACACCCTATAGGGACACATGCACTCACCCCACAGGGACACACACATACACACACCCCAGGGACACACATACCACACAGACAGACACAGATGTGCACAAATCACCTCACACAACTCGCCTCATACGTGTGTTATCTTTAATTTACAAACATAAACATCTGATTAAAAACAGCCAATGTGCAACACATGTGCCATATAGGGAATTAAGGCAGATGTCAGTCACATGAGCTGTCTATTATGTGTATGTGTGAGATAACATATACTGCCCGGCCGGGGGGAGGGTTTACTGTTGGCTGGAGATTTATTAGGCTGCCTATAGCAATCAATCACAGTTCAGCTTCTATTTTCTTACAGGTCATTAATATGACATATTCAAATTCTATTTTGTTATAGCTAACATCAGTTATTTATTAACCCGGGCGTATCCGGGTACTACAGCTAGTAGATATATATGTACATAAAATATATTGTATATATATATATATATACATAAAATATAAATAGAATGAATTACAGTAAAGAATACATACCATATGTTTCTAAACTATGTGTAGTGTAAACAATGTTAAAGTAGAAATACAAATATATATGAACATGTATACAGTATACAGTCTTTATGGAGTTATACAAGCGGCTCTGTGGGTAGCAGAGTATACAGGCGGCTGCGTGTGTAGGAGAGTATATACAGGCAGCTCTGTGGGTAGCAGAGTATACAGGCAGCTGCGTGGGTAGCAGAGTCTATACAGGCGGCTCCATGGTAGCAGAGTATACAGCCAGCTGCGTGGGTATCAGAGTATATACAGGCAGCTCCGTGGGTAGCAGAGTATACAGCCAGCTGCATGGGTAGCAGAGTATATACAGGTAGCTCTGTGGGTCACAGAGTATACAGGCAGCTGCGTGGGTAGCAGAGTATATACAGGTAGCTCTGTGGGTAGCAGAGTATACAGTCAGCTGCGTGGGTAGCAGAGTATACAGACAGCTGCGTGGGTAGCAGAGTACATACAGGTAGCTCTGTGGGTAGCAGAGTATACAGGCGGCTGCGTGAGTAGCAGAGTATATGCAGGCAGCTCTGTGGGTAGCAGAGTATACAGGCGGCTGCGTGGGTAGCAGAGTCTATACAGGCAGCTCCGTGGGTAGCAGAGTATACAGCCAGCAGCGTGGATAGCAGAGTATGTGCAGGCAGCGCTGTGGGTAGCAGAGTATACAGCCGGCTACATGGGTAGCAGAGTATATACAGGTGTCTCTGTGGGTCACAGAGTATACAGGCAGCTGCGTGGGTAGCAGAGTATATACAGGTAGCTCTGTGGGTAGCAGAGTATACAGTCAGCTGCGTGGGTAGCAGAGTATACAGACAGCTGCGTGGGTAGCAGAGTACATACAGGTAGCTCTGTGGGTAGCAGAGTATACAGGCGGCTGCATGAGTAGCAGAGTATATGCAGGCAGCTCTGTGGGTAGCAGAGTATACAGCCGGCTGCGTGGGTAGCAGAGTCTATACAGGCGGCGCCGTGGGTAGCAGAGTATACAGCCAGCAGCGTGGATAGCAGAGTATATGCAGGCAGCTCTGTGGGTAGCAGAGTATACAGCCGGCTGCATGGGTACCAGAGTTTATACAGGCGGCTCCGTGGGTAGAAGAGTATATACAGGCAGCTCTGTGGATAGCAGAGTATACAGCCAGCTGCGTGGGTATCAGAGTCTATACAGGTGGCTCCGTGGGTAGCAGAGTATATACAGGCAGCTCTGTGGATAGCACAGTATACAGCCGGCTGCGTGGGTAGCAGAGTATATACGGGTGTCTCTGTGGGTCGTAGAGTATACAGTCAGCTGCATGGGTAACAGAGTATAAATAGGCAGCTCTGTAGGTAGCAGAGTATACAGTCAGCTGTGTGGGTAGCAGAGTATACAGGCAGCTGCGTGGGTAGCAGAGTATATACAGGTAGCTCTGTGGGTAGCAGAGTAAACAGTTAGCTGCGTGGGTAGCAGAGTATATACAGGCAGCTCTGTGAGTAGCAGAGTATACAGCCGGCTACGTGGGTAGCAGAGTATACGGGTGTCTCTGTGGGTTGTAGTGTATACAGTCAGCTGCGTGGGTAGCAGAGTATAAACAGGCAGCTCTGTGGGTAGCAGAGTATACAGTCAGCTGCGTGGGTAGCAGAGTATATACAGGCAGCTCTGTGAGTAGCAGAGTATACAGCCGGCTGCGTGGGTAGCAGAGTATATACAGGTGTCTCTGTGGGTCGCAGAGTATACAGGCAGCTGCGTGGGTACCAGAGTATATACAGGTAGCTCTATGGGTAACAGAGTATACAGTCACCTGCGTGGGTAGCAGAGTATATACAGGTAGTTCTGTGGGTAACAGCTTTGTGGGCGTGATGGTGACCATAATATGGAGCCATAGAGCGCGCCACTATTCTGATTGGTCACCGCGTTCAGCGTGGCGACCAATCAGAATACCGGCATGCACTATGCCGCCATATTTCAAATACACTGTGGTCAGTGTATGTGAAATATGGCGCCATAGCGCATGACGCTATTCTGATTGGTCGCCGCATTCAGCGTGGCGACCAATCAGAATAGCGGTGCGCGCCATGCCGCCATATTTCAAATACACTGTAGTCAGTGTATTTGAAATATGGCGCCATAGAGCGTGCCGCTATTGTGATTGGTCGCCGCGTTCAGCGTGGCGACCAATCAGAATAGCGGCACGTGCTATGCCGCCATATTTCAAATACACTGTAGTCAGTGTATTTGAAATATGGCGGCATAGCGCGCGCTGCTATTCTGATTGGTCGCCGCGTTCAGCATGGCGACCAATCAGAATAGTGGCGCATGCTATGCCGCCATATTTCAAATGTACTATAGTCAGTGTATTTCAAATATGGCGGCATAGCGCGCGCCGCTATTCTGATTGGTCGCCGCGTTCAGTGTGGCGACCAATCAGAATAGCGGCACGTGCTATGCCACCATATTTCAAATAGACTGTACTCAGTGTATTTGAAATATGGCGGCATAGCGCGCCGCTATTCTGATTGGTCACTGCATTCAGCGTGGCGACCAATCAGAATAGCGGCACGCGCTATGCCGCCATATTTCAAATACACTATTCTCAGTATATAAACGTGTATTTGTAATATGGCGCCATAGAGCGTGTCGCGTGTGTGCGAGGCGCCGTTCATCGAGCGCCCGTAGCGCCGGTAACAGCGACTCGCTCACGTCGCTGGCACCAGGTCGTAGTGCCGGTAAAAGCGGCTCGCGATGGTGTGTGCGCCATCGCTCGCTGTGCTGGCATCCGGCCACCGTTTGGGACGTGACTGCGGCTCGCGGTGGCGCTCGAGCCACCGCTTGCGGGTCTGAGTCCCTGAATAGTGAGTTGCAATGGCGCATGCACGTCATTGCTTGCGGAATTGGACTTCACCAGAACTTGAGTCCAAAGCTTGGACACCAATATAAGTCTATGAGGATGCAAACTTTTAGTGATATAAAATGGTTACAGTAACGCTGGGGGACTGTAAAAGGAAGCAAAATAATGAGTAAAGAAGGAGA
This sequence comes from Allobates femoralis, assembly GCA_033576535.1. NCBI lineage: Eukaryota > Metazoa > Chordata > Amphibia > Anura > Aromobatidae > Allobates > Allobates femoralis. The sequence continues at coordinate 152,583,670 of JARQOC010000002.1, read as the reverse complement.
ACTATACTTACCAGTCTCCCGTTGCTGTCATACTTGCTTCCAGGTCCGCTCAGTAAGCTTCATGTTTATTTACGGCACTCTCTATGACAGCATCTGTGATTGGCTGTTGTGGTCAGACTATACCCCCACAATCTGTACCGGTTTATTATAAAAATAGGTAGAAACCTGCTCACCCTTATGATTTAGTGGATGGTGCATGGAAAATCCTCAGGCTCTCCAAGTACAGACAGAAAAAACATCATGCTGCTGTAATATATCAGCTATGGGCCATGGTGCTACTCATTTCAGACGCAAAGATGTTACCGTGTCCTTTCACCAGCTATCTATACAACAAAATTAAGTTCTTTTTATTGTTGTCCAGAAATCCCAGAAAGATTCAGGAGAGGCTCATCATCATCATTAAACCATGTGGCTCTTTTGCTATATCTTCTTTTCCTCAGTCGTTCCTCCATATTGTAGTCTAGTGGTTCTTACCGCATCAATCCTCTTCAGGTGAAAAAACACTATAATTTTCTCCAACCACAAATACATACATGACAAGGAGATTATCAAAAAATTATATACAAAACGATGCATAGAACCTGTGCATATTACAAAATGTACATACAACTTAATTATACACTGCATATCAAATTATCACTAGACGGGAGAATTATGCATTCAAACACCATCCCTCAAAAATAGACACGAAAGCATGCATCGTCCCTCATACAAAGGATTCATATAACATTCATGCCCATTATATGAAAAAATGGTGCTTCACACAATTTCCTGTATCTCTTAAACATGGCATACTGATCCTACATTAACGCAATACAATAAACGCATCACATATGAATTATGACTTAAATGTTTTCAGTGACCTGCGTTGTAAAAGAGAGAAAAATGTCAATACAAAAAAATGACATAGCTGAGAAGTTATTCTTTAATGATCTTATGAGTCTTTTTTAACGATATTCCAACAAACATAGCTATAATCATTAGTAGTGCAACATTAATTCTGCCTTTTGTTAAGGCCATGTGGGCTGCACATATTCAAATGATATATCCAGAAAGCTTCTCGTGTGAGAAGACTTCTGTAATGATCACCACCCCTTTCTGATTTTCTTAATAACTCATTCCCACTATCTTTAAATAAAGATAGGGATCTATTATGACATGTTATAAAATGTCTAGATGCGTGTGACCCTGATCTAAATTGACTGTTTTCGCTAATTATATCAGTAATATGTTCAGATATTCATGCTTTTAATTTTCAGGATGTGCAGCCCACATAAATTTTACAACAAGCAGTACATTTGATGGTATATACTACATTTTCACTATAACAGTTTATATATGTTTTATATCAAACTCCCTAGTTTTGTCATGATTATAAAATGTCTTAGTTTTTTCTGCATATTTGCAAGTTCTGCCTTTGGTACTTCCATAGGTATGAAAACCTTCCATGTTCAACCAAGTATTCTCCTTCTTTTTATTTTTATTTTTCGTAGGGAATGCACTTGGGGATATTACATTACCTATAGTTTGAGCACGTTTAGCTACAATCTGGCATACATTTTTTAAGATAGATGCTTTTAAGAACAGGTTGATAGCGAGGGGTTACCATAAGGGGACATTGGAAAGGGCGGAAAAAGTGGTAGGGCACAAAAGTAGAAAGATGTTCCTTTGCAGTTAAGAAAAGGTGGTGGAGTTAAAAAAATCTAAAAATGTGAACAGAGATCAAAAGAAAAAAGAAACGAAGGAAAAAAATAAAAAACAGAATAACGATCAAAAACTACCGTATATACTCGTGTATAAGCCGACCCGTGTATAAGCCGACCCCCCTACTTTTGCCCCAAAAATCTGGAAAAACCTATTGACTCGTGTATAAGCCGAGGGTGGACCCCAGCACAGGTATACAGCCCCCAGCAGTGTGGTATACAGGCCTCCCCAGTGGTAGTATACAGCAGCCCCAGTGGTAGTATACAGCTGCCCCAGTGGTAGTATATAGCATCCCCAGCAGCCCCAGTGGTACTATATAGCATCCCCAGTGGTAGTATATAGCATCCCCAGTGGTACTATATAGCATCCCCAGTGGTAGTATATAGCATCCCCAGCAGCCCCAGTGGTAGTATATAGCATCCCCAGCAGCCCCAGTGGTAGTATATAGCATCCCCAGCAGCCCCAGTATATAGCAGCCCAGCAGCCCCAGTGGTAGTATACAGCAGCCCCAGTGGTAGTATACAGCAGCCCCAGTGGTAGTATATAGCATCCCCAGCAGCCCCAGTGGTACTATATAGCATCCCCAGTGGTAGTATATAGCATCCCCAGTGGTACTATATAGCATCCCCAGTGGTAGTATATAGCATCCCCAGCAGCCCCAGTGGTAGTATATAGCATCCCCAGCAGCCCCAGTATATAGCAGCCCCAGCAGCCCCAGTGGTAGTATACAGCAGCCCCAGTGGTAGTATACAGCAGCCCCAGTGGTAGTATATAGCATCCCCAGCAGCCCCAGTGGTAGTATATAGCATCCCCAGCAGCCCCAGTATATAGCAGCCCCAGCAGCCCCAGTGGTAGTATACAGCAGCCCCAGTGGTAGTATACAGCAGCCCCAGTGGTAGTATATAGCATCCCCAGTGGTAGTATACAGCAGCCCCAGCAGCCCCAGTATATAGCAGCCCCAGCAGCCCCAGTGGTAGTATTACAGCAGACCCCAGTGGTAGTATACAGCAGCCCCAGTGGTAGTATATAGCATCCCCAGCAGCCCCAGTGGTAGTATACAGCAGCCCAGTGGTAGTATATAGGAGCCCCAGCAGCCCAGTGGTAGTATACAGGAGCCCTAGTGGTAGTATACAGGAGCCCAAGCAGCCCCAGTGGTAGTATACATCAGCCCCAGATGTATATACAGCCCCAGAGGTAGTATACAGCCCCAGTGGTAGTATACATCAGCCCCAGAGGTATATGCAGCCCCAGTGGTAGTATACAGGAGCCCAAGCAGCCCCAGTGGTAGTATACATCAGCCCCAGGATGTCATTATAACAAGCCCCAGTGGTAGTATACAGCCCAGTGTAGTATCTAAGTAATACAGCCCCAGTGGTAGTATACATCAGCCCAGAGGTATATGCAGCCCCAGTGGTAGTATACAGCCCCAGTGGTAGTATACAGCCCCAGTGGTACTATCCAGCAGCCCCAGAGGTATATACAGCCCCAGTGGTAGTATACAGCAGCCCCACAGGTATATGCAGCCCCAGTGGTAGTATACAGCCCCAGTGGTAGTATACAGCCCCAGTGGTACTATTCAGCAGCCCCAGAGGTATATACAGCCCCAGTATTAATAAACAGCCCCCCCCCTCCTTATCATGGCCCCTCAGGCTGCGGCAGCTGTCAAAATAACAAACAGCTTATACATCACCTTCCGACGCAGCTCTGCGCTCCTCCGGTCCTCAGCATCTCCGCTCGCCGGCTGCTTCTTCTTGTTGTGCCGACTTCTGTGACCGCGCGCAGGAAATGACGTCATCTCCTGCGCCCGGTCACATGACACCGGCACAAGAAGAAAGAAGAAGCCGGCGAGCGGAGATGCTGAGGACCGGAGGAGCGCAGAGCTGCGTCGGAAGGTGATGTATAAGCTGTTTGTTATTTTGACAGCTGCCGCAGCCTGAGGGGCCATGATAAGGAGGGGGGGGGATGTTTATTAATACTGCGGGACGCATATTAAGGAGGGGGGCTGTGCAGTGCAATATGCACGGCATCCCCCCGCCGTTGATGGACGGGGGGATGCCGTGCATATTCATTGCACTAATGAGGCGGCCCCACGTGACCGCCTGCGGTCACCGCGGCCCCCTCATGCCTCCTCCAGTTCCCGGTCACAGCCCCCCCCCCACAGCATTACCGTATAGACCCGTGTATAAGCCGAGGGGGGGACTTTTCAGCCCAATTTTTGGGCTGAAAAACTCGGCTTATACACGAGTATATACGGTAATTGTTTAGCTGCGATATTGCAATCAGTTCTGTAATATAAAGTGAATTATTAATAATCATATTCCAATTTTAATAGAAGATGATAACCTGGCGTCTATTTTAAAGGATGGATGCCAGATTGTAGCTAAACGTGCTCGAACTATAGGTAACTTAACATCCCCAAGGGCATTCCCTACGAAAAAAAAATAAAAACAAGGAGAATACTTGGTTAAATGTGGAAGGTTTTTGTACGTGTGAAATTAACAAACACAGAATTTGCAAATATGCAGAAAAAACTAAGAAACATACCGAGCTTTAATGGTAAATCCATAGCACGATGTCCCGCGAAGCTCTCCGGGCTCTTCTGCATCACGGTAAGAGGTTATATTACAGTGATCGTTCACAGCAAGGACTGCTCTCACACTGATGGTCTCATTCATATTGTGAACTTCATTGTTGACATCATTTTTCACACACTGCAATTGCATTTTGGCTTAGTTTTTGTTAAAACAAAAGGACTGGTTATAATTTCTCATATGCTACTGCTCATCTTCGGTTATATTTCCTTAATTTAAAGAACTTCTTAGTACCAGATGTTTTTTATTATGTGTACGTACTTAAAACCATAGAATTTAAAGATGGTGTACTTAGTTTTTCTTATGACCATATACAAATAATATCATCTCTATTGTTAACCTCTGTGAACGTAAATACAGACATATATATCTATATTTACTATCTATCTACAGTGCTGTACAAATTAATTGGGACAAAGCAAGTTTTTCTTGCATTAGTTTTACTATTTCTGATAAGTGTTTTATCAGTTCTTGATGTCGTTTTCCTTTTTCTTCCACTTCTCCCTTTTCGTTTTGGAGAAAACGATCCAGTTTCATTGTGCGTGCAAATTATTCTTGAAACGGTAGATTTTCCAATGCCAACGGTGGAAGCGATTTCTCTTACAGTCAGACTTGTATGTTCATTAAGAGTAATAATTCTAGACTTCTTCCGTGGAGGAACATCCATTTTTACAGGCACGAATCACACTGAGAGAAAAAGTCCACTAAACCACTCCTCACAGAAACAAGCTCTCAACTGAAGCTGAGAGGGCAGCTAGCTGTTATTTTCTGACTAAAACCAGTCAAACCACATTTTGTTACTCAAGATTGTACACTCACACCTGTTCAAAGCAGTTCAAACAGGTTTGAATCACTGACTGGTAACCAACTTATAATTTTACTTAAAAAAATGCTTTGTCCCAATTAATTTGCACAGCACTCTATCTATCGATCGATCGGTCTGTCTGTCTGTCTGTCTGTCTATCTATCTATCTATCTATCTATCTATCTATCTATCTATCTATCTATCTATCTATCCATGTACACCTTATGTATAAAATGGAAAGTGTCTCTACAGTGTGGATCTCAAGTGTGCAATAGAAATATACCAGAGATGTAATCCATGGTATATATTCCTCATTGCTGTCACGTCTTGATCTGAAAATCCATCTGTTTCATCCACAGGTATGTTCCCGGCTGTAATATCTAGTATTCAGCGCCGGCTCCAGGTTTTTGTGGGCCCCAGGCAAAACAATCTCCGTGGGCCCCTTTAACACATACCACGATTCACAAATTTAATATAAAAGCTGCAGGCTGTGGATATATAATATAGAGGTTCCTGGGTGGGCTGTATATATAATATTGAGCCTGAGCAGGGCTGCATATATAAAATATGAAGGCTGCTACGCTGTGTATATATTATTGAAACTGCTAGACTGTATATATAATATAGAGGCTGCTTTGCTGTGTATATTATATAGAAGCTGCGGGCTGTATATATTTAGAGGCTTTGCAGAACTCTATATATTATTTGGAGGCAGTGGCAGCCCAGCAACAGCCTCCAAATAATATATACAGTCCAGCACAGCCTCCAAATAATAAATATAGCTAAGCAGAACCTTCATATTACATATATAGCAAAGCACATCCTCCATATTATACATAAAGCACAACATCTAAATACTATATACAGCACAGCCTCCATTTTATATATAAATCACAGCCTCCATTTTATATATACAGCACAGCCTCCATTTTATATATACAGCACAGCCTCCATTTTATATGTAATTCACAGCCTCCATTTTATATATAAATCACAGCCGCCATTTTATATATACAGCACAACCTCCATTTTATATATACAGCACAGCTTCCATTTTATATATAAATCACCGCCTTCATTTTATATACGCATCACAGCCTCCAAATAATATATAGAGCACAGACTCCATAGCCCAGCACAGCCTCCATATAGCCCAGCAGCAGCCTCCATATAGCCCAGCAGCACTCTATAGCCTAGAACAGCCTCCATAGCCTGCAGCAGCCTCTATACAGCTCAGCCCAGCCTCCATAGCCTGCAGTAGCCTCCATATAGTCCAGCAGCAGCCTCCACAGCCCAGAAGCAGCCTCTATAGCCCAGAACAGCGTCAGCAGCCTGCCACAGCCTCCAACAGGCTCAGCACAGCCCCAATAGCCTGCAGCAGCCTCCTTATAGTCCAGCAACAACCTCCACAGCCCAGAAGCAGCCTCCATAGCCCAGAACAGCCTCCATAGCCCACAGCAGTTTCCAAATGGCTCAGCACAGCCTCCATAGCCCGCAACAGCCTCCATATAGTCCAGCAACAGTCTCCACAGCCCAGAAGCAGCCTCTATACCCCAGAGCATTCTTTATAGTCCAGAACAGCCTTCATAGCCCACAGCAGCCTCCAAATGGCTCAGCACAGCCTCCATAGCCCGCAGCAGCCTCCATATAGTCCAGCAACTGCCTCCACAGCCCAAAAGCAGCCTCTATAGTCTAGAACAGCCTTCATAGCTCGCAACAGCCTCCAAATGGTTCAGGACAGCTTCCATAGCCCGCAGCAGCCTTCATATAGTCCAGCAGCAGCCTCCACAGCCCAGAAGCAGCCTCTATACCCCAGAACAGCCTCTATAGCCCAGAAATAGCCTCTATAGCCAGAAGCAGCCTCTATAGCCAGAAGCAGCCCCATAGCCCAGAAGCAGCCTCTATAGTCCACAGCAGCCACCATATGCCAGAACGGCCTCCAGATAATGTATAATATGGTGGTTCTCCTGGTACATCTGTCCCCTGGCCACATCTTGGTATATATAATCCCCATTGTACTGTACACAGTAAAAAAATAATTAATCCTACTCACCTTCCTTCTGCATCCCGGGTCTGTGTCCTCCTCAGATGCTTCCTCCAGTCTGTGCTTCCTTCCTGTATGGCTGCATCAGCGTGATGAGGTCACAGGGAGATGACTCATCATGCTGCTGCAGTTGGCAGAGGAGGAAGCTCCCCTGCTCCCAGGAGCACATGGCTAATTTGTGTCGCATACAAATTAGCCATGTGCGCTGACAGAGCTGTGGGAGCACTCAGCCGCTGGCTGCATGTCCCTGATGGCCAGTGGGCCCCCTGGATGCTCAGGGTCCTGGCACTTACCCTGGTACTCCAGGTGCTGATGCCGGCCCTGCTTGTATTAGCCTTCATACTCACTTAATCCTATACACTCCTGCACAGTTTCAGATTTATTAATATCTGTCCATCCTGTTTTGTGTTAGCTCTCCTGCTGTGTAGCAGTCCAAATGTTCATACTAACTCCAATCTCTTAATTCTCTCCGGCTGTGCTTCTCGCCAGTCTCCCTGTAGCTCCTCTCTTCTATTCACACCTGGTCCATCTCATGTGTATTACGGATATTTAAAAATAACCTTCCAGGTCTGTCTGTGTCTCCAAAGTGTGGATCTCAAGTGTACACTAAAAAATACCGTAAATGTCCCAGAAGCGATCAGAAGGTAACATCTACGACTGTTTAATAAACATATTTGCCTTTCTTTTCTGACCCTTGCTCTTTCACTATGCTTCTATATGCCCTTACAGTGTTTGCTCCACTAATCCTCACTCTCCTTTGCTATCCCCAAACCCCAGCACTTTCTAAACAAATAACCATCCCCCCTTCCCTCTTACCCTATCACCTCACCTCACCTGCAGGCTTGCTATTTCTTCTCACATCCCTCCTGCTACTCTCCTTCTCTCACCTGTTCTCCCTTTCTTTGCATTTTCTCAATGCTGGCAACATATCTATCAATCCTGCCCCACACCGACCCAATGCTTCCCACTAATTCTCCTTCCTGTTTCTTTCAAACTAAGATAAACTACTGCAATCTCTCATATATAAAATCTGTGACCCTGACCCCCAGCCCCTGCTCCCTCTCTCTGAAGCACTTTGGAATGTCCACTCCATCTGCAACAAACTCCATGTGATCCATGACCTCTTTTCCTCCTGCAACCTTTCCTTCCTGGGCCTCACTGAGACTTGGCTGACACTCTCTGATACTGCCTCCCCTGCTGCACTGAGCTATGGTGGCCTCCACTTTACCCACACTTATCGCCCTGGCAACAGACATGACAGAGGAGTTGGCTTCCTCCTTTCTACCACTGCACCTTCAACCTAATTCAACCCCTACCCTCTCTTCATTTGGCATCAAAGAACTTGCCCTATCCTTGATCTCCTCATACCTTTCTGACTGCACATTTAGCTTTTACCACTCCCACACTACCTCCTCATCCCGCCCGCTATCTGTTGCAGTCATACAAGGCTCTGTACTGTAACCCCTACTCTTTTCCATCTATACCCTTTGTCTGGGACAACTCATAAAGTCCCTTGGCTTCCAGTACCACCTGTATGCTGATGACACTAGATCTACCTTTCTGGCCCGGAATTCATCTACCTTCTGCCCCAGAATCCCTGAGTGTCCATCAGCCATATCCACCTTCTTATCCTCTCGCTTCCTAAAGTGCAATGTGAACTCATTATCTTTCCTCCAACTTGTATATCTTCCTTACCTGATCATTCTATTATGGTAAATGTCATAACACTCTCACCTGCAGCTGAAAATCGCTACCTTGGAATAACCCTTGACTCAGCCCTGTCCTTGAAACCGCACATCCAAACACTCACCACCTCCTGTTGCCTCCAGCTCAAAAATATTTCCACAATCCATCATTTACTCAACTCTCAATCTGCTAAAATGCTTGTACATGCCCTCATCATCTCCTGCTTTGACTACTGCAACATCCTCCTCTGTAGCCTCCCTGATAACACTCTCACACCTCTCCAGACTGCCCATAAATCTAATGCCCGACTGGCATTAAAAACACATCTCTTTATACTAGCCTACCACCTGACCTCATCTATGTAATTATTCCCATTCTGTCCTTCTCCAAATCTGGCCTCTTGTATCATCTTTCTACACCCCAATGCAGTTTATAGCACTGTTCTTGTACAGATCCTGGTGGTGAACAGTTCATGCAGCATTATGTGAATCCCCTAGTTATCATATTGATAGCTGGACCATATATGACAGCATTTGTTACTGTTACCTTTTGTGTCTCCCCTATTTTCTCATAGATTGTAAGTTTGAGAGCAAGGACCTCACTCCTAATGTGCTCAGTGATGTACTTATTTATTTTTTGTCTCATATGGTCTGTATTGTATTATATTTGTATTGTATTTTATCTTATTATTGTATTGTATATTATTGAGTCGGGCCGGCAGGGATAGGGTTACTTGGATACCGGGATGGTGGCTTCAGTGGGGGATCATGGCTGGTCGGGGTCCCGATTCCGTGCCCTGGGCACTCAATGGCTGATGGGGGGGGTGAAGATGGTGGGATTACACGTGACGCCACCTGTGGTACCTGGTAATGTGGTTACCAGCGCTGCAGCCGGCCGTTGAGGTGATGGTGATGCAGCAGTGATAGTACAGCTCCCCACAGTCGGAGCTTTACCTCAGGGCAGCGGGGTGGATGAGAGGATTAGTAGTTTTCAGCTGTGTGTAAGAGCTGCAGGCGGGGCGGTGAATCAGGCCCACACATAATAGTCTCTGTTTCAGTACCTTTTTACTGATGTCGGGTAGCAGGTTTTCGGTCCAGGAAGGTAACCAGGTGGCCAATGCAGTTTGGGACGTCCACCTTAGAGAGTTGCGAGGCCTAATCTGCCAGTGTGTGTGATGGTTGGGATGAGATCTGCCTGAAGCTTGATCTGCCACTCTTTCTCCTCAGGAGTCTGCTCCAAAAGCTGCAATTAAGGACCTTTCTTGGGATCCCTGTTTTCTCTAGGGTCTTGATCCTTTTTTTGGGTCTAGCTCAAGCCGTTACTTTCTCCTGAGCTCAGGGGGACTAAATACTCCTTGTCTGTCCGTGATTTCTGTGCTACTGAGGCGGTCGACAGGGTAGGGGATACTCGGGTACCGGGGCTGATGGCGACTTGGATGGGGGATCACGGCTGGTCTGTCCCCGGTCCCGTGCCCTGGACCCTCAATGGTGGGGAATGGCGGGGGATGATGGTGGTGAAGGGGGATTGTTTACGTGATGCCACCTGTGGTACCTTTTAAAGTGTATACCAGCGCTGAGGTGATGGAGGTGCAGCTCAGTGTAGTACAGCTCCCCACAGGTGGAGCTTTGCCTCAGGGCAGCGGGGATGGATAAGGGGAGTTGTAGTAGCGTCTCTGCAGTCAATGCTGTGGATAACGGCGGTTAAACAGGCACACGCACACACAGTGGTCTTTGTTTCGGTAACTTTTACTGGTGACAGGGTAACAGGTACAGTCCAGAGAAGTTACCTGGTCCCCGGGGCAATTTGGGACTTTCAACTTGGAGAGTTGTGAGGCCACCTGTATGGTGGTTTGGGATAAGTTCTGCCTGTAACTGAACTCTCCATATCAGGGCTTTGCCCTATCACTGCCTCCTTTGGCCCCTGGTCCTGTGTTTGGTCAGTTTGAGTGTCTCTTAATTTGTTACCTCAGGGGGATTTGGCGCTCCTGGTCCTTCCAGGCTTTTACTGCTGCACTGAATGCTTTGCAGTGACGGACTCCGGTGTCCGGGTGAGCTACAGGGAAACCGGTTGGTTCCCTCCTTTAATTCTCCTATTCTTTCACTGGCCTCTGACTCTCTCCCTAGGGTGCAGCACAGCTGGGTCAGTGTTCCCTGGTCCTGGGCCTGGATCATTCCCAGCGACGAGCTCCTCACTCCTGCTCTCTTCACTGCCTGACTGGAACTAACTGCTTCTCACTGGACCAACTGACTCCTCCCCTCAGGCCTGGATCTTATTAAAGGGGATCTGGCTTAAGGCAGCCAGTAGAGCTTCCCCTTCAGGTCTGGGGTGGAAGGTGTTTGTGTGCTGTGTGTACCAAGATGTAAATCCCTCCTTGCACCGGTGAATACTGTGGCAATCCCCTGCAGGGGTGCCACACTACAACTGGAGATGTAGCAAGAACGGACTCTGGTGTCCGGGTGGATTTTAAGGGTAACTAGCTATGTTCCCTTCTTCTGTTCTGCCTAACTCTTCCACTGGCCTCCGTCCCTCTCCCTAGGGCGTTGTACAGCTTGGATCAATCTTTCCTGGTTTTGAACCTGGCTTGGTCCCAGCAACCAGCTCCTTTTAGTTCCTTCTGTCCTAACTGAATTTCTTGACTTACTGAATTCCATGCTTGACTGACCTTAACTGAGCTGAGGTCCTCCCTCAGACATGGATCTTTATAGGGGATCTTGCTTAAGGCAGCAAGTAGAGCTCTCCCTTCAGGCCTGGGGTGAAAGGTGTTGTATGCTGTGTATGCCAAGGTGTACATCCTTCCCTGCACCGGTGGGTCCTGTGGCAATCCCTGCAGGGGTGCCACATTATTGTATTGTATTGTATACTCTCTGAATTGTAAAGTGCTGCGGAATATGTTCGTGCTATATAAATAAATTATAATCTAACTCTCTCCTCGTTACTCCCCTGTATCTCCCCTCTGCAAACTGGCTCCCAATTCCCCAATGAATCCAGTTCAAAATACTAACACTGACTACAAAGCCGTCCATAACCTGTCCCCTCCTTATATCTCTTACCCATTCTTCCAATATCTTCCCTCCCATAATCTCTGGTTCTCCCTCCTGCTCTCCTCACCATTTTGCTTCTCACCAAATAGCCTTCAACACTTCTCCTGAACATTTCCATCCTCCAAAATTCTGCACCCAACATATCTGATTATCCATCATGCTCAGATCCTTCAGACAGAAGCCATCTCTTCAGGAAATCGTAAAGCCTGCAATGACCAGCTGCCACCTCACCACCACTGGAGCTGCCACCCCACCACCACTGGAACTGCTGCCTCACCTCCACCGAATCTGCTGGACTTCCAACCTACTGTTTTCCTCATCATTCTCCTGTAGAATGTAACCCTGCAAGGGCAGGGTCCTCTCCCCTCTGTATCAAACTGTCATTAATAATTTGTTCTATGTATCTTGTATGCAACCCCTTCTCATGTACAGCACCATAGAATTAATGGTGCTATATAAATAAAATAATAATAATAATAATAATGTAATTTTCACTAAACCTGTGTCTATTTGAGTGACATTGTGCTTAAACAGAGTCGTCACTACAACTAAGCAGTCGACTGACATGGAAACCTCTAGTCATCACAGGCGACGTTCTGTATCTTTTCCAGATAACTTGTGATTTCACTGGCTATTGCAAATCTTTGAACCTGTACTACCCATTATATCTAAGACTGTCTGCACAGGAAGAAGACATGACTCGTGTGCAGTAGCCCACTGTGACCTATCAAATTGCAATGGAAGCTGACTTAATGGATTAAGCTAAATTGTTTAAAAGGGAATGGAAAAAAAATGTACATCTTTCTTTCTTGAAGCAATGTCTAATAACTAATGATTTCGGCTACTAGCGCAATTTACGCAACATATACCATACATAATAAGCGTTAATGGAGAATTAAGCATGTCAGTGTCTGGTGCAGCCACATCTTACTCATACATATGTTAAGAATTTCATGGCCTGGTTGCAGACAACAAAGGCAAAACATATTATAATAATGAATAGCTTGATCCAATGACGGCTTATTCATACCATACTCAATTTCCCTGAAACAGCCTTCAATCTGTACATGTAGACGTGAATATTAATAAATAAGCAACTGAGCACTGATTTATATTTAATGGGGACACATTCTTCTATTTACATCAAAGCAATCGCTGAATTCGTTGTGTACACTTATGATTTTAAATATATTAGTGAGAGTGAATTCTTTGTTGTGTTGCTTCCAAACTTCAATTACCAATTGCCATTACCAGATATGCTATCCCGCTAAGTGGATCATTACTTATTTGTTCCATAGAAAAAGCAAGAGAAATGTTAGGAGGAAAAAAGAGAAATAAGGTTCAGTTGTTGGCTGGAAGTTGGTGTTTAGTGGTATTTCACAATTTCTTTCAGTAAATATTTCAGTCCCAGGAGACTGTAGTGTGAGTCATAACGGTGAAAGGAGAACACAGCACATAAAGTACCTAAAATGATCTCTCCGTCTCCATCATTAAGGCTGGCTTCACATTTGCGTATGGGAAGGCAGCGTATTGCTGCGTTCCCATAAGCAGTCAAACGCATGCGCACTGCGTTCCTATGTTTAACATAGGAACGCATGGTGCCTGCGTTTGCTGCGTTCGGGTGCGGATGCGGACGATATCTGCTCCTTCCGGTGTCCAGCGTCCGCACCCGGGACGCAGCATGTTGGTTTTTTTTGTGCGTTTGGGGACCTTGGAAAATCAGCAAGCGTCCCCAAGCGCACAAAAAATGCATTGTCTTCAATGGGTCCGCAGTGTTCAGCGCTTGACAGCGCAGGAGAACGCTGCGGATCCATTGAAAAATCTCCCGGTGGCTGCCGGTGATGTCACAGGAGCTCACCTACGGCCACCGGGAGATCAGCTCAGCCACTGCTGTCCTCCTCTCGGTGTCAGCGCGGGAAGATTCAAACAGCTGTCAGATCAGCTGTTCTCCCCGCCGACACGTCCCGGAGGTTACCGGCGGCCGGGAGGCGGAGATCTCCGATGCTGATCTCCGCCCCCTGACAACGCCGATCGGCTGGCCAGCCTGCACAGTGATGTGTCCGCAGGCGGACATTCTCCGCTGCGGACACATCTTTTAGGCCCTGCTTTGCACTGCGTATGTGTCTGCATGCCATCAGCATGCAGACACATACGCAAATGTGAAGCCAGCCTAAAGTTGTTCATGAGCAGCTCACAACTACAATGCAGAGGAATGACAGCTCTGGGGAGCAGGAGTAGGGGAACTGTAGAAGGCTAGGGTCACACAAATGCCCCTGAATGCAATTCTAGCACTACTGTGACTGTAGCCTTAAGCTCAGCACAAGTTCTGCTGTAGAGCATTCAGTTATCAAGGGTTTGTGCAGAATCTATTTACATATAAAGATAACAAGACATTTGAGCAAACACATAACTCTGGAAAGTGAGAGCATTGGTTCTTACACATGCTCTGTAAGCAGCTGATAGCCGTAGTTTGTGATTTGCCACAATTTGTAGCAGCAGCTTGTCAGGAGTTGCTGGGGGTGAGGCGCAGCTCCACAGAAATTAATCAGGTGGAAAGACATAGATGGTATATAAGGAGTAAACTCTGTGCTGTTCCCTAGATGTAATTGCTATTTGGTTGTTCAGTTTGTATATAGTAGGAAATAGTTTGCATTCATTTGTTGTTTGTTAAATATATTGCAATGTCTTGTTATGCCACTGTCCAGCTTTTTGAATGCCCCTCATGTTTTTCTGTTTAATTTAAATTTGTTGAAACTTGATGTGTCATCAGCTGGCAGTTGGTGGGTCACTCGCCTCAAGCAGCCAATTTTTGTGTCATGTCGCTGTGAGATTAGGACCACATCTACTGGGCTCGTGAAGGCATTAACAATGTCAACAGCTTCAGACAGTCACAGTTTTATATTAACAACTAGATGGCGGCCCGATTCTAAAGAATCGGGTAGTCTAGAATCCATATATAGTTTATTTACTAATAGTTAGGGGAGTGCAGTGAAATTAATTGTGTGTATACAGGTGGCTCAGTGGGTAGCAGAGTATACGGTCGCTCAGTGGGTAGCAGAGTATACGGTGGCTCAGTGGTTAGCACTGCGCGGTGGCTCAGTGGTGAACACTTCACCGTGGCTCAGTGGTTAGCACTGCGCGGTGGCTCAATGGTTAGCACTGCGCGGTGGCTCAGTGGTTAGCACTGCGCGGTGGCTCAGTGGTTAGCACTGCGCGGTGGCTCAGTGGGTAGCACTGCGCGGTGGCTCAGTGGTTAGCACTGAGTGCGGTGGCTCAGTGGTTAGCAGTGAGTGCGGTGGCTCAGTGGTTAGCAGTGAGTGCGGTGGCTCAGTGGTTAGCAGTGAGTGCGGTGGCTCAGTGGTTAGCAGTGAGTGTGGTGGCTCAGTGGTTAGCAGTGAGTGCGGTGGCTCAGTGGTTAGCAGTGAGTGCGGTGGCCCAGTGGTTAGCAGTGAGTGCGGTGAGATTGGTCAGCGCAATGCCGTGGGCAGAGTGGTCAGCGCAGCGCCGTGGGCAGAGTGGTCAGCGCAGCGCCGTGGGCAGAGTGGTCAGCGCAGTGCCGTGGGCAGAGTGGTCAGCGCAGCGCCTTGGGCAGAGTGGTCAGCGCAGCGCTGTGGGCAGAGTGGTCAGCACACACATACACACACTCCGCTACACTTACCACCGACCCTGCGTCTTCTCCGCCGCCTGGATCCTGAGTCAACATGTCGCCGCCCCCGGACGACTGGATGCAATATGTTGTCCGGGTAGTTTGCTGAGACATCTTGGACGCTATAATGGATCCAGTAGTTTGGGGGCGGCGACATGTTGACTGAGGATCCAGGCAGCGGATGCAGGGTCGGTGGTAAGTATAGCGGAGTGTGTGTGTGTGTGTGTATGTGTGTGTACAAAGTTGAGGGAAGTGCGGACAAAATGACGGAAGTGCCTACATACACACATATATACACATACTGTACATTGCATATGGAGGGGTGAGGAAAGCAAAGGCTGGAGGGGTGAGGAAAGCGGAGGCTGGAGGGGTGAGGAAAGCGGAGGCAGGAGGGGTGAGGAAAACGGAGGCTGGAGGGGTGAGGACGGGTGAGGCGGGCAGAGGACGGGCAGAGGATGGGCAGAGGCGGGCAGAGGACGGGTAGAGGCGGGAGAGGACGGGAGAGAACGGGCAGAGGCTGGAGCGGCCGCGGGCAGAGGCTGGAGCGGCCGCGGGCAGAGGCAGGAGCGGCCGCGGGCAGAGGCAGGAGCGGCCAAGGGCAGAGGCTGGAGCGGCCACGGGCAGAGGCTGGAGCGGCCGCTGGCAGAGGCAGGAGCGGCCGCGGGCAGAGGCTGGAGCGGCCGCGGGCAGAGGCACTTAGTGTATTTCAAATATGGCGGCATAGCGTCCGCCGCTATTCTGATTGGTCGCGCGCCTGAACGCGGCGACCAATGAGAATAGGCGCACTGTATGGCTCCATACTTCAAATACACTGTACTCAGTGTATTTCAACTATGGAGGCATTGCGCGCACCGCTATTTTGATTGGTCGGCGCCGTCAGCGCGCCGGCCAATCAGAATAGAGGCGGGCGCTATGCCGACATAT
Source organism: Allobates femoralis (assembly GCA_033576535.1). Classification (NCBI taxonomy): domain Eukaryota; kingdom Metazoa; phylum Chordata; class Amphibia; order Anura; family Aromobatidae; genus Allobates; species Allobates femoralis. Next base: position 152,567,229 of record JARQOC010000002.1, on the reverse strand, counting down.
TTGAAGTACACTGAGTACAGTGTATTTGAAGTATCGCGCCATACAGCGCGCCGCTATTCTGATTGGTTGGCGCGCTGAACGCGGCGACCAATCAGAATAAGCGCGCTGTGTGGCGCCATACTTTAAATACACTGACTACAGTATATTTCAAATATGGCGGCATTGCGCACACCGCTATTTTGATTGGTCGGCGACTTGAGCGCGCCGACCAATCAGAATAGCGGCGGGCACTATGCCGGCATATTTGAAATACACTGAGTACAGTGTATTTGAAGTATCGCGCCATACAGCGCGCCGCTATTCTGATTGGTCGCTGCGTTCAGCGCGCCGACCAATCAGAATAGCGGCGCGCTGTATGGCGCCATCCTTCAAATACACTGTACTCAGTATATTTCAAATATGGCGGCATTGCGCCCGCCGCTATTCTGATTGGACGGCACCTTCAGCGCGCCGACCAATCAGAATAGCAGCGGGCGCTATGCCGCCATATTTGAAATACACTGAGTACAGTGTATTTGAAGGATGGCGCCATACAGCGCGGCACTATTTTGTTTGGTTGCCGCATTCAGCGTGGCGACCAATCAGAATAGCGCCGCGCTTTATGGCGCCATACTTCAAATACACTGAGTACAGTGTATTTCAAAGATGGCGCCATAGCTGGCGGCGCTATTCGGATTGGTCGACCGCATTCAGTGTGGCGACCAATCAGAATAGCGCTGCGGTCTATGGCGCCATCTTTAAAATACACTGTACTCAGTGTCTTTGAAGCATGGCGCCATAAAGCGCAGCGCTATTCTGATTGGTCGCCGCCAGCCGCGATCGACGACTCAGAATAGCGGGACGGGGCACGGAGCGGGCGCGAGGTAACCGGGAGCCAACCTCGCCTCTCAGCTACCTCGCGTCGGCGGACCGAGCGCGAGGTAGCCGGAGCTCGGCTCCCGGCTACCTTGCGCCGGGGATCTCCGTGGCGGGCATATCCACGGCTCAGCTCCGGGGAGCCGCGAGCCAGCCGGGATTTGCCAGGTACCGCCGCCGCAATTCTGATTGACCAATCAGATTCAAGCCGCAGCACGGCGCCATGTTTCAAAATCTAAGAGTTTAAAAAAATAAATAAATAATAATTTAAAAGATGGCGGCGCTCTTCTCATTGGTCGCCGCTAGGCGCGAGCGACCAATGAGAAGAGTGGGGTGGGGCACGGCGCCATATTTAAAATCCAGCGGGAACTTTGGATTTCAAATATGGCGCCGTGCCCCGCCCCACTCTTATCATTGGTCGCTCGCGCCTGACGGCGACCAATGAGAAGAGCGCCAGGAAACACGGCACCATCTTTAAATTTTTTTTTTTTCACTTCTTAGATCTTTAAACATGGCGCTGTGCCGCGGTTCGAATCTGATTGGTCGCTCGCAAGCGAGCGACCAATCAGAATTGCGGCGGCGGTACCGGGCAAATCCCGGCTGGCTCGCGACTCCCCGGAGCTATGCCGCGGATATGCCCGGCACGGAGATCCACGGCTTGCTCCGGCGGCGCGAGGTAGCCGGGAGGCGACGTCGGCTCCTGGCTACCTCCCGCCCGCTCCGGTGGCGCGAGGTAACCAGGAGCCGAGGTTGGCTCCCGGCTACCTCGCGCCCGCTCTGCCGGCGCGTGGATTCCCAAACCGACCTCTGGTCGGCTCGCGGATCCACGCACCGGCGGAGCGGGCGCGAAGTAGCCGGGAGCCGAGCTCGGCTCCCCGATACCTCGCGGCCGCTCCGGAGATAAATGTCCGCCGGAGGTCGGCCCTAAGCGCAGCGGATCTTCCTGAGGTCCGCTCCGCTTAGGGCTGCCATCTTGGTCCACCCTGAGCGGGTGTAGTAAACGCTGTTGACGCTGGTGACATCACTTATCTCCGGACATTTATCTCCGGACAAAGCCACGGAAGTTGGCTTTTATCCGGAAATAGAATTCTAGGCAATTATATAATAGATTATTTTAACTGTATCTGGGCACCATGTTTTGTCGTGGTTTTACATTTGAGTGTACAGAAGCTGAATCTGTGCAGGTCCTGTCATCTCCTTGTTTGGATACAGAGGTAGGAAACTCTCACAGCACCCATCAGCCAGCCATATCTTTAATCACCTTGTGAGGAGAAAGAGCAGTCAGAAATTGCTTAAGAGTCCAGTCCCCGTCTCTGTCTTCACCCAAAGCAAAGCCGCATCCCTCACAGGAATTGCTATAGCAACAAGGCAAATCTGAGAGAGGCAAAGTATGTCTGCAATAATCTACACTTGCCAGAAGTCTTCTGTAAACGTCACCAAGCTGCCTTACATGAACATTTGTTTGCAAAAGTAGAGAACAGTTTTTGTACCCACAGTTTTACCTCAGGTTACTCCTACTGAAGAGACTTTCTGCAAGTTTTACCTCAGAGTGCTATAACAATTTGCCATGTAGCAGCAGTGACCCAGACCGGAAACCCCACAATTCACTCAAAATAATTTGGAAATTTTATTGAAGCGACCAATAGGAACTGAACAGTGATTTTCATCCTCAAAATCGAAAGTCCATTTTTTAAAGAGTCAGTACACCTGTGCAATCTCCCGGCACTAAAGTACAGCAATTGCAACCTGATTCTGAACATTATCAAGAGCAAGAAGCAGAAGACACAGTTGCAACACACCAAGTCGCATGAACAATACGGTCTCTCACGGTTTGTGAACAAGTGCAGCCAGCACCACTCTCGGTGTATTGCGCTCCTCAAAGGTTCCACAGCTGTTCCACGGCTCCAGGGTGTCCCTTCTTTGCCTGCCCTGCGCTCAAGCGTCCTGCGCTCTGGGCGTTCTGTTTACCCGGTGCATACTTCCGGTATAGTGGTGCGTCACTTCCTGTTTTGCGGTAAAAGATGAAGCTGCACGAGTCACAGCGGGATCATGTACCTTGTTTATTAAACAATGTGGGGTCTTACATGGTGAGGGGTGCGGGTGGGAGGACGGGGGGATTCAGCAGCGATGGCCATTTCACGCCGCAAGTGGCGCTTCCACGGGCATACAATCCATACGGTCTCTCAAAGCGATGCTAAAAATTATTGAAAACTACTACACCACAAAAGATGATCTCTGCGATAACCTGGAAGATTTATGGGAATGAGACTTTTCTAAAGAACCCTATCGACAAAACCTTGTCTGAGCTAAACAAGGCTGAATCAATAGAAAGAATAAGAGATGCCATGGTGCAGTATGTTAAAGATAAAGCAGAATTCCAAATCACTCATTTAGAAGAAACCAGATTGCACAGGTCAAATTCATCTCAACATTCTGCTTAAATAAAAGAAGGAGGGGGAACAAGAGGCGCAATAGTGCCCTATCACTATGGCACTGAGTACAAAGTGGTGAAAAAGGGGGTTCACTCACCTGAGGCAGTTGTGTCACCCACAACTGGCTTGAAGGTGTATTCAATGCTTATTACCAGATGGCTGCTGCAGGATTTCCACCATCCACTCAAGTGTGGAAACACATCAAGTTGTAGGGAAAAAAATGGTGTATCACAATCCGCGCTGCCAGAATCATCCGCTCCAAAAGTAATGCACATGAAGATGGAACTTCAACATAACTCCTTTATTTCCTCCTACGCGTTTCAGTGCCCTCCTGGTACCTTCCTCAGGGATACCAACACCTCACCAACCTCTCTTATTTATATCACATCTCATATCAATGATAAGTGGGAGTGAACATCAATAATGACGTCAAAATCGTCATCCAAGGGAGGAGGGTCACAGATTTTGGCGCAAAACAACCCATTAAAAACATACAATAAAAAGTTAATCACATAGTATACATACACATTATAAAAAACAAGTTTAAGAAAATTGTGCAAAAAAAGCAGCAAAAAACCAGGCAGAACCGCTGAAGAAAACTATGTATAATATCTATTCAGAAAATAATGATAGTCTTTCTATTCTCCTCTCTGGGGGATAGAACCTGCCAAACTCCCTGGATACTTGAGCAAGCATCCCTATATTTTTATCCTATGTAATCCAGGAGCATAATCATTTGATTTTCTGATCTGCTCAATATATAACAGAACAAGTGGTGCTTGTTAAAGATAGGGATGCTTGCTCAAGTATCCAGTGAGTTTGGCAGGTTCTATCCCCCAGAGAGGAGAATAGAATGACTATCATTATTTTCTGAATAGATATTATACATAGTTTTCTTCAGCGGTTCTGCCTGTTTTTTTGCTGCTTTTTTTGCACAATTTTCTTAAACTTGTTTTTTATAATGTGTATGTATACTATGTGATTAACTTTTTATTGTATGTTTTTAATGGGTTGTTTTGTGCCAAAATCTGTGACCCTCCTCCCTTGGATGACGATTTTGACGTCATTATTGATGTTCACTCCCACTTATCATTGATATGAGATGTGATATAAATAAGAGAGGTTGGTGAGGTGTTGGTATCCCTGAGGAAGGTGCCAGGAGGGCACTGAAACGCGTAGGAGGAAATAAAGGAGTTATGTTGAAGTTCCATCTTCATGTGCATTACTTTTGGAGCGGATGATTCTGGCAGCGCGGATTGTGATACACCATTTTTTTCCCTACAACATTCTGCTTAGTCATACATATAATCTTGCCAAGAAGTTCAGTCTTGAGTGACAGATTACAAGAAGCTCACATAACATCATAGCAATCCAAAATAAGACATTCCTTCATCAAAAAGGAGGAAGATGCAGAGGCAGAAGCCAAGAAAGCAGAGACAGAAGCCAAGAAAGCAGAGACAGATTCAGATGCAGAGGCTCAGATAAAGATTTTTCATATGTAGATGAAAGAAGAAATCGCACTAGCTGAGGTAAAAGTACTTGAACAAGCATTGTCTTGATCCTCTATGCCTACCACCACAGGAAGAAGATGACCCAGTTGATCATACCAGCGACTATATCATTTATTTATGCAAACATTCATTTGCAGCATCCCCTGTTTTCAAGTGGCAGAAGGGCACAAGATTCATCACTTCTATCAATAGACACAAGGAAATACCCATATCAACGGTGATTGAATGTGATCAAATACTCGACCATAGGGATGAGATCCCTACCCCAGAGGTTGCACTTCACAAACCACACTTACAGCACCTAGCCAGTATTACCGTCCTACCTATACAGGTCCTCTCACTATCTGCTATACAGTGTATGTTCATATGGTCAATAGGGTCAGTAGGGTTATCTTTTTCCTCTCCCTATGTGTATTTTCCGAGCAATTACAGGCTTTCCAATATTGAGACTTGCTCAAATTTATATGCTGTGAAGAAAATTTTTGGGAAGAATGTTGCATATTTGATTTGCCTATCTCTACCAGGCATCTTCATGGGTAAGAACAACCAACTCTCATTCTATATATGACAGTGCACATGAGGAATAGTGCAGGAACATGACATTGTGATTTTGGAACATGGATGGTTGTTAGGTTTATTGAAAAAAAATGGGAAAATGTAACTTTGCTGTGTTTGGACCATTGCATAAGATCAGCGCTACTATTGGTTATTTTGGACTGCAGATCAATGATACTCATTGTACCTGATATTTTATTTTCCATTGTTTGTTGAGAGGTGGCTTCTAGTTGTGTAAAGAATTATAATGGCTACTCACTCACCACAGCCCCGCATGCTCGCTGCCTCGGAGTAATCCTTGACCCCGCACTCTCTTTCAAATCACATATCCAAGCCTTTACCATCTCCTGCAGTCTTCAAATCAAAAATATTTTCTGTATCTGTACATTCCTTGACCAAGAAACTGCGAAAAAATTCATGCACGTCCTCATCATCTCCTTCCTCGACTACTGCACCCTCCTTTCTGGTCTCGCCTCTAGCACTCTTGCACTCCTCTATTCTACCCTAAACTCTACTGTCTGACCAATCCTCACTATTCCCCAGCCTCTCCTTTGTAACAAGCCCTTCACTGGCTTTCTATTGCCCAGAGACTCCAATTCCGAACCCTTATCATAATATCCAAAGTCATCCACAACCTGTCCCCTCCATACATCTGTGACATGGTCTCCTGGTACTTACCTAAATGCAGCCTGTGATCCTCTCAAGATCTCCTTGTCTACTTCATTCTTATCTCTTTTTCTCACAATCGCATACAGTAATTCTCTTGTGCATTCCCATAATCTGGAACACTTTGCCGTAATACATCAGACTTTCCCCTACCCTGGAAACCTTCAAACGGAGCCTGAAGTCCCACATCTTCCAACAAGCCTACAACATGCAGTGAGCCTCAGTCCATCAAACTATCGCACGACCGGCTCTACCCTCACCTACTGTATCCTCACCCATCTCATGTAGATTGTGAGCCCTTGCAGGCAGGGTCCTCTCTCCTCCTGTACCTGAGTGTGTCTTGTACTGTTCATAATTATTGTACTTGTCTATGTATGCACCTTTTAACATGTAAAGCGCCATGGAATAAATGTTGATATAATAATAAATAATAATAATAATTTGAATACATTGTGACATAATAAACATCAAAATTCACCCAAATGGAAAATGTTTTCTCTGACATTATCCCATTCACATGGTAAATAAATCAGATGTATGTTGCTTCTACTGCCTACTTGTCTTCACCAGTTATAAGCAATAGTGACCAACTCTGTTAAAATCGAGGCATGCCCTCATGAAGTAAAACCCAGATGTGCAGATGCCAGTAAGTCTGTGTCACATATGGTTCATCTAAACTACAGAACTTGTTCATCATAAAACATGAGTAAAATATTTCGTTTTTACTCATTATCTAAAGGCTGTAAGGGTAAAGGAACTTTTCACCATAGATGGTAAATGTATATGGACATCTCAATATGTATATCAACAATAAAGAAAAAAGCATACAACGAGTGAAAAATAGTATTGAACAAGTCACCAATTCTCTGAACAAATATATATTTTTAATAGTACTATTGACATGAACGTCTCACCAACTTTCGGTAAAACCCATCCAATCCACACAGGCACAGAAATCAGACCATAGATGTCCATAATTCATTGTCATGAAAAATGTTACAGGAAAAAAGTTTTGTTTTGAACACACTTATGGTACCTTTACACGCCGCTACTGGATGGTGGCAACAACCGGTACATGAGAGAAATGTATCTTGCACCGCCAATTCAACCCGAGGTAGCGGCGTGTGAAGACGTTGTAGCCACCCGCCAGTGGTCGGCACCTGTTTCAGAGCACTGCCCTAAAACAGGTGGTTACTCAGCCGATGGTAGCAACCTGTTTCGGCGTGTAAAGAAGGAACAGAAGGGTTGTTTCTACACCATGCTATGTACCTGGTATGTACCTGGGGCGTGACACAGCCTCCGGGAAACCACCCCCCTTCAGCGATCATTGGTGGAAGCTCCTGCGTTACGATTGGTTGTCACTGCATAGGGCGGCATATTTAAGGAGCTGACCAGTCACACTACACAATTGCCGAGCATCATGTATTAATCAGCCTCCTGCGCTGCCTGGCCAATCATGATTTATTGCTTTGTCCTATCAGCGTACGGACGTCTCGTAATCCACAATTGTGGCACGCCTATGTGTTGTCCCTGCTGCACCAGGTCCGCCCATATTAGCTTATTGTAGCGGTGTGTAAATGAGGTAAGGTGCTCTGCAGAAGGTAACTTGAGACACCCGGCGGTGTATCCAGAGATAGATGTAACCTACCGTAGCGCACCTTGTTGCGGCGTGTAAAGGTGGTGCGATTACCGTTTGCAATCGTTTGTGCGTGCTCGTGCACGTGAAGTAGCCGGTTGTTGCCACCATCCAGTAGCGGCGTGTAAAGGTACCATTACTGAGTCAGGAGCTCAGCTTCTTCAGAGGGTATGTGGAAGAAGCCGGACAAAATGCACATTTTGGTGGAGGGACCCGGCGTGTACACTACCACTTTGTAACCAGGTAAAATACTTGTAACACATGACTGAACATACACTTTTGGATTGTTTACAGCAACACTGACCTAATCATATCACTCATTTCCCTATTGGGTATCTACTTGCCCAATATATTGAATTTACGACCAGGTCCTTCACTCAATATTACCATCATTGATATATGCTCATCTTTAACATGCATATAATAAGTCAGTCCTACCTTTGTGCATATTACCTGATTTTATGTACTGTATATTTTTACTTCAATGCTCCATTATGTCCATCATTGAGGCACTGCTTTTTGTTATTTCTTATTGTATTAAAGAAATATTTTATTATAATTTTTTGCACACCTATATTAGTATAAAGTTTATGATACATTGTGTTTTTGTTGTACTTTCATGCATTTTGTTCAGCAATGATGTCTTGCATGGTGGGTGTACATACAGGCCATGGACGTTGAGTGTATTGCTTATTATTTTCTTTGAAACAATTTACCTGTTGATTCCTAGGTCTTTCGGTAGCTCTCTACAGGTGTTTCTTGGCTTTTGAACAACACTTCTCATAATTCTTTTCATTCTTCTGTCGAAACCTTGCGGGAGCATCAGGTTGTGGCTGGATTATGGTGAAATGATTTTCTTTCCACTTCTGAATTATTGTCCCATCAATGCTCACTGGAACCTTCAATAGTTTAGACGTTCTTCTGTAACCAATGCCTCAGTATGTTTTGCAACAATAAGGTTGCAAAGGTCTTGAGACAGCTCACCGGTTTTACCCACCATGAGATGTTTCTAGTGTGGCACCTTTTTTATAATCCGTCAGTTTAACCAGTTTATATTATTTTTCACTAAGTGGCAGGATTGCTTTCTAATTACTGATAGAGTTTAGTTTGTGCCATGACTTTCCATGCTTTTTGCACCTCTCTTTTTTCATGTGTTCAATACTTTTTTCTGTGTCATTTCTTATTATTACACATCATTAAATATATGGATAGCTATTTTTTAATTCTTTGTCTATATGTATTTGATGGATTGTTACGACATCGAGTGAAAAATATATGTCAGTAGCTCCTTTAAGTTATATTTTTTTAGAAAATTGGGGATGTGTTCAATACCTCTTTTACCCTATATATGTACTGTAAATAGGTCTACTGTGTTCTTGAAATTTCTAGAATTATCACTGCTTGAATGTGATGAGAAAATATGTCAAAACCTTTTTTTAATCATTAGTAATGGTGTAAATTAATCAGACCAAGTCCAGCAACAACCGACAAGTCTGGAGCCCTTGGACAAACCATCACTTACTTGATGGCATCCCTGTCTCCTCTTTTGATTGGTCAACCTGGTGTGATGTCATCATTGTGGTCTCATACACATGTGATGTCATGCCAGGTCATTTTATCGGAAGACGACTTGCTGATGTTGGCTGGTAGGAGACAACCCACAGAACACCCATCTGATGGCTGCATATTAACAAGCTGGTCACTGGACTTCATCCTGGAGACGGACTCACACAATTGACAGTTGTAAAATAAATATTTTCTCAGTTAATAAAGACCACTGTAATTATAACATCATCCTTAAAGGGGCTTCTACAGTCAGAGTTTTGTGCAGCTAATTTTTTATCACTGTATCCAACAAGCTCCCTGTTTTGCATCCTTTAACTCCTATACACTGATGTGGACTTCAGTATCTCCAGAACAGCTGCAAACTTGTACAATAAGTTAAAATGGGTAACTAAAAAGCCTGTGTCAGAGCTAGAAAAGTGCTAGACAATGTCAAAATCTGGGTGTAACTTCTAAAAGGTTAGATCAGAATCTAGGAGACGAAAGCAATATAATAATGAAAATCAATGGTCAAACAGTATTAAGTCAAAACCAAAGCAGGAGACAATTAAATAATTAATCGTACTAAGCATATGTCTCAGGACAATAGAAGAATTTGATCTCCAAGGCATCAGATTACCTCCACCCCCCAACATTTGATTTATTGCATTGCGTTAAAAAATTAAAACATTGCAACTTTGGTGTCATTGAAATAACCGCCATGTGGAATATGGCAGTGGTATAGACGGATCCGACCACAATGTGATAGTAAACAAATTTTTCTTTTTATAACTTCCCAACAAATATTGAAGTTTGATTTCAGGCAAGATATATGCCACAATAGCCACAAAGCACAAAGTACAAGTTATAGAGCCTGGGATTTCACAGAAGAGGGAAATATTATACCCAAGGCTATGCCACTCCCACCCTTCTCCAGTATTGGGCCTATCCAGGATTTTACCGTGACTGTGGCACATGGTTCTCCCAAGTATACAATTTTACACCCACCTCCCACACGAATTACAATAAATTGTGGGTACCCCTTTTGCACCCTAATATCTCTTATCACAGCTAACAAAGCAAACAACAATGTGTATACAGTGCATGGTTCTCCTTATTTGTACGCTTGCAGTGGACGCCCTGAAAGGATATTCACATACTCCACCAGCAATAAGCAATGCCATAGAAATTAACTTGCTGCTTTTAACATCAGGCCACCAGTTTAAAGAAGCTTTTCCTGAGTCAAAGAGTCCTATAATACATACAGATGCAAATGAAGATTAACAAACAGTCTCTATGAAGTCTTTACATGCTGAGCTCCTCTGCATTCCTTGCGATGAGGTGTCCCTTGCAATGTTGCAAACCCTAACTACCTTTCCCTACCTGACTAGATTAACTGTGACAAGTCACACCGCCAGATTTACTCACAGGGGCTGATTTCACTCCACAACACCATCCATCTTTAGTTTTGTGCTGATCCCAACCCCACTAGCTCCCTCTTGCCGACTTTGTACTCCTTCTCCAACCATCTTATTCAACCATCTCCTCATGTGCAGGGTAATGCAGCAGCTTTGGTATCCATGCTTACAGCCACTCATGACCTCTGGTGGACAGAATAATTTACTGTAAAAGCAATTCCTTTAAAGGACAAGAGCAGTAGTAACATTTGCAGATATCAACCTGCTATAACATTACAAGTGTAGAGAGAACACCAATAGAAATATCAACTCTCTACAGTCAACCAGAAGGCACCTAGAAAAGGGGAAGCCTTTTGGACTCCTGAAATGTTAACATCATGATCCCTCCTCACATAGTGCCTAGGATGCTATTGTAATTATGCTGTTATCAGTACCTGAGTGTGTTGAGCTGTCAGTCTGCTGATCAAAGCAGTCTACCATTCTGGCTCTGGGAGGAGTTTGGTTGCTCAGATGTCCCAACTTCCAGTGATTGCTCTGTTACTTGCCGAGCAATCTCTCCCAGAATCCTGCCAGTTGTACATCTTGTCTGAAGTGCTGTGTGGCCTGCATTTCTCTGCTCTGATCTCTGTTATCTGATCCAAACTATTGTTTGATTTCTCTTTTGCTTTTTTTTGTACTTGTTATTATTCTCCTGGTATTTCAACCACTGGATCGTGACCTGTATATGCTTCGGTTTAATTTCTGAATCCTCTTTGTGATACTAAGGACAACATCTGCAAGGAGTTTGTATGTTCTCCTCGTGTTTGCGTGGGTTTCCTCCGGGCACTCCGGTTGTCTCCCATATTGTAAAGACATACTGATAGGATGTTTAGATTGTGAGCTCCAAGAGAGACAGCAATACTGATGTATGTAAAGTGCTATGGAATTAATAGCGCTATATAAATGAATAAATATTATTATTATTATTATTATATCCTAGAAAACCAGACCCTGGACCGTTATATGAATATGTCTTCATCCACTGTTTGAATAGTGCAAACTCTCCTAGAATTGACTCCAGATTACCTGACCTCCCTGTTGTCTCTATTCTTGTAAGTAGTGACTGTGTCACAAACCAGTAAGTAGTAACAAGCTGCACATTCGGTGTCACAACCTAGCTTTTCACTGGACCCGTGGAAGTGCACATTGTACAAAATGGCACCCCCTCCCTACACTGATGTAACCCAACTTCTAATAAAATCTTCACAAGAAGGACCGGTGAGTGCTGTTTCTCTTTTTTGCTTATGAATTGTCATTGGACTTCTGGACTCTGAAATGCACCACAGTGGTTCAGCTGTCTCATAAAGGCTGGCTTCACACTATGTTTTTTGTGATCCTGTTCTGTTCGTTTTTGAAACAAACAGAACAGGATCGTTTTCGGCCCCCATGTATCCCTATGGCACCGGATTGGCCCTATTTGGCCATCCATTTTTGTGAATCCGGTGCCGGATTCGTTTCTGTCCTGTTTTTCACCAGTCCCAAAAGCGAGGCCTGCAGCGATTTTTGGCTCCGGTGACAAAACAGGACAGAAATGAATCCTGTCCTGTCTGGCACACTTAACATGGGGTCCTAAGGCACCGGATCAGGGAAACAACAGAATCGTTTCACAGATCCGGTGCTAGGCACGGTGGCTCAAGTCACTGCAGCCTTTGCAGCACTGAAGTCTCGAGGTCCTGGGTTCAATTTCCACCGAGAACATCAAGGACAACATCTGCAAGGAGTTTGTATGTTCTCCCCGTGTTTGTGTGGGTTTCCTCCGGGCACTCTGGTTTCCTCCCACATTGCAAAGACATACTGATAGGATATTTAGATTGTGGGCCTCAATAGGGACAGCATTACTGATGTATGTAAAGTGCTATGGAATTAATAGCGCTATATAAATGAATACATTTTATATGATATGTTATTACCCATAGTAAATCTGTCTAATATCACTTTAGCAGTGTATCTATATACACTGCTAAAGTGATATTAAATAAAGGGACGGTTAAAAATAAAAAATAATACATACTCACCTTTCGGCGACCACGAGTGTCCCATGCTGAATCTCTTGGCCATTCAAGGACCTTGCATGATGTCACTGGGAGGGGCGGGGCAACCCGATCACATGACCACATCAGCGCGGGTTTTAATTGGTGCTGATGCGGTCATGTGATCGGGTTGCCCCGCCCCTCTCAGTGACATCATGCAAGGTCCTCAAATGTCGGGAGATTTAGCGTGGGACACTCAGAAGTCGTCGGAAGGTGAGAATTTATGATTTTTTATTTTTAATCATCCCTTTATTTAATATCATTTTAGCAGTGTATATAGATACACTGCTAAAATGATATTAGACAGCGCTGACAGCACTTGTCACTAAACCCCCTAATTAGTCTCTTAATGCCTGCCAAGGTCCACTGTTAGTCTGGTTAGAATTAGTCATTAGTCATTCTGTTAGGAACTCTGCTGGGAGCTAATAAAATGGATAGCGAGTTGTCTCTGTCTATTTTGTATGTGATAAAAGATTTCTCTCTGTGTTTCTTTTTTCTCTTTACTGAAAGTATTGCTAATGGCCGGCTGTCATACTGTCATGCTGACGGCTGACATTAGCAATATGGCATGATATCAGTTGCCAACAAAAAGCTGACATCAACCCCTTTATTACCCAGTATGCCACCGCGTCACAGCAGCTGGAAGAGCGGGGAACCACCAGTTTTGGCATCTCTCATGGATGTACCAATTCTGGGGTGGCTGCTTGCTGCAATTTTCAGTGTGGGTGGCCCAGAATGCTTTTGTCTTACCACTCTGAGAATTCCATCCCTCAGCTGCCTGGGTTACCTTGGCTTGCAACAGAAAATACAGCAAAGCCCATACTTTTTATTTTTTTCATTATTTAATTCTTGGGAGATCTGCTGCTGAGCTGACACTGTTATGTGGGTTAATGCCCCTAATTCTGTACTAATGTCCCTCATTCTGGGCACCATCTACACATTTATGTTTCCCATCCTGGGTATATGTTCCCCATAACTTGTCGCTTCCTGGTACATACTGATGAGCAAAAGTGTGGCCATGTTTTGAACTTTTGCCTTTCAGGAACTATATCTCACTACCCACTTCAATGGAACATGAGACTACCTTCTTTTTATAGACAATCATCTTTGCTATCTCATACATAAATTTGACTTGCACTTTTTTAGCCTATGATTGGTTATGCAGAGTCTTGTTATGCCGCTGCATTGTTACTTTTTTACTCCAGCTTTTGAAAAATCTTTTTTTTCCTACAGGTGCATCTCAATGAATTAGAAAATCATAAGAAAATTAATTTATTTCAGTAATTTAATACATAAAGTAAAACACATATAGAGTCATTACAAACAGAGTGATCTATTTCAAGTGCTTATTGCTGTTAATGTTGATGATTATGACTTACAGCCAATGAAAACCCAATGGTCGTTATTTCAGAAAATTAAAGTAGAGAGGATGAAGGGTTAAAAACTGCACTACTGTATTCCACAACACATCAAAGGGTGAATATAATATTGATTTATTAGTCGATATGTTTCAGGGCTCTCAGAAACACCCTAAAACATGGCAATATGATATTGATTTATCCTGAGGAAGAGGCCAGGGAGCCCTGAAACACGTTGACTAATAAATCAATATTATATTCACCCTTTGATGTCTCGTGGAATATGGCAGCACGGTTTGTAACCCTTCATCCTTCCACGCTGGGGACTACAGCAGACATGATATGCTTTTATAGTGGTTGTGACTCTCACAACCAAACAAGGTGAAGCCTCTGATACCTATTTAGGTAATATTTTATCTCTCAGACCCTTCATCCTCCTACTTTAATTTTCAGAGATAATGACTTTTGGGTTTTCATTAGCTGTAAACCATAATCATCAACATTTACAGAAATAAACACTTGAGACACTTGTAATGACTCTACGAGTCTCGTATATTATATATGCACTTCCTTTATATATTGAATTTCTGAAATACATTTAATTTTTCAAGAGCAGGCCCTGTATGATTCAGGAAGTGTTGAAAGCCAAAGGTGGATTTAAAAAAAACTCATCTTCTCGGGCAAAATGTTCCTTTATTGAAGATATAAATTTCCAAAGTCCAGGAAGGATCAAAAAAGTTAAACTCAATCAACTTAATTGTTTTAAACATTTTTGTTCCTTCCTAGACTTTGGAAATTTATATCTTTAATAAAAGAATATTTTACTCGTTAAGTTGGATTACTTTCTTCTTTGGATTTATCCCATCTCAGCAAAGACAACTCTGTGCTCCGAGTTACCTGGGCAAAGATTGTGCGGATCTAGACTTTAGTTTCTATCAGGATTTTAAAAAATACTAAGAAAATAATAAAAAAAATAAATTTAGATTTTTAGAAGCAAAACAATACCAATGTGACATGACAAGAATCTACATACCTAATCATATGAAAATAGTTGCAAGTCAAATTTAAGAATGAGATAGCCAATATGATTGTATGATTGTCTATAAAATGATGCCAGTGGTCTCATACTCAAAGCTGTAGAGATGGTGAAATATGGACACTTAAAATCTAAATTTAAAAACAATGTTACCCTTTTGCTCATTAGTGTATATGATCCTTATCCTGGTCTATATGTCCCAATCCTGGTATATATGGCCACATTCTGGGCCTGTCCTGGTATATAAGGTCACATTCTGGGCCTGTCCTGGTATATATGGCCCCATCCTGGTGTATATATGGCCCTCATCCTGGGTCCATCCTGGTATATATGGTCACATTCTGGGCCTGTCCTGGTATATATGGCCCTATCCTGGTATATATGGCCCTCATACTATTTATACTATATACGGTATTTTAGGGTGCAGCCACATGATTGGGGATAATACAAAATTGCAAAAAGGAAGAAGGAAAGACCATGCAAATAAGTGTTGTGCACACCTTTAGAATAAAAGATTATATCCTTTATTAACAAAATTAAAGACAGCAATGAGAAATCATTTAAAAACAATTAAGACCAAGAAATTAGGTGTCGCGACACCGGTTTGCAGGTTAATTTTACAATTCCACCGTGACAACAATAAATACAAATCTATGCAGGTATATACATCAGTATAGATAAACAGAGGAGGAATTTGGTGGTCACCATGCTATGGTCCGCAATCTATGGAATTTACAAGGCCTTAGTATATAGTGAGCAGATTCTACCAGATAACCTACTAGGATAAACCAACTAATAAGGTACAATACTGGTTAGTAGAATTCTAAAGGGAAGGGAAGCAAAACCGATTGAAAATGCAACACACCTCATCCATCCACAATCATACCTATCTTTGCTGAGTGTCCAGGGGCCCCATGCATTCCGCTGCCTATGGCAGCTTCCTCAGGGGAATGTACTCCACTAAGCGGCTTCCATTGCGCATGTCATATAGCACCTCGCCCCTTTTCCCAAAAAAAACCTATATGTACAAAACGTGATGATGAATAAGTGTAATGGGAAATGCACAAAGAGCTGTGAGAAGTAGTTAGACCAAGTTGAGCTTCATTCACTGATCTGTATAAATAGAGAGCTGTATGGTGGATTCTATATCCATGCATATTCAGTAACAATATCGGTCTAACTACCTCTCACAGCTCTTTGTACATTTCCCACTACACTTAAAGGTAATCCCACACCTCTCTGGATTCCCCATAGTATACTGACTATGTACTCTGTTACTAAGAAATCACTATCTTTACAGGATATCTCTTTAGACAGCTCATTCATGGGATATAAGGATTTACTTCACCTCAACAAAAGTGTAATCCTACTCATTTATGAGAGGGTGACCATCTTGATTCCTTGTATATATACTCCATAAACATTGGATCAGCATCTTAACCTTACTTTGTTATAACAGGGTAGTTCAGTACGGCTTGATCCTCTTCTAACTCCATTGGGCTGGCCTTAAAGTAGCTATGGGAGCAATGCCTATAACATAATACAAACACAAGGGTGTAATTCCTTCACTTCTTAAGTGAGCATATATTCAACAGAAATTTCTGCACCATGTGTAAACATAGATCTCAGATAGGCCACATATATGTTTCTCTTTTTCTTATAGACCACTATGATTTAATTCCATAGGGCAATCTAAAAGTCCAGGATTTAGCCACAACAATCCAACATAAGGTGGATATATTCTCTTTCCTTTGTGCTATCTATGTGCTTTTCTAACTGCTCCATCCTAACACCATTTCTTATAATCCATGACCTTTTCTTTTTTCTCTCCTTTTTCAACTTTCTTGTTTCCTTAAACACTATAACACTTTTGCACTTCACTAAGCGGCTTCCATTGTGCATGCCATATAGCACTTCCACCCTTTTCCCAAAAAAACCCCATATGTAGAATATGTGCCTAATTTAAAACGTGTATCTACTATATCCTTTATTTTCATTTTATATCACTGTGATTGTAACATAATGTTTTTTCCGTTATTCTATATGTACAGATTGTCTTCCTGACGAAGGCTCATACTTGAGCCAAAATGTCGGTCTTTTGGAAACCATACTTCTTTGCACTAGAAAATTAAAACTTTAAAAGCAACAGTTATGTTTTTCATATTCTTGATGTGTGCCGGGGTTAGAATTTTTCTATTGTCTAAGGCCTAGTTCACATCTATGTGTTGGTGCATTTACCGGTGTTTGCCTGACCTGCACTAGCGCAATTGGAAGCGCAGGTGCATTTTCAGGCAACTGCATGCAAGCACATCAGCGCATAGATGCACTGCTCCTGCGCTCGTCTGTGCTCGATGCCCTCATTACCTTTTATGGCCGAGCACAGCCAAGCGCATGAGCCAACATCCCCGAAGCTCGAGTGTGACTGTGCTGGCATCACTGCGCATGCATTTCTCCAGACGCACCTGGAAATGCAAAATGTGATGTTTCCGGGTGAGTCTGGAGACGTACATGCGCGGTGACATCAGCACAGTTACACTCGCTCTTCGGGGAAGTTGGCTCCTGCGCTCGGCTGCGCTCGGCCATAGAAGGTAATAGGGGCACGGAGCGTAACCGAGCGCATGTATGGTCCATCCATGTGCCTATGCACTTGGCTGCAGCTGCACCTAAATTCACCTGCGCTGGCATTTGCGCTAGAAGGGGAAGGCAGGACAGCCAAGCGCACAGGCGCATTAGATGTGAAAATGGCATAACAGTTTACCCTACAGCATCTAACAGTGCTCGAGCCTGATTATATCTTGTTATGTAACAATAATATCATAGGCTTTTTGAGTATGTAAAATTCTTCTTAGCAATAGCCTTATAATTCCACTTTTTTATCTGCTATCTACAGTCCAATCCAGTATATATTAATTATACTGTTTATAGCTATATCAGTAATTTAGATTCTCATAAAATGTTGCTATTTCTATATAAACATCTTACCATTGTTATATCTGAACATTTCAAATAACTTCACTTTTACGAAAATCCCATCCCCCATATAAAACGGTCTACTTGGCTTTCTAGACATTACAAATTCTAAAGGATTGTTGCACTTTTGCAGAAAAAGACACCTGTGCAGAGACTTTGCACTCGAGCAGCAAACTTCATTCCACAAAAATGATGTGGGAGGAATTATATTAACATGGAGTCAGCTCAGGCAAGAGACGAGAAGACGAGAACTTTCATCTATCGCACACATGCCTGCAAGATTATTTTTTGCCAGAAGAAATCACTTCATTGAATTATATGTCTGGAAAAAATGATGCGAGGGTAGACATTTGCTTCTGGTAGAATCCCCAGTGGACTTTACATTTTGAAGTCATCTGTGTTTCTAGCCAACAAATGTTAACACAGTAAGTACAACAGATTTATATCACTACATTACTCCGGAGTTATTTCCTCTGCTCTCTTTGTGTAGACGATTCCAGTAGTAGAAAACAGATTTTGGTAAAAATATCTTCTTTCATATTGATAGATGAAAATTCAGTAATTAAAACATTACTCTCGTAAAATGAAAAAAGTATAGAAAGATAAAGTAAAAAGGCCTTATCTACTAAAACATCACAAGGTTTCCGGTAAAATAGCTCAATTTATTTTTCTGGAACCTAATAGATACTAAAGCTTGTATTAAAAATCTAAATAGAGGTGATAGAACTTATTAATACTACTCACGATAACAGAATATACTTATAAACTATAGCTCTAAAATGTGCGTAGCTCTAGCAAAATTTTGGTTGCCAGTGAAGCTGAACACTATTGAATTGCTAGAGTAATAGATTCTAACACTATTGTGTAATAATTGATATCAACCAGTAAAGATACTGGTCCCCTGCTTGGCCAGTCTAGCCCTGGGTCCAGGAGCCTAACTACAATAGGTGCGGGGGTTGTAATCGCACCAGGGCCCTGGAGGCTAGGGAGCCCCAAAGTCCCGTTTGCCCATAAAAAAGACTATTGCTATTAAAGAAGTTGTCCGACCCCGAAATCAAAACAATTTTTTAAGCTAATCTGAGCTGCATTGTAATATACAACACCCCTATAAAAAAAAGTTTGTTTCTAAATTTGTTTCTCCTGAATTCTCACTTGATTCCTAGAACACACTTTGTTTACTTGTGGCTCAACCAAATAGACAGTATATCACTGAGCTTGGTTGCCTAATTCACAGCCAGAGCTGATCCCACCCAGCCTCAGTGCCAAGTACCACCCACTGCATGCTCATTGGCTGTCAGTAAGCTGATCTCTATCATCATTCCAGCATTGTACATAACACAAACAGTGATACTGTGTCCTGCATTCACATTCTCTACAGTCAGTGCTGCTTTCTCAATGCTGTGTTCCCTGACAATATTACAGATTCCTCCCAGTGCTGCTAGCAGTAATCCAGCAGCAGATGGGTTAATATCTTCTGACATCGCTGAAAGCACTGGGGTAGGAGGAATCATTGAAGTGTCTGGGGAACACGGTGTCCAGCAGAAGTGAAATTGCAGTGAAGGAGACATTAGGTGATAAGAGCCACAGCACACACAGCCCCCTTCCACCAGATATCCAATTGTCCGGGAGCTGCTGGGTGTCCCTGCATACAGCCTCCAACAGCTCCTTGCTACTCAGAGTCAGCAGGCATGAGCTGAGATAGTAGGAGGGGGCCCGCTGCTGTCACTCACAGTGACTTCAGCTGTGATGCTGTGTACAGGGCGAGGGATAAGCTCCAGCTCTGGTGTCGGTACGTGACATCACAGGAAGCAGCAAAATCACTGCAGGAGAGGTCATGTGACCTTTCCTGTCATTACCTGGCTGAGAGAAAAGGGCTTACAACAGATCAGGAAGGTAATTATGTACCTACTTGTATCTGTGTAGCCCAATAGTGTAAAGACAGATTTAAGCCAGATAACCCCTTTAACCTTCCTAGCGGTATTCCCGAGCCTGACTCGGGGTTAACATTCACTGCCAGAAGCGGTAAATCCGAGTCAAGCTCGGGCTTACCCGCGGTCGCGGCAGATGCGGTGAAAAAACCGCATCTGCCGCACTTGCCGCATAGCCGCCACACTTGCGGCGCGGTTGCGGCGCGGTTGCGGTAATCGCCATAGTAAGTATAGGGGGACTTGCGGCAGATGCGACAAGTGCGGTTTTGCACTTGCGGCAGGTGCGGCCGCGAAAAAAAAACGCACTTGCCGCACCTACCGCAAGTGCAAAACCGCACTTGCCGCATCTGCCGCAAGTCCCCCTATACTTACTATGGCGATTACCGCAACCGCGCCGCAACCGCGCCGCAAGTGCGGCGGCTATGCGGCAAGTGCGGCAGATGCGGTTTTTTCACCGCATCTGCCGCGACGCGGGTAAGCCCGCTTTTAGCACAAAATTCCTGACCTAATCATACCGCCAGGGAGGTTAAAGATTTTTGCATCGGGACTATGAGCTTAAAGTTACACCAGTGCCTAGGCCTATTTGTGGTTTATGTTTTTCAATCATTTTGCTGTTCTTAAGAAAAAGAAGAGAGAGAAGAGGGGTTCTATGTTTACTTGTATCTATCCTTTTTTAAATACCAAGAATATTATGTAATACCATAATAATGTAACAACCTTTTGAGCCACCTCCTTAGCAGGTGTCCGGTAGTTCTCACTTCAATATGGCACAGTGCCTCCACCAACATCTTGCAAGAAGTTCTTGGGGAACCCAGGTAGGTCTTCCTTTTCTGTCTGGGGTCAACTATGGAAACCTGTGTCAATGACTGGTACACACTCACAATAGATGATTGGCACAACTTAAAGGGAATCTGTCAACAGGTTTTTGAAACCTTGTCTGAAAGCAGCGGGATATAGGCTAAGAGGTCTTGAATCCAGTAATGTATACCTTGGATTACTGAATGCAACCGTTCTGATGCAATCAAAGGTTTTAGTTTTAGCCATGTCAACAATATGGGATAAAGAATGAAGAAAAGATAAACCCGTGCTGCTGCTCAAATGATAATTTGTCATGAGGAAGAAGCTCTTGGTAGCTTCGAAACGTATTGACTAATAATTCATTTGAATTTTACATGGACTGATCTGACTTTGAAATTTGGCCCAGCAGCAGCACAGGTTTATAACCCATTCTTTATCCAATATCGTTATTCCACGTGGGTCCACAGCAGCTGTCATATGCATTTATAATACAGTCATGGCCAAATGTTTTGAGAATGATACAAATATTAATTTTTACAAAGTCTACTGCTTCAGTTTTTCTAATGACAATTTGCATATACTCCAGAATGTCATAAAGAGTGATCAGCTTAACAGCAATTACTTGCAAAGTCAATATTTGCCTAGAAAATGAACTTTAACCCCCAAAACACATTTCAACATCATTGCAGTCCTGCCTTAAAAGGAGCAGCTAACATCGTTTTAGTGATTGTTCCATTAACACAGGTGTGGGAGTTGATGAGGACAGGGCTGGCGATCAATCAGTCATGATTAAGTAAGAATGACACCACTGGACACTTTAAAAGGAGGCTGGTGCTTGGTATCATTGTTTCTCTTCAGTTAACCATGGTTATCTCTAAAGAAACACGTGCAGCCATCATTGCACTGCACAAAAATGGCCTAACAGGGAAGAGTATCGCAGCTACAAAGATTGCACCTCAGTCAACAATCTATCGCATCATCAAGAACTTCAAGGAGAGAGCTTCCATTGTTGTCAAAAAGGCTCCAGGGCGCCCAAGAAAGACCAGCAAGTGCCAGGACAGTATCTTAAAACTGTTTCAGCTGCGGGATCAAACTACCTGCAGTGCCGAGCTTGCTCAGGAATGGCAGCAGGCTGGAGTGAGTGCTTCTGCACGCACTGTGAGGCGGAGACTCTTTGAGCAAAGCCTGGTTTCAAGGAGGGCAGCAAAGAAGCCACTTCTCTCCAGAAAAAACATCAGGGACCGACTGATATTCTGCAAAAGGTACAGGGAGTGGACTGCTGAGGACTGGGGTAAAGTCATTTTCTCTGATGAATCCCCTTTTCGATTGTTTGGGACATCTGGAAAACAGCTTATTCGGAGAAGAAGAGGTGAGCGCTACCACCAGTCTTGTCTCATGCCAACTGTAAAGCATCCTGAAACCATTCATGTGTGGGGTTGCTTCTCAGCCAAGGGAATTGGCTCACTCACAGTCTTGCCTAAAAACACAGCCATGAATAAAGAATGGTACCAGAATGTCCTCCAAGAGCAACTTCTCCCAACCGTCCAAGAGCAGTTTGGCGCCCAACAATGCCTTTTCCAGCATGATGGAGCACCTTGCCATAAATCAAAGTTGCTAACTAAATGGCTCAGGGATCAAAACATAGAGATTTTGGGTCCATGGCCTGGAAACTCCCCAGATCTTAATCCCATTGAGAACTTGTGGTCAATCATCAAGAGACGGGTGGACAAACAAAAACCAACAAATTCTGCCAAAATGCAAGCATTGATTATGCAAGCATGGACTGCTATCAGTCAGGATTTGGTCCAGAAGTTGATTGAGAGCATGCCAGGGAGAATTGCAGAGGTCCTGAAGAAGAAGGGTCAACACTGCAAATATTGACTTGCTGCATTATCTCATTCTAACTGTCAATATAACCTTTTGGTACTCATAATATGATTGCAATTATATTTCTGTATGTCAGATAAACACAAATAAAAAAAATAGGGCAGCAGATCATGTGAAAATATAATTTTGGTTTCATTCTCAAAACGTTTGGCCATGACTGTTGTTGTAACTCTCACTACCACCAAAGATGGGCCTTTTCTGTGACTATTACAGCACTCTAATTATAAAGATAAGCCCCTATCCGTGCTTAATTTTCTCTTCAGAAACACTTAGACTAGGGGATCAATCGGCTAACCTGTTACCAGGGTAACCAGTCCCGGTGGAAGGAGTGTTAGGTTAGAAGGAGCGGGAAACACACAGACAGATCTAGTCTAGTCTAGTCTGAGGAACAAGGCAAGGAGGGTGCCCGAAAAGAAGTGGCGACCCAGACAGAAAGGTGAGACCCAGTGCCAGATTGTCAAAGTAAACTGTCTGGGGGAATCCCGGTCCACAACTGGGTACTGTCTCCGAGTCGCGGTGCAGGCAGGTCCAACCCTGAGTCGTCAATACCGGTGAGTCGCAAGTCTGCCAAGCAGCCCCCGACCTCGTGCACAACGTACAGCTCCACCAGGTACCCTCATACCAGTTTGAGCCCATTAGAGAAGAGAAGGGTAACCTCATCACACCCGTTGGGCCTGGTAGGAAGTGGGTTTGTACAGAGCAGTGCACGGATAAAAAGGAGGTGCAAGGAAGACACAGAGGACAGTGAATGTAGTAGAAGGAATACTTGGAGAGCTTCAGAAAGACTTTGTTCTCTCTGGTGACTACCCTGCCAGCTATCCGCAAAGACTGCGTTACCGTGAACTAAAGTGTTACCGTGAACTGTTACCAGTAAAGTACCTGTACAGAGTCAGCAAGCCTCCGGTGTTTTATTCTGCCTAAGTTAAGTAGTAGCTGCTGCCACATTGAACAGCTCAGCAGCAGCAGTGCCCCGGGGACTCCGGTCTGCCTGCAGGGAGCATTATCAACTGGCTGCAATACCACCATCCCCGGCGGATGGATAGCGGCGCTGGTGAGATCACCAGAAACTGCAGGTGGCGTCACCAAACTTTATTCTTTTTCTCCTTTTACCCAGTGACCCCTAGGGTTACAGGCCCGGGCACCGGCCACCGAAACATCACTCCAACACTAACGCCTGGGTACCGAGTTCCCAAAGACCCCTGGGTGGGCCATATAAATGCTGGAAGCTCAGTATATGAGCAAGGACATGGGGCTTACATTTAAAGCACCACTCCAGTGCTGAACAATGGGTTGGGCTTAAATGTCAGCCTTGAGCTTTGTAACTACTGAATTGAACCTCTTGTTTATGATTTCTGTAAATGGTAAGTATGCCTAAGTGTGTGACTGAGTTTCTTGTAATTAAATTTTAGCATTGCTATTTATATACATGATATATGTATTTATGCTTGTGTGCTTGTTATGCTTGCATTATTCTTGTTTGCTGTGTCAAAGGAGTGCTATGCTTGTGTGACTTTTCTAATGTGTTCATTGTGCTTGTGTAACATGTCTGATACGTGCGCTGTGCTTGTGTGTTGTATCTGGTAAGCACTGGGCTGTGTGTAACATGTCTAATGTGTGCGCTGTGCTTGTGTAATACCAGCTTTACATAAATGATTGTCTAACCAATAAGAAAAAATGGCAGAAAATTATGACTTTTCCAAGTAAGTTTAATTTTCATTAACAAGTTGTCATGATTCCAATATGTTCAGTACGTTTCAGATGCAATAAGAGTTACTGCTGTGTTTTGCATCTGGTGTGCTGAGATGTAAGTAGCTGATTGACAGCGCAGGCTTCCATTCTGGTTCTTAGAGGTGTTGGATTTTTCAGGTGTTCGATCTTCCCTGTGATTGCTGTCAGTGGCGTAACTAGAGTCTGGTGGACCCCGGTGCGAAATTTAGACCTGGGTCCCCCATTGCACACGTTGGTCAGATGTATGGGCCCTGTGTAATGTTCTACATACCTTAAAGACTCACAGATTGACCCCTCCCCCCCTTCATTATGTATTAATGTCCCTCATCCTGCTATATATGGCCCTTATTGGCGTATATATGTTCCTCATCATGTAAGTTTATATGGTCTTCCTCCTCCCGCCACCATAGTCCTTCAATTGTTAAAATGCATCAGTGTATAAGGTGCTCAGACATATATACAGCATCTGACATGAGGCACAGGTATATTATCAGGCACACTCCATCAGTAATGTACAATGAGGCACAGGGCACATTATAGGGAACAGTCTGGTTCTATATAGTGCAGCACACATGGACCATTATGGGGCACAGTTTTGGTTCTCTGACCTGGCATTGGTGCAGTCCTGTTATGGGGTTTAGGTGCCACTTCTATACTACTTGAAGCACAGGACACACTATGGGGCACAGTAGGGGGCAGAATTACAAAACATTTCAGGTGAGAGCTGGTGTTGGTGCAGTCCTGTTATGGGGCACACTCTTGTAATATATAATGAGGACAGGGTACAGTATTATGCACTGGGGACACTCATGCAGAACATTTGGGTCTGACTTAGTGTTGGTGCAGTCCTGTTATGATGCACAGTGTGGGGCGCCATAAAGCACTCAGTACAGGGCACTAATGCATAACATTTTGAGGATAACTTGGTGTTGGTGAAGTCCTATTATGGACAGTATGAGGCACAGTATAGGACACAGTATAGGGGCACACAGTGGGGAGGGGGGAAACACGCAGAACATTTGTGTCTGACCTGGCATTGGGGAAGTCTTGTTATGGGGTACACAGTATAGGGGTGGGCGGCAAAGTAAGGGGGAGGAATCAGTATAAGGGTGGGGGGCACACACAGTATTGGAGAAGGCACAATATGGGGGGCACACAGTATAAGGGGGTGGGCGTGCACTCACAGTATGGGTAGGTGGACACACAGTATAAGAAGGGGGACACAGTACATGGGGTGGCACAGTATATGGGAGGGCATAGTAGATGGGGAGAAAACAGTATGGGAAAGGGGCACACAGTATATGGGGCACACAATATAGGGGGTACAGTATCTGGGGTGGGCACGCACAGTATATGGGGTGAGCACACAAAGTATGGGGAGGGGGCACAAAGTATATGGGGAGGGAACAGTATGGGGCACACAGCATAGTGGGAGGGGCACACAGTATATGGGGCACACAATACTGTCTCTGACCTGGCGTTGGTGCAGTCCTGGTACAGAGTCTCGAAGTTCCTCCTGGTCATCAGCTTGCAGTGGTTGACTCCCGACTGGCTGGCCCCCAGCCCCCGCAGCACCCGCAGACAGATGAGCTCCTGCCCGTCCAGCTCAAAGGACACGACCCGCACCCCGTACACCTCCCGGGACGTGGAGTGGTCACACACACAGCCGACACCAGCCTGCTTGAACACAGGCCGGCACCACTTTCTCCCCTCCCCTCCCTGACACTGATCATGAAGTCAAATGGATGTGCGTCCTTGGAGACGCATATCCATGTGAAACGGGGGCCCGGCGCTGGGATCGGCGGTTGCAGGGGGCTGCGGGCAGCCCGGGCCCCTTATGGGTCTGGGCCCAGTAGCACCCGCGACGCCTACAACCGCGATTGTTACGCTACTGATTGCTGTACTAGTTTACTGAGCAAAGTCTCACAGTATTTTGCCAGTTGTGCATTCCTTTTGAAGTGGTGTTTGACCAGCACTCCTGTATCAGTCTTGTTTTAATCTTTGTTATATGACTTCGGAGTGATGCTTTATTTCCCTTTTGTCTACTACCTGTACTTATTATGCGCTCTTGGTATTTTGACTAGGGATGGGCAAACCGCTTGTTTTTTCCCGAATTCGTGTTTGGGGCTGCCCTGTTAAAGCAATCAAAGAGTTAATACACCTGATATACTCCTCTTCCTGGTGTGATGCGTGCTGCGTCACGTGCGGCCTGCCCCTTATCTTCTGGGAGTATGTGATTGGCTGTGGGAGCCAGGCACAGGACTATTCCCCGGAAACCAGGAAGGGATGCAGTGCTGCCCCACAGCTGGAATGAATAACGCGGACCTGTTAAGTATAATGAGGGCTATTATTAACTCTTTGCTTACTTTAAAGGGATCCTGTCACCCCCAAAACACCTTTAAACCTATTAAAACCTGTCCCTAGAGCATATTAACACTTTCCCTACACTCCTTTTAGCTCCTATATGCACATAATCAAAGTGTATAAAAACGTTTTATAAGTACCTCATTAGTGATGATAATGAGTGACTATGCTATTCATAGTCACTCATCCAGGCTGCCCCTCTTCATACTATGACGCCTCCATAGGCATGATCTTCATGAGAGATTCAAATTGCAGCCTCCCTGCGCGCCTCCCCGCTGTGGCTTGTGTCGGCCGGGCTTCAGCGTGGGGCTGTATGACGCGATCCGCGTCATTCCCGGCGCCGGGTGACGTATTTACACCGGCGCCGCTGTTGGCTTCAAGTCCCGCACTGCGCATGCGCATGCGCAGTGCGCATTTTGAAGCTGACAGAGCGGCGCGGCTGTATACGTCACCCGGCGCCGGAAATGACGCGGATCGCGTCATACAGCCCCACGCTGAAGCCCGGCCGACACAAGCCACAGCGGGGAGGCGCGCAGGGAGGCTGCAATTTGAATCTCTCATGAAGATCACGCCTATGGAGGCGTCATAGTATGAAGAGGGGCAGCCTGAATGAGTGACTATGAATAGCATAGTCACTCATTATCATCACTAATGAGGTACTTATAAAACGTTTTTATACACTTTGATTATGTGCATATAGGAGCTAAAAAGAGTGTAGGGAAAGTGTTAATATGTTCTAGGGACAGGTTTTAATAGGTTTAAAGGTGTTTTGGGGGTGACAGGATCCCTTTAACAGAGCAACCCTGGTCACAAACCCGGGGAAAACTGAGGAGTTCGCCCATCCCTAATTTTGACCTCTGCACTGTGACCTAAATTCGCATCAGTTGAATCCTCTTAATGTTCTCCTGGAAACCTTACCCTGGACCATTTCATGACTATGTCGCTGTTTACTCCCTCTGGGTCCTTAGTCCACTGTCACCACCTCCTCCTCTGCCACCACTGCCGCACTTCCTCTGAGTCAAAGGGACAGTGCACAAGGGGGAAAAAGACAGAGTACAAAGGGGAAAGAGACAGTGCACAAGGAGAAAAAGACAGCACACAAGGGGAAAAGAGACAGCACACAAGGGGAAAGGGACAGTGCACAAGTGGGAAAGAGACAATGCATGAGGGGGCAGAGATAGCGCAAGGGAAAGATAGAGCGCACAGTGGGAGAGACATCGCATGTGGGAGAGACAACACATAGGGAAGAGAGTGCACATAGGGGGAAGGGAGAGCATACAGGGGCAAGAGAGTGCACAGGGGGAAGAGATAATGCACAGGGGGGGCAGAGACAGTGCCGGTGGGAGAGACAGCACACTGGGGGAGAGACAGTGCACAGGGGAGATACAGCACAAGGGGAAGAGAGTGTACAGGGGAAAGAGAGCATGCACAGGGGAACAAAGAGTGCACAGGGGGAAGAGAGCATGCACAGGGGAAAAGAGAACGCACGGGGAAGACAGAGCGCACATGGAGGGGGCTAGTGCAAAGGCGGAGAAAGCTCAAAAGAGAGAACACACGAGGAGAGAAGACTGCGGGGGAAGAGAGACAGTATACAGGGGGGAGAATGCACAGAGTGGAGAAAGCTCTTAGGACAGATCACAGCGGGAAAGAACAGCACAAAGGGAGAGAGACCATCCACAGGGGGAAGACAGAGCAAAGTAGAGAACACATGAGGGAAAATGACCACACAAGGGGGAGAAGGCAGCACACAGGGAGAGAGACAAAGCACAGGGGAGAGGCAGGTCAAAGGTGAGAGCACAGAGGGAAGAAGACAGCCCAGGGGGAGAGAGACAGTGGATGATTGAGAGAGCGCATGAGGGGAGAGCTGGCAGCTGCTCCCAGCGCCACAGCAACTTGCCCCCATTGTGATGTTGCAGCCCTCCCGATGTGATAGCATCAGACCCACATCTAGTATGGCATAAAATGCAATACCCTGTCATACCTCCCTAAATAGATATATTCATATTGTAGCTAAAAGCCTTTGATTTGTGAATTTTTTAATACACGCACTATACTGTAGTTATATTGGTCATTCACCATGGGCTCTCTCCTTCCTTTCACTATTCAGTTCTGGCCTCATTACTTCATTTTTCTGTGTGGCATGTGTTTTGTATTTCTCCGTAATCAACGTATATTTTCCTTAAGGACAACGTTATCCTTATAAGATTCATAAGAACAAATATTCTGTCTCAGGGTATTAATGTCTTCCCCAAAAGCAGAGAAAAATGCCCAATCTCTAGCACAAAGTAAAACCCCCAATCTGAAAAGAAAAAATGTTCATGAACCTTATTTGATCTTTAACATAAATAAGGCAATTATTTAACACAGGATTAAAAGAAAAGTCTGTTGATTCTTGATTATGTAAAATTCTTACTTTTCTTTATATTTTCAGGTTTTCCTTTTAATATCTATAATGTGAAATGTTCTCATGCTCTTTGTTCACAAGACAGAATGTGTCCCATAGAAATACATAACACATTGCAGAATATAGTTGTGTACGGGCAATTTTTCATTTAATATACATGGATTTCTATGTATACAAGGTAAGATTACCTTCAAACAGCATAGATTTTACGAGATGTGTCCATGACCTTTGTGTAATATGATGACTGTCTACACTTTCTGGCTATGATGTGAACTACTTACAGGAATGCCTTGTGTAATGCCGGTTTTCTGATGTATTATCCATTGGGGTTTAGCTTTCATATAAAGAAAGCCATATAAGTAGGTTAAGTCTTTAAAATGATTTTTTGGCCTCTGAATATCTTCACGACATTACAGTTGATAAACATCCAGAAGATTATGCAAGTTAGTTATAGATTAAGTTTTAATATGCCATACAGACTTCAATAAATTTACAGACATTTGAAAATCTGTGTAACTTTAGTTGCTCCAAAATCTTAGTAAATCTCGTCTTAAAGAGTAACTATCCTCCAGGCATTGCAAACTTAACATTCTTTGAAATATACTCAATTATCATAGTTTCATAGTTTTTAAGGTTGAAGATTTGAAGATAGACTTCCTTCATATTTTGCTTCCTTCTCTGCAGTGCTGTTTTATTACCCAGCATATATATGCTCCTTCATAAGGTATTCTAAATTGCTGCAAACACAGACCCATTCACTATATTCAGTTTGTTTATGGGAATTTCTCTGTCTGATCATGGTCAGGAGCAGAGAGGCTCATACATTGAACGATGTTCTGTACATAGACTGAACAGAGTGTATTGATCTTTGCCAAGCAGCAGTTAAAAGCAAGTTCCAAAGGAGCATGATCTGGGCATTAAAGATAGGATCAACCCTTCTAAGCCGTCTATATGGGCATGTATAAGATAGAAAAATGAAAAAAAATGATATTTTGATATCTGTGATCTGACATGTTATTCAAAAGAAATCCATGTTTTTCTTAATGTATAAATGAGCTATTAACAACTATGGGCTGAACACAGATCTCCATGACAATCTGCCTCCAGTTTATTTTAAATGAGAGGGGGCGCTACCTGACGGCTTAGAAGGGTTGATCCTAGTGACAGATGTCATTTTAAAGATGAAAACAATATAATATAAGGTAATGAAGCATAACTTTACAATGTCTGGAGGATAAATAAATAAAAAAGTTTAATTTTTTAATTCCTAGTTTAAAATATAATTGAATTAGAATTTCTAGCATCACATCGCCAAAGATAATTTTTCTGTTTTATTTTTAAAACAAACCTTCAAATTGGAATGATCTTTATCTGTAAGTATGATCTGTGTGTATATTGCCACGTGTAGTAGATTTATATGTTGGCAGGTTATATTGGCACATTGTCTATAATTTGCTAAGTAATACACACATCATGCACTGTCATGCACACATTACTCAGTATTCACCTATACATCTGCATCCTAACTTTAATAATGCTACGAATTATCTAACAACTATTATCAGTAATAACATGGAATCCAAAATTTCAACAGATCTTACATTTTTAAAATCGAAAGCCAAACACAGGTGTATACTTCGGCCGGTGTGGGAACCATTTATTTTTGCTATGGGACTTTGGATTTATTATTATTATTTATTTATATATGGTCCTGTACATGTGAAGGGGTTACATACAAAATACAGATGTACATTACAATGAACATTTTAA
This sequence comes from Allobates femoralis, assembly GCA_033576535.1. Taxonomy (NCBI): domain Eukaryota; kingdom Metazoa; phylum Chordata; class Amphibia; order Anura; family Aromobatidae; genus Allobates; species Allobates femoralis. The sequence goes on along the minus strand of JARQOC010000002.1, from coordinate 152,536,302 downwards.
CAATGATAGACTGGTACAGAGGGGAGAGGACCGTGCCCTCGCGGGCTTACATTCTACAGGATAAAGGGGAGAAGATAATAGGTTGGGGGTTGCGGCAGCTCCGGTAGTAGTGAGGCGGGTGCGTGAAGGTGATGGTGTTGAGGCGGCTGTGTGGAGTTGGTGGTATCTCTAGTGGTGGTGGTAGTGAGGCGACCTCTCTAGTAGTGGTTGTGGAGCAACAGGTCCGGTAGCAGTAGGGTCATTCCAGGCTGTAAGCTTTCTTGAAGAAATGGGTTTTCAGGTTTTGTCCGAAGGATCAGAGGGTGGTGGATAATTGGACGTGTTGGAGTGCGGTATTCTAGAGGATGGGTGATATTCGAGAGAAGTTTTGGAGGTGGTTGTGTGAAGAACGAATAAGTGTGGAGGAGAGGAGGAGGTCTTGGGGGGATCAAAGATTACGTGAGGGAAGATAGTAGTAGATTAGTTCAGAGATATAGGAAGGGAACAGGTTATAGATGGCTTTGTAGGTCAGTGTTAGTAGCTTGAACTGGATTCATTGAGGAATTGGGAGCTAGTGGAGGGATTTGCAGAGGTAAGAGACAGGGGTGTTAGCAAGGAGAGAGGTGGATTAGTCGAGCAGCAAAATTGAGAATAAATTGAAGAGGTGCAAGAGTATTGGATGCTGAGTATGACACCAAACACATAACAGGCAGGGTTCACCCTATTGAACTGTTGAAATGATCACTTCCTTTCCTCCATAAGGAAACCTTGATCCTGATAGGACCATGTCAATGGGATCATATTGGTGACTCACAGATTATTTAATATATATATTTATATAACATTTGGTTATCACTTATGTACCTAGGTCCTAGGCAAGTACTTGACCATCAAAAACATCAGCTTTTTTTTCTTTGTACTTGTCTGGCTGTTTTGCTTTGCTATATCTCATACACATTCGTTAGTTGATGCCTTATGAAATATGTGTATACTAAGAATATACATGATTTTAATATAGATATATCAAATAAATACAGCTGAATTAGTTTATTATACAACATTATATTAGTCAATGTATGAACCTAAAATCTTCCATGTGAACTGTTGTTTTAGAGGTCTCCAGATGTCCAGAGGTGCTGTACTTCTAATGTAATGTCAGATCATGCATTATAGGGTTATAGAAGTAAAATTTGTCATATTCGGGCATAAACTATTTTGCTGGAGGACATGACTGCTGAATTCCATTTACAAAGTTTAACAATTACCCTTAGGTATAGTAAAGTGAGCAAAGCAATTTGACCCAACCGGGAAAGACATTATAACTGTCAGTCAGATCCTGTTTTTATCTCAGTTCCCCATTCTCTAAAGAATGCAAGCTTCTACTTCCAGTAGATATATATTTACATATAGAATACAAGTTCCAATGAATAATATACTAATTCTTATAGAATACAGCAAGATAACAGTTCTGTCCTAACCCCTATATGGCCAGAACCTTTAGATAAGCTTGCCCAACAACAAGGTACAATAGCTAATAGGCAAAACTAATTTTGATTGATGCAATTAGAAGAAATATTAGGGACTGCTGGATCATTCCTAAAGGGGAATTCTGGGATACTTATTAATAATAGATTGGTGAAGGTTATATTACCCCAATTGCTACCGCACCAGGCCAATTGGGAAAAGCCTGGTAAAGTGCCAGATTTGGCACATCTAGGGAGACTGTGAGCTACTATTCTTAACCTTTGTGGCAAAATAACTATGGTTAGAATACCAACCCTCAGCTGTGTGCTTTATCTTGGCTGAGTATCAAAATTGGGGGGGACCCCACGCCATTTTTAAAATTAATTATTTAAATAATTTTAAAAAACACACTTTGGGGCCCCCATATTTTGATACCCAGCCAATATAATGAACATGACTGGAGGCTGCAGCTCGCGGCCATGTGTTTTATCTGCACTGGGGATCACAAATATGGGGGACCCCACACCGTTTTTACAATTGTTTATTATTTATTTATTTTTACACTAATATGATGGCAGCTTGCTTGACATGCACTAATCACAGATGTTGTCACAGAGGATGGGCAGGGGGATGCCGTGAATATGTATGAGGCTTAATGAGCAGACCTGGAGGCAAGTGTGAGTGTGGCATGGAAACTCGGTAAGTATGATTTACTAGTTAATCACCATTTTTCTTCCTTTTGTAGCACGATAGCCATCATTTTATAGCTTTTTTTAAAGTCCGTCCAAATTTGTTAATCCCGAACATGGGGTTTGCCCATCTCTATGCAGAATGAGGACATTATTACAGGATGACGATTAGATCAGGGGACTTTCAGGATGGAGAACATTATTATAGGAATGGTCTAAGATAGGGAACATTTTTATAAATAGGGCCCAGGACAAAAAGCATTATTAAATAAACAACAGAGGACAGGGGGCCAATAATAAAGGATAGGAAATATTACTACAGGATAGGTGCATTACTACAGGAAATGGTTAGGATGGGAGATATTATTAGAGTATAGGCGACATTATTTCAGGATGGGGCCCAGGATAGGGGACATTATTACAGAATGGGGCCCAGGATATGAGACATTATTGCAGGGTGAGGCCCAGGACAGGGGTATTATTACAGGACGGAGAGCATTATTAAAGGAAGGGACCAGGACAGGGGACATTACTAAAATAAGAGTCTGGGATGGGGGTCTTTATTAAAGGCTGGGAAAAATATTTACCGGATAGGGGCATTACAACAGGAAGGAGCAGGGATGAACAACATTATTACAGGATGGGGCCCAGGACAGGGGACATTATTTCAATATGGGTGATGATATTGCAGGATGGGGCCAGGAAAGCGGATATTATTGCAGGATGAGGCCACGGACAGAGAAAATTATTATAAGATGAGGCACAGAACGGAAGACATTACTACAGAACAGGGGACATTATTGCAAGATAGATCGAGACTAGGATGGGGACATTAAAACATGATACGGGCCAGGATGGAGGACATTATTATAGGGACCTCAATATCTGATCATCATGTTGGTGGATGCCCTGGTCCAAATTTTGCACAGAGGCTCATAGGACTCTAGTACACCACTGGTTATAACCTTCAAAATACAACTGAAGTCCGACAGACATCAGCTAAGGTTGTGTTCACACTGTCAAACTCTGGACTCAGCAGTCTTTGCATATTTTATGGTATTAATAATGCTGACATGTTATTTTCCCAGTAAAACATGACATAAACCATAACACAACTTCACACAACCATTGTACCCTCAGTGGGGTCCTTGATGTTCCAGTGGAATTTATAGATGCATTAAACTTTAATAATGGGAATATTTTCATTTTTGCATATTTATTTTTTGCTCCTCTTCTTTCAAGAGGTATGACGTTTATAACTTTTTAATTTGTAGATGATCACAGTCTTTGCCCCCTGATAGTGACTTGTTGGAGTATCCCAGCGTATTCTCAAATGAAGAGTTATTACAGAGGAAGTAATTAAAAAAAAAGCAGAGTAGTGAGGAAAGGATAAAGAATTTTTAATTAAAGTATATTAGAAAAGTAATATTTTTTTATGTTCAGTAGACATTTAATATTCTAATAAATTTAGATTTGAACCACCCTGTAATATTAATAAGCATTTGATAGTTGTCCCTTGTTTTTTTTTGCTTGATCTGGATTAAAAACTGACTGAATTTAGAAATGCTGTACAACATTAGGTTGTGTATGCATAGTGCTGAAAATGACTGATCCTTGGAACAATATTTTGTTATACAATTGTACAATTGTGACATATGCTCATTGTGCATTTTTATTGTTTTTAAGCAAGGATTTGGTACAGCTATAAATGATGGGGTCTGACAAAAGCAGAAAGGGGCATAACTCACACATACATGTGCAGAGGTTGGAAGTGCACCTCCAACTGGTGCCTAATGGGACCTGATAGTTTCTCTACTTTAAGACATCCCTGAAAATGGCATGATATGAATTGGGAGCTTGTAATACACATTTTAGAAAGGAAGAGGGGATTCAAGATACATTTTATGACTATAAAAGGGTTTGCTTATAAGGAGGTGTAAGGTTCCTCACTGCGAGACCCATCTTCCTGCCTCCTGGAGACCGGGTCCCGTCATGATGTAGGCACCCACCTGTCACCCGCTCTCATACTAATCCGATCCGTGTTCCCGTGATATCTGTCCATGCCATCAATGCTGCAGTGCCTTCCTGACACATCTCCTCTGCCTCCTCTCACTTCACATTGCTGGGGAGTGCGTTTAGACAGCGGGCGCCGCAGCTTCTTTTCATTTAAAGGGCCAGCACACCTTTTTTTCAGCTAACTGCTCAGCCAATTGCTGAGAGGTTTTCTGTATTTAAGGCCCTCACTTTCTTAGGGAGGTGCCTGGGAAACCTTTGTACTTGCATTCAATATGTTGCTGTATTCAGGTCCTTGGATCAGCACTTGCTCGCTATTGCCTTCCATTGCTTGCTATTGATGCCTGGTGTTTCCTTTTAGTACTTGGTGTCCCCATTCTGGTCATATGGCAACCTGAATCTCGCCATACTCATCATCATCCCTGCGGGGTCAGTTGGTACCCTCGGACCTACAGGACCACTCCTTCAGTGACACAGCCTTGTACCTCCTTCAGATCTCCGTGGTCCCATTGCTGGTTTGTCCCATCCAGGTTGTCTGGACCTCTTGCACCCTCTCATAGACTTTGTTCCTATTGAGTCACCCCTCTGGTGTAGGAATCGTTCCATCATATGACCGCATCAGCTGAGCGATTTAAATCTCCCGCCCGCGATTCGTTTTGGCGGTCCTGTCCTGTCCGTAGGGTCTGTAAAAAACAGGATCCCCACGGACAGGAAAAAATCGCAATGTGAAAACAACCTTAGCTCTAGGTAATCTCACTATTGAAAGGCATACAAAATATTTTATATATATCAATTTATCTAATATAAACTAACAATGTTTCTTTATACAATTAGTAAAGACTCATAAAGTACCATACAATATGTAAGCTGCGTTCAGACTGGTATTGGCCTATCTATATGAAGAATACTTTTCAGAAATTGTTTCAATTCTGTAGATGTAACATTTGTTTTTCTTTCATTTATATTTGACAGGCTCTATAAGGTACAGTATGTGTTGTACAGAGGTGCAGGTGGTATCAGGAGAACAATTCATCAACTGAGAGCATAAAGGGGGTCAGCAGAAGGATAAATGCCTCAAGGAAGTTACAGAATTCTCTGTGACTTGGATAATAATGCCTTCAGTTTTAAGAAACCATGAACAACTGACAAGTTACATAAATATAAAGGGCTGTAAAAAAAAAAAAGTATGACACATTTCCCTATTATTACAAATGTGTCAAACTGAACTGTTCTTTAGCTTTACCTAAGGGTGTGTGCTCACGATGAGTGAAAGCAGCGTTTTAGATGCAGCGTATTGCCACTGAGTCCAAAACGCTGTGCTGTACAGTAGCAGTATAGATTTCTGCAAATCCCATGCCCATTATGCTTCTCCCCACTGAAGCATTTCAGCTGCGATGTGGGTTTCCAGACTTCCGCATCTCCGCATCATGTTCATTTCATGCTGCAGAGTCGGAAGCGGTCCCATCGGCTGTACACAGGGAGAAGCCGCCCTGCACCCACCGCAGATCATGAGTACAGGGCGGCTGCTGTCTCCCTGCGTGCACCCGGGGATTCTGCAGGTCCGGAGGTGATGCGTCTAAGACGCACTGCCTCTAGATCGTCAGAACAAACTTTAAAATGTAATAATAAATAATGGGAACCTGAGTAATTGAAGAACACAGACTGCCATGGAAACATTGCTAAAGAAAACTGTGACATGCAGCATTTAAAACACATAAAAACAAGTCTAAATACTCTTAAAGGGTCTTTATCATAGTGACAATTGTAGGAAAACGGTCCGAAAATGGTCCTTGGACTGTATCTTTGCAGGCACAGTAATACGACACCTGTAAAAATCTAAATTTGTGGTTCTATCATCCTTTCTGTAAATGCAACTTTTATTGCATGGACATCATGGTGGCTCAGTGATTAGCGCTTGATTTGCAGCACTGGAGTCTTTGGTTCAAATTGCAATGTGTTTGATATTAAACCTATGTTTGTGTAGGTTTCCTTCCATATGCCAAACACATATCCAGATAGGGAATTTAGATTATGAGTCCCAATGGGGTCAGTGATGATAATATCTGTAAAGTCAGGTGGAAAAGGGTAATACTATATCAGTAAAATAGGTGATCCCCTCTGTAGAAGTCCACAGAATGTGCAACTCAATTTGCCATATAAATACCAAACTGAAAAATCTTGCAACCACACATGGACATCTGGTCGGAATTTTTTCAAGTTCCCCTACACATCTTTAATTGTCTCTCCTGCACCAGATGCTTCTGGGTGATAGTCAGGATTTTGGCTCATCACAATGCTCTGCACCCTAAGGCCGGCTTCACACCACAGTTTTGTGGTGTCAGGCTGTGTCCGGTGTTTTGCAGGAAGCACCGGACACAGCCTGACAGCTCTGGTCAAACAGAACCAGAGCGCAAATATGCCCTCCGGTTTTGTGTTCTTCCGGAATCGGCAGTCCGAGCCTGCTGGAGTTGTCCCTTGCTTAAATGTCAGGATCACGGCGAGCTCCCCGCAAGCTGCGGTCCTGAAATCTCATGAAATCTCAGCCGGGAGCTCTCAACGGTGCTGAAGTTCAGTGCGGCCGGTGCTGAACGTCAGCACCCAGCGTCCAGGAGCCAGATCCGATTTTCTATCGGATCCAGCACAATCTGGCACCCATAGCCTCCCATGTTAGGGAGCGTCGCATTGCAATGGATCCGGGAGGATCCGGGTGGATCTGATTTTGTCACATTTTTGCCTCGGACACAAAAATGCTGCAAGCTGCAATTTTGTGTCCGGGGAAAAAAAATGAATTCTCCTGGCTCCTCCCTGACAGCAGGGAACCGGATGGCAAATAGCTGCCATCCTGGCCCATAGGAATATTATGGGGCCAAAATCGGATTCGGGGCTGTCTGGTTCACTCCGGACAGCCACGGATCCATAAAATAGTGGTGTAAAGCCGCCTAAGCCATTGGATAGAACACTGATGTCAGTATGGGTGCTAACTAGTGGTAAGCGATCACTATTTGGCATGAATATCCAAATAGTAAAAAGTTTTCGATTAGATTTATCTGAACCTGAAAACTGAACTACTTGCTCATCAACTAACTCATAAAACACACTATACTTATTTAAACTTGACAAGATTTTAGTTTCTCAAACTCTCAGAAAATCAATGCGAAAAACCTCTTTGCTGAGGTATATTGGGTATTATAATTTTTTGTATGCCATGCTTGTGATCTGTGTGAAATACATTCTGGGTATAGCCATTAGCATCAGACCTCTTATGAAAGCTTCCCTTTTACTAACCTCTTCTATTATTTTTATATCCCTATATAAGATGCATAGGGTAATCTTTTTATACCAGCTCATCCTTTCTATCCTATTTATTTTGGAGACTATATTGACATATCAGGATTATTCAAGAAATTCTATTTTTGTTATATTTTCATGAAATCATTACATATTGCTTGTTCTTCAGATTTATATTAAACCTTATTCAAGGCATTAACTTTCACCAATTAAATCAATTATTTTTTACTCTTTTACTTTTTACCTAAATTGAAAAATTGTAATGGAAAATAGTAAGATTTGGCTCTATGATTTGCAGTATTTGGTTCTTTTTATCTAGTATTACAGATCAGAAACCCTTTTTATGATACATTTGATACATTTTCAATAACTGGGTCAATGGGAAGTAAGCCCAGTAGAATTGAATAATGTATAACTATGTCACAGGTTTACATTATAAAACTCTTGAATGTTGAATATATTCATGTTTACACAGGGTAATGGGTCAATGACTAAGAGGAAGAACATTTGATCAGGATTGTAGTTTGCAAACTTGAATAGTAAACAGAAAAATTAAAGGGATTTCCCAGGAATACTATCAGAACAGCACCTGACAAATGAACTGATTGGAGAGTCTCTGGTGGGCTGATAGCATGATGCTGTACTTTGTATAATAGCTGTATATTAAACCATTACAACAAGAAACAAGCCTTAAGATAACTTAATGAAAAAAATGTTTGATTCTTATGGTCCACATTAATCTGGTCCCGAAAAGGTTTTTGAGTACCTTTCAGCTATCTATTTTTATTAAATATTTAAAGTGTAAATGTCATTTTATTTAACAAAAAAAAAAAAAAACACAATATTGCACTGCTTGTTAATGATGGGTCACATAGCAGTTAAGATAATGATTTTTTGTGCGGTGTGACTTATTTTCTCACATTTTTCTATGCTCTTTTAAAATCTGCATTTTATGGCTGTGTGGACATGGCCAGCTTCTCCATGTGTCTGCCAGCACTGTGTAAGTATTTCCACAGCTTCTGAGAGGAGGCTGATAGGAAGCAGTGTGATGTGCCAGCAAAGAAGGGGTTAACAGAGATCGTGACTGAGCTGTATGGAGCCAGAGGACAGATCAGAAGCTTGTGCCAAGGGCAGAGGAGTTTGCAGTGATCCTAACATGCTGACATTGCTTAGCAACTATGCTGTGATCTGAGCTAATCTGATATATTGTTTCCTCATCGGCTGTTGTCACCAGTATAGATGCTGTGTAGGTTCCACTCCCTTTACCCTTATATAGTTACATACCTCAAATTCAGTGTAAGAAACTTGAAGATGGGTCTGACTGATAATAAACATATGTCTGCTTCACACACAGTGAAGTAGGGACATCTTGTGGAAGGTTTAGGAATGGTTTCCTTCCAGATTTCATTAATGAATTATATTTGAAAGTTTCTTCAAATCAATTGCTCTGCATTATTACTGAATAATAATTTAAATAGAGGTCACTTTTTAACTATAAAATTACATGTGTAGATGTGACACTAGTTACTACTCACGAATTAGCTGGGAGGCTGGATAGTCAAGAGATCCAAGGTGAAATAACCAGAGAGCTCGTCATAAACAAAGGGGTGAAACAAATGTATAGTCAGTTCATGGTCCAAGGTCAAATTGTAGGAAGGTAGCATATCAAGACAAAGAGGTCAGGTAAGAAGATCCTCAGAAGCAAGGTCAGTAGATAAGGTAAATAATAGCTCAGAGACTGAGCACAGCAGCACAGGGCACACAGACACCACTGAGCTAAAGCTACAACTGGCAGTGATCTGATCACTGCCAACAAGCTAAATAGCTAGGTAATAACTCAGAATTAGTGACATCTGGAGGAGACCCCGCAGGTCTGGCCAGATATGGCAGCTGATCTGTCATTAAAAATACTGACACACCCTGCACGCCCCCTGACTAAGATTGGATGACTAGGCTGTCAATCACCCTCACTCACAAACTCCATAGGACACCGTGAGTGGTGCAATTGTGACAGTAATAATGACAATAATAATATTAGTAATAATGAAACATATTACTTATTATATAATTAGTGGTATCATTCTAATTTTATTTTTTGTTTTTCCTATATTTAGCTAGTATCATTTAGCAGAATCTATACTGATACAAATGAGCCTTATCAGCAATTCTTTAGATACAGACTTCTACATAGCAGCTTTTCAGAATTACTTTGCTGTCAAACATGTGGTGACCATTAATTTAGGAATTGTTCTATAGCAATATGCAATAAATCTTTTTTTTTCGGATTTCAAAGCTGAAATAGTATTCAGTGCCCAGATTTATTCATCACCTAAGTTTCCATAATTGCTAATTGCTGGCATCACTCAACAGAAATGATGGACCAGGCAAACGTTTTATGAATCCATCACATATGTCTTGGTGTTTGATTTGCATTTACATCCAGTAGCCAGTGTTACTGAACATTTCTTTTTATCCTTCATGCTCGTTTTGTAGAAAGATAGTTGGAAAAATGTTTAATATGTAACACTTTCCAGATGGACTGTAAATTCAGACTTAGGAACCAGCAGTTAACATCTAATATATTTAGCATATTGCGATGAAAAAGAGGAAATAGTGTAAACAGACCAACCATTGTGTACTGAATGAAGCAAAATATTAAAGTGTGCAAAGGACACGACCTAAAAAAAAGAAAAAAAGAAAAAAGTTGAAATAATAAAAACTGTTCAAAGGATGGAATATAAGTATTTTTCATTTTATAAGATATACATCAAAAATTATCCAATGAAATGCATCATAGACCATAGAAAAAAGGCCCATAAGGTGAGAGCTAGACTAAAGAGAGAAGTGCACATTTAAAGGAAACACTTCCCCAGGTTTTTCCCCTATAAGCTGCGGCCACCAGCAGTAAGATTTTATCTTATTCTGAAATACTGGATATACATCACCAGGCCGATCTGTTTAACATAAAAAATATCTTTTATTACTCTCACCTGCAGGTCAGTCCAGTCCGATAAGCATCCCTGGTCTTGATCCAGCGCCTCCTCTCTTCTTGTGATTGCATCCTCCTTCTCTGCTTCATGTGGATGACACATCCTGCATCATCCACTCATTGGCCTCCATTGCGCTCTTGCACATGGGCACTTTTCTCTGTCCTTGCTGAAGGCAGAGCAAAGTATTTTAATGCGCAGGCACGTGAAAAAATCACAATGCAGCATGGGGTGTCTGTGGCTTGGCAGCTGTGGCTCCTTGTCTTCCTCCCTGTGCATTCTCTCTTCTCTAGTGCTGTCTCTCCCCATGTGCCCTCTCTTCTCCTGTATGCTGTCTCTCTCCTTGTGCTGTCTCTCCCTCCTCGTGCTGTCCCCCTTGTTCTGTCTCTCCCCCAAATGGAAGCAAATTCAGCAGCAGGATGGTTTCTTCCGAAGGGCATGATGGAGTGGACTCAGGTGCTGTGGCCAGTGTCCTGGACAACGTATGGGCCCCCCTTCACAGATGTCCTATAGTTTGAGCTGTTTTCTTTGACTGCTCAACCAAACTTGACTGATCAACCAAATGTACGGGCTTCTTCACATTCCAGTTTGACTGTAATTTTCCAGTTTAACTGTAATTTACACAATGTCCTACAGGTGGCGCTGTTTTTGGGACAAACTTACAGACACACAGAGAGACTGGATAGGGCTTTTATATAGTAGAAAAACGAAAAGAGTGTTATGACAAAACTCTCTTTTGAAATGCTTGGTTCTGTAGAGTCAGTATAGATGTTCCACAGATGACATGAGTTGTATTGAACAATAGGGCTAAAATCCGGTGTGTAGGTAAGAATTGCAATGTGCAGGGTCTGTGTCCTGTCTGGCAGTGCAAGGCTCCTGCAATGAATGAAACAAGTCTTGATATGGCATCACAACTATCATTTGACGGGCATCTTGAGGCCGATGATGGTTCAATATCCCCAGGATCCTTGTTTTTGTACCGTAGATGAACCCTGTTAACAGTGATATTATAGACATTGAAGCTTAAGCTCTAAATGCTTTTGTTCATGAGGAACCCACAAACAGTTTGGAAACATTTATGAGACATAATATTCCTCTTATTCCTCACATGGACCCATCAGCAAAACCAGCAAATCTCCCTGAATCGACATACCTAAAACCAGAGGCATAAAAGCAAACAGTTATAAACACACTACTAGGGGAAGGGAGTAAGTTGGAGACAATAACACAAGCAACAACTGTGTCATTTTCCTTATTCAGAATGTAATATCTCCATCACCTAAAAGTGCATCTCAATAAATTACAATATCATCAAAAAGATAATTTATTTCCATAATTCAACACATAAAGTGAAACACAAATAATATGTAGAGTCATTACAAACAGCGTGATCTTTTTTAATTGTTTATTTATGTTAATTTTAATGGTTATGGCTTACAGCCAATGAAAACCAGAAGTTATTATCTCATAAAATTAGAATAATTAGCACAAAACACCTGCAAAAGCTTAAAATAGTCCCTTCATCTCGTTTAGTAAGCTACACAATCATGGGGAAGACTGCTGACTTGACAGATGTCAAGAAGGCAGTCATTGACACACTCCATGAGGAGGGTAAGCCGCAAAAGGTCATTGCTAAAGAAGCTGGCTGTTCACAGAGTGCTGTATCCAAGCATATTAATGAAAAGTTGATTGGAAGGAAATAGTGTGAAGGAAAAAGGTGGACAAGCAATCGAGATAACTGCAGCCTTGAAAGGATTGTTAAGGGGAACCTGTCAGGACATTTATGCCCCCCAGCTATCACTGTGTGCACCTGGAGCTTCATAGTCCTATTCTAATCATCCCTGTCTGAGCTCAGAGTGTAATGGTAAAGGTGAAATAAAAGCATTTACATACTTACATTTTCTCATGTAAATGAGGCACAGTCTACATCTCAGAGACTGTAGTCTATCTGGTATGTTAATAGTTAACATTTCAGCTGAATGTCAGAACATGCTGGGAGACCTGATGTGATGTTACAATCATGTGACTATATTAGAAAGAGTTAAATCCCCATAGCACAATATGAGTTTGCTAGCTTAGCTGCGCCCACTATGGTCAGATGATCGTGACATCACACAGGTCCTTTAGACATGCACGTTAATAGTGAGTTAACTATTAACCTGCCAGTCTACCACCTACAAGCTGTAGACTGCCTCATTCACATAAGAAAATGTAAGTGTACAAATGCTTTTTTTTCAGCTTTCACATTACACTATAAGCTCAGACAGGAATGATTAGACTGGTATTATAAAGCTACAGGTACAGACAGTGCTAGCTGGCAGGGCATATATGAGCTGACAGGTTCGCTTTAAGAAAAGGCCATTCAAAAATTTGTAGGAGATTCACAAGGAGTGGACTGCTGCTGGAGTCAGTGCATCAAAAGCCACCACACACAGCTGTATCCAGGACATGGGCTACAACTATCGCATTCCTTGTATTAAGCCACTCATGACCAATAGACAACGCAAGAAGCGCCTTACCTGGGACAAGCAGAAAAAGAACAGACCTGGAGATGTAAATTTCATTTTTCAGTCAGACTTGGCACCTGTCCACACTGCCAAAAGTACCAACACCTGGTTTAATAATCATAGTATCACTGTGCTTGATTGGCCAGAAAACTCACCTGATCTAAACCCCATAGAGAATCTATGGAGTATTGTCAAGAGGAAGATGAGAGACAACAGACGCAACAATGCAGATGAGCTGAAGGCTGTTATCAAAGCAACCTGGGCTTCCATAACACCTCAGCAGTGCCACAGGCTGATCGTCTCCATGCCACACTGCATTGATGCAGTTATTCATGCTAAATGAGCCCCGACCAAGTATTGAGATAATTTACTGTGCATACCTATCAATAGGCCAACATTTATAAGTTAAAAAATAATATTTCAGTTGGTCTTATATAATATTCTGATTTTCTGAGATAATGAGTTTCGGGTTTCCATTGGCGTAAGCCATAATCATCAATATTCACAGTAATAAACCCTTGAAATAGATCACTCTTTTTGTAATGACTCTATATAATATATGTCAACATAAACAGGAGGAGGTGCACCAATGCTGCAGGCTACGCGGCAGGACAACTAGGGAGCACACGGTGTGGAAGCCGGGGTGCCAGTCATTAAGGTCATGACCCGTTGAAGCGCACACAGCGCGAAACGGTGCCGTCGTCATCCCAGCCTCTGCTCCCTCCCTGCACCTTGTGAATTGCGATTGATGAATAAAGCACAGTAAAGATCCGGTGAGTGCTGTCTCTATTTTCAAAGAATTACCTATATAATATATGTGTTTCACTTTGAAACATGTGTTGAATTACTGAAAAAATTAACTTTTTGATGATAGTCTAATTTATTGAGGTGAACTTGTATATCCACACGAAATCATCTATTTTAGGACATTTGTATGAATGAGCAAGTATACTAATAAGTATTCGTTACTAGGCAAGTAATGTGGTACTCGCGTTACTCGAGACATAGAGAGTATTTCACTACCCTTTAAGATGTTTTTATTAACCAGCAATAAAGTAAACATAAATATGTCAAGATAATAAGCATTTTGGCATATAAATAAGAGACATAAGTTACTAGCACGTAACATATATATATTCAAGTAAACAAAAATGAAGAAGGAAAATAATAAAACGAAAGACAAACTTAAGGAAGATAAAATAACAAACTATTTACAATTGACACGATGATCATTAAATATCAAGAAATCTATACATCTCCCAGCTATTTATCTTCAAAATAAAAGTAAAAGCAATTAGGCAACACTAGGTCAAATGAAATGTTAAATTTGGCGCATACATTAGGACCCAGCTCACCCATTTCTCCATATATTTTAATTTAGCATGTACTCCTTCTATTAAGGCAAATGTGAATTCCAATAAATTGTGTGTTGCCAAACAATCCATGAGATCTTCTATAAAAGGAACCCGAACACTTCTCCACCGGGAGGCAAGAAGATGTTTCGCCACTAAAAACGCTTACATTTTGAAAGGTCACAAATCCCAACCAGGAGGACAGCAGAGTCAAAAGTTAACATTAAATCTATATTTAAAACCAAATGAATCAGAGATTGAATGTCCATCCAAAAAGTATGTAACGTTGGACATGACCAAAAAACATGTCTGATAGAACCTACAAGACTGCATTGCCTCCAACATAAATTCGAAGAACAAGGGTCAATCTTGTGTAACTTCAAAGGAGTAAAATGCCACTTGGTTTACAACTTGTATTGAGTTTCCAACAATGTCAAACAAGGTATAGATGAGTATAGGTTTTTTTTAAATAATGGGTAATTGTTCATGCAAAGTTTGGTTGTCAATATCTAGCTTATTATCCCATGTTTTGTAAAATCTATAGTTATCAGGGACAATGTCTTTATTAAAGGTTCTAAAGATGTTATTTATTTTCCAAATTGTTTTATTGCCAGTCTGGCGAAGCAGTAGATCAATGTTATTAGGCAGAGTAAAGTCTAAGTGTGGGTTATTTAAGTTTTTTCTCATATAACCCAAGTAGGTCTATCAGAGTCAAGTAGTTGGAAACAAGAGGAAATTATTTCAAAGGAGGCTAATTTGTCTCTAACAAATACGTTGGAGACATATTTGATGTTTTTACTTTTCCAATTAGTTATATTAATGGATGGGCAATAACCATGAGAAAACATCTACTGAAAGCCAGATAGGACAAACAGGAGAGTAAATCGTTTTGGAGATCTGAGTAAATATTCTCCAGGCCTTAATACTAGCTTTTAGTGGGGTAGCTAGAGGAAGACGCTTTTTTGGGAGAAAAAGATATAAAACAATAAACGAGGTCAGATCCATATTGCCCATGAAAGATCTCTCCATGTTTACCCAAGAAGGTGAATGTTCATCACTCCACCATCTCGTACTGGTTTTAGTTAGAATAACAAAATAATAAGTCCTAAGATTAGGGACACCCAGCCCCCCATTTGTTTTACTTTTTTCAAGGGTAGTAGAAGCAACCCTGGGAAATTTCCCTCTCCAAACAAATCTAGTAAGTTGGGTCTGAAGGCTCCAAAAATACTTTTGAGAGATGACAACAGGAAGAGAACGGAAAAGGTAAAGAACTTTGGGAAGGAGCAGCATTTTATAAGCTGTAATGCGACCTGTCCACGAGACCTCCAAATTAGATAAATGGGTCACATCCTTGGAGAGTATCTTAACAGTGTCTAACATATTTCTATCTATTATTATTAGAAAGAGGTTTAGTTATAGTTATCCCCAAATAAGGACTTAACAATGTCTGACATATTTCTATCTATTATATTAGACAACCAGAAAAAAATCTCTCTGCAGCCCTCAGCTACTACCAATAATGCACACATGCTACCAAGCGATATATGAGGAAAAAAATTAAAAACTTACGTTTTTTCAAAAACCTCAATATTCTTATTTTTTTATTTTCTGGGGTTCTTAGTACATACATTGGCCAATGTCTGCTTGCTCATCAACCACGACACAATGACCCCAGGTGTGGTGAGTCCTAAGCTGACATCCCTGTCCTCCTTGTCCAACTCCTGTTTAATGTATAAGATGTGGAGTTGCTGGCTCCATGCCTGCACTTAGCACCCTCATCGCCCACAGGTGGTCTGAGGTTGAGATGGTGTCCACACGGAGGAGAAGGAGGACAGGGATATCAGCTTAGGACTCATCAGACCTGGGGTCACCGTGTCGTGGTTGATTAGCAAGCAGACATTGGCCAATGTATGTACTAAGAACCCCAGAAAATAAAAAAAATAGAATATTGAGTTTTTTAAAAAAAACTTACCGTATTTTTCGGATTATAAGACGCACTTTTGTTCCCCCAAATTTTGGGGGAAAGTGGGGGGTGCGTCTTATAATCCGAATGCAGCACTGGGGGGGGGGCTGCGGGCTGGGGGGCAGCTCTGCAGCATGTCCGGGGCTGGAGTGGGCTGGCTGCGGGGCTGCAGAGAGAGCGGGAGATCTCCTGCTCCCGCTCATTTAATATGCACTGCCGCTGTCCACCTCTCAGTGCTGAAGTTGCACTGAGAGACTGACGGGGGGAGCAGTGCATATTAAATGAGCGGGAGCAGGAGATCTCCCGCTCTCTCTGCAGCCCCTCCATACGCCCCATGTCCTGCATACCGCCGCCCCACATAATACACCCACCCCCTCAATATACTGCCCCCATGTACGGTAATATGCTGCCCCCCCTCCATTACAAAGATGGTCCCTCGCTCTGCACTTCCCCATCATTAATATGCCTCCCCCCTCGCCGACGCTGGCCGGCAGCAGATAGAGTAAAAAAAGCCTCCTTTCTCACCCTCCGGCGCCAAGCTGAAAGCGTCACCGCCGGCTCCTGGTCTCCATGGTGCTTTTCTTATTCCGCTCATGTGATCGGGCATAAGCGATGACATCATCGCCCGATCACGGAAGAAGAAGAGCACCATGGAGACCAGGAGCCGGCGGTGACGCTTTCAGCTTGGCGCCGGAGGGTGAGAAAGGAGGCTTTTTTTACTCTATCTGCTGCCGGCCAGCGTCGGCGAGGGGGGAGGCATATTAATGATGGGGAAGTGCAGAGCGAGGGACCATCTTTGTAATGGAGGGGGGGGCAGCATATGGAGGGGGTGGGTGTATTGCATGGGGGGCATCAATAGGGAACGTGTGCCAGCACAAGGGGGGAAAACGTGTGCCAGCACAAGGGGGGAAAACGTGTGCCAGCACAAGGGGGGGAACGTGTGCCAGCACAAGGGGGGGGAACGTGTGCCAGCACAAGGGGGGGGAACGTGTGCCAGCACAAGGGGGGGGAACGTGTGCCAGCACAAGGGGGGGGAACGTGTGCCAGCACAAGGGGGGGAACGTGTGCCAGCACAAGGGGGGGGAACGTGTGCCAGCACAAGGGGGGGTACGTGTGCCAGCACAAGGCAGGAACGTGTGCCAGCACAAGGGGGGGACCGTGTGCCAGCACAAGGGGGGGACCGTGTGCCAGCACAAGGGGGGACGTGTGCCAGCTATGGGGGACGTGTGCCAGCACAAGGGGGCTATATCCAATATAAGGGTGCCATATCCAGATTAAGGGGGCTAATTCTAGGATGGGGGGCTGTATCCCAGGATGAGGGACCACGTACCAGGATTAGGGGGCTATGTGGGACATATACGCTATATGATTTGTTAGACGGACACTGGCATTATAAGACGGACCCCATTTAACATTAAAAATATTTTTTTTCTCTTTTCCTTCACCAAAATTGGGGGTGCGTCTTATAATCAGGTGCGTCTTATAAAGCGAAAAATACGGTAAGTTTTTAATTTTTTTCCTCGTATATTGCTTGGTAGCATGTGTGCATTATTGGTAGTAGCTGAGGGCTACAGAGAGATTTTTTTCTGGTTGTTTGACCCAGCGTCACTGCTGGCACCAGTTCACATTATGTCTTTGAGTGCTGTGCAGTTTTTTTTCTGTTTTATTATATTAGACAGAGGTTTAGTTATAGTTATCCCCAAATAAGGAATCTCTGAGGATACCCAGAAAATTTTTAATTACTTCTTTAAAATATGTAATAATTGTCCTTCAATATTGTAGGGTAAAACATGGGTCTAACTGGTATTTAATGTATAGTAAGAGAGTTTAGAGAATATTTCAATAATGGCCATCAAATTTCTCAGATACCAGAGGGTCCGACAAGATAATCAGTAAGTCATCTGCACACAAAAATGCAACATGTTGACGTCCATAGAGTGGAAAACCCCTACTTCCCTCATGCGTCCTTACCACCTCCACCAAGGGTTCAAGAAAAAAATTGAATAAAGTTGGTGACAGAGGGCACCCCTGACGTGTCCTGTTAGAAATTGTGAAGGGTTCAGACACAAAATTGTTCCTTAGAATTCTAGCTGATGGATGGGAGTATAAAGCTTTAATGATATTAAGTATAGGACCAGAAAAAAACACATTTTTTAAGGGATTCATAAAAAATATCCAATTTACACGATCAAAAGCCTTTTCGGCATCCAGAGAAATCATCAATGTAGGAAGGTCTGATCTCTCTACATGCAAAATAATATGATATATCCTTCTCATAGCATCTAAGAGTACTCCTACCACTAACAAAGCCCATTTCACTACTTGCTTCGCAATGTTTGTATCTCCTGCCCAGCATGTTTGGTGCATGAGTTGCAGCCAGTAAACATCCTGGGCTTGCTAGTAAATCACAGTAATGCCACAACCATCTTGGTTGTGGCAATACTGTGATCGGCTGGTTGCGTAGTGTCATATATAAGATCAGTGAGTGCTTTGTGATATAGATGACACATAGGCTCTATATAAGCCCTGCCGCCACCATCTTGTGCACATTGCATCCAGAACACAGCATAGGGCTAGCCTAGGGAGAGTGTCAAGAGGTGCTAGGGAGAGTGTTGTGCGTTTGCAAATCCTCTATCATTTCAAAAACACAAAAGTTCTTTTTAGAGCTACCTAGATTATTTTAGTACTAGGTGACTGTAGTGCAGGGAGACAGGCAAGAGCATTACAGTACATACATAGTACCTCAATATCTTAGCTCTTCTCAGAGTTGAAAGTACTGTATAAGGTCAGGGAGTAGTGACAGTTTTCCCAGATAATTTTGGGGTCACACTTAGCTCTGCTGGCCAATTTGTTTGCCGTTACAGTGCTGTTTGCATACCGAATAGCACGCATGGTACTGCACATCTCAGATGTAGACAGTACCACTTTTTTTGTGGTGACTGCCATTTACACATTAACATAAGGTATGAACAGCCTTCAAGACCTCTTGGTTGGGTCTAGCTGAAAATTACTTGTGTTTCCCATTGACTTGCATTGTACTCGCTACACATAACGAATATGTGCCAGGTAGCCACAGAACCAACTAGTACACTAAGGGATTTCCACATCTAGTACCCACATACACACAACATCCTCCACTCCAGGCCTGTAGGGGGGCACCACTGGTTGCTGTTAAGCCAAATCCCATATAAATACAGGTGCTGGGGTTGGAGATAGCCAGAATAGCTCACCGATTTTCTGTTTATTATATAATCCAAACTTTTTCCAAGCATATATCAAAGAGGATTAATTTCTAAAATATAACTTATTTGATTTTGTTAAAAAAAACCTATAGTTCCTGTGATGCGGTTTATGCAATCCAAACCTTACCAAGGGGATCTAGGGGGGTGGGAACGCTGTCCCTATACTCTCCCTATCTCACCCTGCCTTGCAATGGAGTTTTAGACACGTAAAATTCTTGCTGGTGTCCCCATACCACGGCGACTGCCCCTCCTAACCCTGATTGCACACTAGGGTGAGGGGTTATGGGTCTCACAATTTCACACTAACCTAAAGACCTATTTGTCTCGTATATGTGTCATGGAAGTGTAAAAAGAAGTCCTACTAGCAGAGTCCGGGTCAATCCCCGTTACTCAGTGGAAAAATCCACATAGCACGTGTTTGTACAAAAAATCTGTTTCTTGTGATAGGGACCCCCTCTATCACAGGGTGTGTGTATAGAGGCGTGTTAGTGTGGTGACCTATTTTCCAATACCAACAATGGTTGGCAATAAACCAAATCTCAGATGAAATATATGTCACACTTTACCTATAACCAACACACACCCATAAGATATGTACATAAAAACACTGTCAGAGCCCAAAACCTGGCCCAGACCATAGCATGTAGGACATATAAGACACACAACCGTGCCACTGAGGGCACCTGTAAGGCAGGGGTGTAGTACCCAATGTAGCTAGCCACTAGTCACTTAGCTTAGCATGATGATGCCGCGTCCTTCACTCTACGCGTTTCCCCCACCGTAGTTCTCGTCGGCGGGTTCCTCAGGAGTGATCCTCCGCAGCACCGGGCACCGGTCTGTGCCCTGGGTCACCCAGGTTGAAGGAGATAATGATCCTCCTTCTCCCCTTCAGTATGGTAAATGGCGGCCCACACGTGCCTGAATCCCTGCCTTTTATACACTCCTTAACTGTGATGATTAATTAGGGGGCGGAGTCAGCGGGTCACCACGCCGACCCCCTCATTACGTCTGATTACCATAACCTGTGGTGTTGCTGGCCAATGAACAAGTGTCCGCACCTCTCAATCTTCCCCCATGTCCAGCGTGTGCATCCAATATCTCCACTACTTCCCCCTTTTTTTTTTCCTCCCTCAAAGATGGAAGTGCATCACAGGCACCCGATCACATGACCGCACTCTCATCCAATACATTCCATTGTTTACAACTAAGGGCAGGAAATGCATCACTAGTACCCGGTCATATGGCCACATCCATCTCCAAAGTCCTTCCCCGGACCGGGAGTGTGCGGACATGAACTGTGTCCCCCGGGAAATAGGTCTATACTAATTAGTTCCACATGTGTAAAATGCACACCCTTTTACATCAATTTATTAACCCCCCCAAACACCCCTGCAGTCCCGCGTAATTCACATGACACATTTGGGCATCTCATAGACATCAAATTTTTATAAATCACAGCTGTCTTCAACCTCATATATTACTTCAATTGTCACCGTACGAGGGCTATCCGGAAGAGTCGGGTAAAGCATCAGATTTGGTGTCTCTTATGTGATGTGCCAATTCCAACTTAGTGTAAAACAATTACTGGCTTATTTCAAGGATACAACACATGTTTTGCAAATCTTAGAAACCATGGAATTGCAGGCAAAGTACATTCTAGGCACACTTGATGTCACTTCTCAATACACAGATATTCACCAAGAGAAATGTGAGAAAATGTTTGTAATTTCTTAAATAACATGCACACTTATCCCGAAGAATAAATCAGATGTATTGTTCAGTGTGTCAGTTTCATTTTGAACCATAGTTATTTTATGTATGAGGATAAATTTTACCTGCAGTAGAGCTCAGAACAATCACTATTACAATTCATTGAGACAATGAACAAGAATGAGTTCTATTTACATTTCTCACCCACATTTAGTATGAGTGTAACATTTTTGGACTGAATTAAATATATTAAAAAGGTACAATTTTGAATTTTAACCAAATGTTACCATAAAATGGGGATCTTAACAGTTTTCTCTACAGTAGATGTCTAGTTGTCATCTTCAAATGTGGCTTGCCAAAATACATAAAGGTAAATTTATAAGGATTCGTCAGAATTGCACAGACACAAGAATATATCAAGGAGACAAATCGGTTAGAGGAATAATTTATAAATAGGTATTATAATGGATCCTCAGTAAAGGCTGTATAAGAGGAGATAAAATGATATTATCATAAACACTTAATAACAAACTATAGAGAAGATAAAAAAACACATTAGGAATATGACTAAGGCTAAGGAAATGGCTACCATCTCAGTCATTACTCAGTTTAACAACCAGACAGGCAAATTCAAACATATAGTGAAGTAACATGGAAACATGGATACAATGGATTGAACTAAGAAGGATGACAATATCAAGTATTAGCCGGTGGTCAATTAACCAACACTATAATTAAGTATATAATTAAGTCAGGATAACAAAGGAGCGTGTCCTTGCCATGGAGAAGAAGCTGATTTCAGAGCTCCGGCTCCCCTCGCTTTTCAACAGCCTAAAAGCACAACAACCATCGGCTGCACTGCCTGCTTATGCCAGCCAAACATTGGAGCACTTGGCCCAGCATCCCCTCAGGCCCTACAGTGATCTCAGCTGTGGGGATTACCCGCTATTTACGGGGCTTTTGCCGGCCCACTCCATTTAGTACCCAAGATGGCGGATCTTATGGCGTGGGAGAGGCACAGCAAGACAGAGATGGAGGGAGACAGATCCATCAGAACGGGAGAAGAGTCCCCAGGCTTGGAGCGCAATGGAGGAGGCAGAGAGGCACAGCTCTCGAACGCACCCGCCTCCCCTCAATCCAGCAATGCCAGTACTCAGCTCTGCATCGGCTTCCTGACCACAGCGCTTCTAGACCCTGGCGCTCCTGGAGCTTGCGTCAGCTCCCCGGGGAGCGGAGAGACCCAGCAAGCTTCCCTGTATACTATGGGAGCTTCCAGATATGTGATCACCATGGGAGGAGACAGGATGATAGAGGTAGCAGGCCCTAAGGACCTGACATTCCACACAGGCCTAGCACAATCATTAGGGACAATGGGGCCTCATAATCCTCTGACCCTGGACACTGCTGGGGTCCGGAGTCCACAGAAGATGCATCAAGGGGTTGTGGAGTGCCGGGGGGTGAATTCAAACATGGTCTTATCTGATGCTGGGCTGCCATTAGCTGACATGGCAAAGGTTCAAATATAAGCAGTATGTACAGTTCTACATCTCAAGGGGTCTCACCTGCCTCACTGGTGCCTGATAGAGGCCTATGGGATGACCTCAGGGCCCACATCCATGAAATCCCTACCAGGGAGGTGATGGGGGGGTTCGTCCTCAGGATGGTATCGTCATTTAAAGCTGAGACTGCTGCACTAAGGGGTGTATTCCAGCAACTTGTGGGCAGAGTCGACTCTAATGAATTCATCACAGGCAATTTGTCCAGCCATCTAGGGGACCTTGAATGACAAGACTTCACTCAATCATCTAACTTTGACCATTTATTAGACCTAATGGAAGACTTGGAGAACTGTGATATACCTGTACAGAATAATGTTAGGATCTGTGGATTACCTGAATCCAGCTCGGCAAGGGACCTAGACTACACTCTTGGTGTGTTTCTTAATTCCATCCGTAACATGCTGGAGAGTGCACCACTTGAGTTTGACAGAACTCACAGATCTTTGGGCCCTCCTCCACCTGAAGGCACCAGACTCAAAGACATAATTTGCAGGATCCACACCTTTAGAGCCAAAGAGGACATATTGGCCAGAGCCTGATCCCGTGAACCCTTGTTCTTTCAGGGCAACCGGATTCAGCTAATGTTGGACCTGTCTGGTCTGCAGAAATGTGGGGCTCTCAGACCACTGCTGGAGACACTCTGTGATAGTAACATCTCATACTCATGGGGTTTTCCCTTCCGCCTTCAGGTTTGCAGGGATGGTCAATCAATATTTGTTTCCCATCTGAGAGATATCCCTGCATCCCTGGAAAGCCTAGGGATCCAATCCCTCACCATTAACATCATAGATTGGCCGGGCATACCTGGAGGGGGAGACGAGATTCGGGCTGCAGCGACGGGAAAGGGGAGGGAGCGCCAGGGGTTTGGGGTCAAGAGGAGGAGACCCTAACCCATTTGGAAATGGTTGATTTTCATGCTGTCCTCTCACCAAATGTAGTATGGTACTCCATTCCAAATTGGGGCCTACATTTCCCAATTTGTAGTAAACCACTGTCTCCTTGATCTTCTTTCCCTTTCCGTCACAGGGGAGTTAATGTTCATATCCAATGTTTTGTTTTCTTTTTCTTACTGCAGTTGATGTTGCTGTTTAGTTGATGTGTTTTTTTTTATTTGATAGAGGCCCTGGTGTGGGGAAACTCTACTCTGCTTGGAAAGGACATTCCCCAAGGGTGGTCCACACTCTGCAGGCAGGTGTGGATGTCTTTCTACTTACCCCACACACTTGGCTGATACCGGAATCAGTTGTTCCCTCTTTCTGACCAATTTTGCTCACTATTACTTCTTCTTCCTCTATATCTCTTTTACTTATTCTTTTCTGTACCTTCTTTCTCGCCTCCCCCCTTTTCCCTTTCTATCCATACCAGTCCAATCTCTCCCGATTATTTATTTTGGATACTTATACTTGTCCTGATTTGTCTATTTGACTTGATATCTTCCTAGGTTATTTTACGGAGTGACACACAGCATGGCTTCCTTAAAAATTGGAACCCACAATGTGAGAGGTTTTAACACCCCCAAAAACGTTCCCAAATCCTCTATGACATGCATAAGCGGCGGACACAGATTTTGTTACTCCAAGAGACTCATTTTAAAACTGGGTCTATACCAAATTTCAACAACAAATATTATCCGGTATGGCTGCACAGTACCAGTGCTGACTCCAGATCGTGGGGAGTGTCAGTGGCAATTCACAAAATTCTGACTCATACGGTAGTTGATTCCCAACTCGACCCAGGAGGACAGTACATTTTTCTCACGTTGCGCTTAGCCAATTCTACTTTAACTGTGGTTAACTGGTATTTGCCCAACAGGGACCAAACGAAAATGGGCAACACGCTTCTGACCCGACTGGCTGAATTCGCTGAGGGACAATAATTGGCGGCGACTTCAATTTTACTCTTGATCCTTCTATCGATTTCACTTCGGGGAGAGGTGCAATCCCAGCCAAATGACTAAGGCATTGAAGAAACTCCTCCACACTCTCCAGCTCATTGATATATGGCGGATCCTTTATACCCAAGGTAAAGATTATACCTACTATCCGCATGTACACAATTCTTACAGATGTATCAACATGTTGTTAATGAGCCATTGTACTCTCTCTTGGGATCCTTCGAATCTTATTGGAGACCTTCTTCTATCAAATCACGCCCCAACATTTCTGACTATGACATTGCTGGATACCTCTCAAAGACCATGGACCTGGAAACTCAGTAGTAAACTCTTGAAAGGCAATATGTGCTTGATGGAGCTGAAAAGCGATTTGAGACATGGGAAGCTTGAGGGGTACAAAGATAAAACATGGGGCTAGACTCAAAAGCTTAGATCCGAAAAGATTACAGACCTAATTTCCCAAATTCATAGTTTAGAGGTGGCCCACAAACGGGAGCTAACACGTCAGACATTAGGAGACCTCACCCTAAAACTGCAGGAATATTACATCAAAATTTTAAGCGGCAGACAGAAAGAAATAAATGCTATTATCATAGGGTTTCCAACAAATGTGGCCACCCTCTGGCAGATTTACTTCACCCAAGGATAAATCACACTTATGTTCCTAGGATTACGTCTTCTGGTGGAACAGACACCTAGTCCCTCTGAAATATTAGAGTGTTCTGGTCATATTATGAAGACTTATATAACCTTAGAGGGCATTTCTCAGATATGGCACCTGATGACCTACACTGGAAAATGTGCGATTATATTATATCTACAAGTCAATATAGAAGAAAAAGTTGGGCGGCACTCACCATAATTCAATGATCCTTTATTCAAACATCATATGGAGACGATAGATTCAGCAGGGAGAGGGAGTGATGATCAGCGGACGACGGCTGCCGATTCGCGGGGCTGTACCACTTCAACGGGTCTTGTTCCAGGACCATGCACGGTGACGTCTGCCCAGTCACACTCGCGCTTCGGGGTTGTCGGCTCCTACGCTCGGCCATAGAAGGTAATGGGGGCACCGAGCGCAACCAAGCGCGGTTACGGTGAATCCATGCATCTCTGCGCTTGCCTGCAGTTGCCCCTAAATGCACCTGCGCTTGCATTTGCTCTAGTGCAGGGCAGGAATGCCAGGCAAGCGCATAGATGTGAAAAGAGCCATACTTTTCCCTAGCACATTACTTTGCTCATGAAATATTCTATTCTACTCATTTATTTATAATACTATTTTTATTTAATTACATTTAACCTTTTGATTATTAATATTTTTTTTACTTACATCCTCAATGAACATACAAATGTAACACTTTTATATTAAAGTTTTAAGGGAAACATCTTGTGTATGGTGTAATCCTCTGGAAGGACTGTACTTAATAGCAGTCTATGAAATATGTAATTGTCAGCACAATAGCTTCAATAAGCTTATTATGCACTTTCCCGCCAGCTTTCACTAAACTGCTGTTAAACTGCTTTCAAACCTTAAACTTGTCTGTACACTGTTTGGAGAATACATTTCAACCCTAAAGACATTGAAAACAGGATATGACAAAATGTTGGATTGAAAGCTATGTTGATACTTGAGGATCTGGAATAAATCACATTTCGCTCTGGGAATCAGTTTGGGCTTTTTTCAATCCTACAAATTGTGCCTAGTTTAATGTGTTAAATAAAAGTTTCTTCATTGTGTTAGGAAATGATTTAGAATGTTGTATTTCTGTTAAAATACAAAAATATAATAACACAATAAAACTAAGTACGGTAATATTAAATGATGTTTTAAGTTTAACATTTTTATCATTTAGCCATCAAGAATTCAAATAAGAATACAAAGTAAATGAATAAAATATTCATAAATAAACATTTTTAATCTCATTGATTTCATTTTATTGGTGTATGGATGAAGGAGAAATGTGTACTGAGACAAAGCATATAGATCCCATCCATATCCGAGTCTGAAGCTGCAGCACAATCGTATATGTGACGTTCACGGGGACAAGATCCCTCAAAGGGAGACAGCAGGACTAACCTTATATATCCATTTAGTTGATTATGTTTTAGGACATATGGAGGCAGGTTTCGTACAGCTCATACCTTTTCTAATGTTATATTTCTTGTAATAAAGGGGAAACTATTTGACGCTGAACTTGCAACAATTAACTGTTTGTTATATCGATTTCCATCTGAAAATTCACAGTTTTTTTTAGACAACCTTGGTGATCATTTGCAGGCAAGTATTAGACTTAAAAGACAATCTGTTAGGCCCCCTTCACATCATGTTTTTCTGGATCCGTGGCTAACCGTTGTAAAATGGATAGCTTGGATCCGATTTGGCTCCCCATGTATCCCTATGGGCACGGATGGGCATGGATTGGTCCTTAATGACCATCCATGTGTGCCAGTTTTATCAGGGATCCAATCATGTCTGCTTTTTTCAAGTACCCAGAATCAGAGACTGCTCCGATTTTGGGCTGCCTTCAAAAAAGCTGACACAATCAGACGGAATCAGATCCGACGCTCTCCAATTCAAATAACATGGCGGTTTATGGAGCTTGGACCCGTACATGAAACTGAACCATTTTGCTGTACTGAGCATGTGTACAGCACCTCCCACCCCCTATCTCTGTACAGTGATGTCGGATCAAAGAAAAACAAGATCCGATCCGAGGGCATCAGTGTCATCTGTTTGCACAGATCCATGCCTGTCCGTGTGGGCCTTGAAATTCAAAGATCCACATGGACAGCAAAAAACGTGGTGTGAAGGGGCCTTAGCAGGTTTTCGCTATATAATAATAATAATAATCTATAATATAAAAGCCGAAGGCCACTTCCGGAAATCCCGAAGGTTACTTCCGTGATGGCCTCCGACCATGGTGGTGACGTCACCAGGCGGCACCCGGCTACAGGGACCGGCGAGGAACGTTCCGCTCTCGGACATCCTGCCCCCCCATGGCTCCTCCCCATCCTCCCCGCTCTCCCCTCCACGCTCCCTGGTCTCCCCTCCATGCTCCCCGGAGAGCTTGGTAACCAAGGCCGCGGTCGGGTAACTAAGGGGCGTGTCCGCACCACACACCCGGCCCCAGCCGCATCCATTAAGGTATCTGCTGAGCCCAGGGGTGGGCGGAACAAGCCCAAGGGGACCACCCCAATCACACAATAATAGGCTGGATACCACCTCCCCCTTATATTCTTCACTGCTTCCAGGATCATTGCGTCACAGGGGAGGAACTGCGGTGCATGATGGGAGATGTAGTCTTCAGGGGACCGGAAATGCTGCAGAGCTGAGGAGACAGCTCTGATCACACAGAGATAGAGAGGAGATCTGCGGCTTCTTCAGACAAAGTCTCCTGCACTGAAGAGTGAGATTATATATGTGTGTTTGTGTATCCTGTATGTGTGTGTGTATACTGTACATGTGTGTGGGTATACTGTATGTGTGTGTATACTGTATATATGTGCATACTGCATATGTGTGTGTATACTGTATGTGTGTGTGTATACTGTATGTGTGTGGGTATACTGTATATGTGTGTGTATACTGTATATGTGTGTGGGTATACTGTATGTGTGTGTATACTGTATATGTGTGTGTGTATACTGTATATGTGTGTGTATACTGTATATATGTGTATACTGTATATGTGTGTATACTGTATGTGTGTGTATACTGTATATGTGTGTGTATACTGTATATGTGTGTGTATACTGTATATGTGTCTGTATACTGTATGTGTGTGTGTATACTGTATGTGTGTGTGTGTGTATACTGTGTGTGTGTATACTGTATATGTATGTGTGTATACTCTGTATGTGTGTGTGTATACTGTATATATGTGTATACTGTATATGTGTGTGTGTATACTGTATATGTGTGTATACTGTGTGTATACTGTATGTGTGTGTGTATACTGTATTTATGTGTATACTGTATATGTGTGTGTATACTGTATGTGTGTATACTGTATGTGTGTGTATATACTGTATATGTGTGTGTGTTTATACTGTAAATGTGTGTATATTGTATATATGTGTATACTGTATATGTGTGTGAGTATACTGTATGTGTGTGTATACTGTATATGTGTGTGTATACTGTATGTGTGTGTGTATACTGTATGTGTCTGTGTATACTGTATGTGTGTGTATACTGTATATGTCTCTGTGTATACTGTATATGTGTGTATACTGTATATATGTGTATACTGTATGTGTGTGTATACTGTATGTGTGTGTGTGTATACTGTACATGTGTGTGTGTATACTGTATATGTGTGTGTGTATACTGTATATGTGTGTGTGTGTATACTGTATGTGTGTGTATACTGTATAAGTGTGCGTATACTGTATATGTGTGTGTATACTGTATATATGTATACTGTATGTGTGTGTATACTGTATGTGTGTGTATACTGTATATGTGTGTGTGTATACTGTATATGTGTGTGTATACTGTATATATGTGTATACTGTATGTGTGTGTATACTGTATGTGTGTGTGTATACTGTATGTGTCTGTGTATACTGTATGTGTGTGTATACTGTATTTGTCTGTGTGTATACTGTATATGTTGTGTGTGTTTACTGTATATATGTGTATACTGTATATGTGTGTGTGTATACTGTATGTGTGTGTATACTGTATGTGTGTGTATACTGTATATGTGTGTGTATATTGTATATATGTGTATACTGTATATGTGTGTGTATACTGTATGTGTGTGTATACTGTATATGTGTGTGTATACTGTATGTGTGTGTATACTGTATATGTGTGTGTGTATACTGTATATGTGTGTGTATACTGTATGTGTGTGTATACTGTATATGTGTGTGTGTATACTGTATATGTGTGTGTATACTGTATATGTGTATACTGTATGTGTGTGTGTATATACTGTATGTGTGTGTATACTGTATATGTGTATACTCTATGTGTGTGTGTATACTGTATGTATGTGTGTACTGTATGTTTGTGTATACTGTATATGTGTCTGTATACTGTATGTGTGTGTATACTGTATGTGTATACTGTGTATGTGTGTGTATACTGTATGTGTGTGTATACTGTATTTTGTGTATACTGTATGTGTGTGTATACTGTTTGTACTGTATATGTGTGTGTGTATACTGTGTGTGTGTCTATATACTGTGTGTGTGTGTATACTGTATATGTGTGTGTGTATCTATAATATAAAAAACGAAGGTTACTTCCGTGATGGCCTCCGGACCATGGTGGTGACGTCACCAGTGCGGGGTAGCCGGGCGCCGACCGGCTACAGGGATCGACGGAGGAACGTTCCACTCTCGGAAGTTCCGGCTTTCGTCCCTGTGCGGGAGCCGCACGGGTCGTCCTGCCCCCCCCACGGCGGGTCGTCCTGCCCCCCCCACGGCTCCTGCGGGCCCCCGCGGGTCGTCCTGCCCCCCCGCGGGTCGTCCTGCCCCCCGCGGCTCCTGCAGGCCCCCCGCGGGTCGTCCAGCCCCCCCGCGGCTCCTGCGGCCCCCTCCTGCTTGCTTCTACTAAAAAAAAAAAAACCTCATAGAGGATACTCACCCGTCCACCGGCGCGCTCCATCTACCTCCTCTAGCTCCATGGCTTGAGGACCTGCCCCTCCCCCTGCCACCACCATCCTGCCCCTACCCCCCACCAGCTCCAACCTGCCCCCCCTACGCTCCATAGCACACACACCCCCGCGAACTCCATCCTGCCCCCCCTCCGCTCCATCCTGCCCCCCCTCCCCTCCATCCTGCCCCCCCGCTGCATCCTGCCCCCCGCTGGCTCCATCCTGCCCCCCCACAACAGTTCCATCCTGCCCCCTCCCCCCCACAACAGTTCCACCCTGCCCCCCCCAGCTCCATCCTACCCCCCGCCGACCCCATCCTGCCCCCCTCCCCGGCTCCATCCTGCCCCCCCACCGGCTCCATCCTACCCCCCCACTGCCTCCATCCTGCCCCCCCACACCAGCTCCATCCTGCCCACCCACCGGCTCCATCCTGCCCCCCCCACACTAGCTTCATCCTGCCCCCCCGCCGGCTCCATCCTGCCCCCCCGCTGCCTCCATCCCGCCCCCCCCACACCCAGTTCCATCCTGCCCCCGCGCCGGCTCCATCCTGCCCCTCCCCACTCCACCACACCAGCGCCATCCTGCCCCCCCTCCCCCCGCCGATTCCATCCTGCCCCCCCCGCCAGCTCCATCCTGCCCCCCCCTGCCACCTCCATCCCCTGCCCCCCGCTCGCTCCACTCCTGCCCCCCCCCGCCATCCATCCTGTCCCCGCCCTACATCCTGCCCCTGCTCGCTCCATCCTGCCCCCCTGCCACCATCCTGCCCCGCTCGCTCCATCCTGCCCCCCGCCCCATCCTGCCCCGCTCGCTCCATCCTGCCCCCCCGCCCCATCCTGCCCCGCCGCTCCATCCTACCCCGCCGCCTCCATCCTGCCTCGCCGCTCCATCCTGCCCCCCGCCTCCATCCTCTCCCCCTGCCCCGCTCGCTTCGTCCTGCCCAGCTCGCTCCATGCTGCCCCACTCTCACCATCCTGCCCCGCCGCCTCCATCCTGCCCCACCTCCGCCACCATCCTGCTCCTCCAGCTCCATCCTGCTCCTCCGGCTCCATCCTGACCCCCCCCCGCTCCATCCTGCCCCGCTCGCTCCATCCTGCCACCACTCCACCCCCATCACCATCCTGCCCCACTAATCCATCCTGCCTCCCTGGCAGTTAGCGGTCATGTGACAGATCAGCTGAACGGTTTCCCAGCCAACGACGGGTCCTAAACCCCTGTAGGACCTACAAGACGAAGGTGGAGTGAGCCGGCGGACAGGTGAGTATCCTCACTGAGGATTTTTTTATTTTTTGGAGGGAGGAGCGGGGGAGAGCTGAGTATGGCCATATACCATAGTGCTGCTATACATCTACTCTAATGTATCGCCATATACTATAGTGATGCTATACATGTGCTATAAAATTCCACCATATACTATAGTGAAACTCTACATTTCCTGTAATATACTGTCATATACTATAGTGCTGCTATACATGTGTTGTAATGTATCGCCATATACTATAGCGCTGCTATACATGTAATGTAATGTACCACCATATACCATAGCGCTGCTATACATGTACTGTAATGTACCGCCATATACCATAGCGCTGCTATACATGTGCTATAAAATACCCCCATATACTATAGTGCACCTGTACATATACTGTAATATATTGCCATATACTATAGTGCTGCTATACATCTGCTATATTGTACCGCCATATACCATAGTGCTGCTATATCTAATATATAAAACCTGAAGGCTCACTTCCGTCACTTTAGCCAGCACTTCCGTCACTTTGTCATCGCCAAAGTGACGTCACCACAGCGCTACACCCGTCCAGGGTGGACCAACATGCCGGTCCTAATCGAAGCGGGACTCATGCAGCCCCGCCACGCTTATGGCCGCCCCTACACTGCCTAAAACACACATCACGGGCGGGAGACGACCGCCATGATGTGTGCAGCCTGGAGGAGCAGAGGTGTGCCGAACGGTCATGTCGCTGCTCCAGCCTCCTCTCTCCTCACCCCTCCAGCCGCATCTCTCCTCACCCCTCCTGCCTCACCTCTCCTCACCCCTCCAGCGCCACCTCTCCTCACCCCTCCAGCCTCCCGCCACATCATACTCTGCTATCCACAGAGCCGCCTGTATACTCTGCTACCCACAGAGCTGCCTGTATAATCTGCTACCCTCAGAGCCTCCTGTATACTCTGCTTCCCACTAACCCGCCTGTATAGACACAATTAATTTCACCGCGCTCCCGATGCAATTGCATCGGGCCCCGGACCATTGCACTCTGGCCCGGACCACTGCACTCTGCCCTATAGCAGACTATGAGCCACTGAGCCTCCGTATACTCTGCTAACCACTCAGCCGCTGTATAGTCTACTAACCATTGAGCCCCCGTATACCCTAATAACCATAGGCTAGAATACCCGATTCTTTAGAATCGGGCCGCCATCTAGTAATAATAATAATAATAATAATAATGTAATCTGAAGTCAGTGTGCTGTAAAATGAATTACAGATTTCACCTATGCATCTTTTATCACATTGTGTGTTGTTGTTTACCTGCTATGTTTGTTTTAGCTCCAGTAGCACACCATTGCTAGGACAGAGCAGCACTCAATGCCCCCCTGTCTGATTAGCAGCTTCTCACTGTCTATAGAAATGTACATACAGAGCCAGGTGTATGATGACAGCTCTTTGATCTATGTAGTGTGGCTAAATCTAAAAACTTTGATTGTGTCAGAACCGCTGTGCTCATTAATCTAAGTGAATATAGTTGGATTTTGGGTCTCTTTGCCTACATCATGTTGTTCTCAGATGAGGTAGCAAAAACCAGCTGATAGATCTAATATATAAAGCTGAGTGCATGTTTATATATGTGTATTTCTATTCACACATAGAACTGCCTTCATAACCCCACCCATTCATAGACCCACCCCCTTTATAATGCACATGATGCATATGGCTCTGCCCTCTCTGGTTAGCCCTACCCCTTCTTAATACTCCAGGTGCATATGGCTTCATAATATGATGGATTAATATGGCTCTGCCCCTCCGGTTACCCCTGCACCCCTTTATTATTGTAACCCGGACAGCACCCCCTTCATAACACTGCCCACTGGATGCATATGTCTCTGCCCCCTCTGGTTAGCGTCATCCCTTTATTACGCCTCCTTTATTATTGTAACCTGGGCAATGCTGGGTTCTACAGCTATTTCCCTATAATGATCAAAGTAGTCTACGTATATGTAATTATTAGCATGGAAATACATCCATATTTGTGAAGTTGTGGGAGGTGGGGCCAGCTGGGGTCTCAATGGTAAGTTTTTTTATATAAAAAACAGGGTACAGAAGTATTAAAAAACCTTGGCTGTTTTTAAGTAGGTGTACAGAAGTATTTATCAATCACTTTCAGCTATATGTACATCTAATGACGCATATTTAGCTGAAAAGTATTGTGGTACAGAGAACTGCCAGGTCCCTGCTCTAAAATAAAGGCCATCAGGGAAGCAGATGAACCAAGAATTCTAGGACTGTGGCTAGTGGGGGAAGAGTAGTCCTCTGTAGTATAACCTTCCCCCACTTGCCACAAGTTCTAATGTTCTCTGTTGTCAGCTGCCTACGCGCCGATAAAGAATGAGATTTTTTAACCCACAATGAGGCTTTGACTGAGTGCAGATGCAAAAGTAGGTTAGGACCCAGTAAAATGGAAACACCTCAACCTGGCTACTGGGTGGTTGTGGACATAGCCATGTTCATAAGCTAGGCGTTCTGATTTTTCACATTTTCTTAGCTATTCTGTTTTTCTATAGGTAATATAGCATGATTTAGTATTTGAGGGCAGCTGTCATTTTGTAAGTATGTATTGTGTATCAACATAACACATTTTAGGAATGGAGGGCCACAGTTTTTTTCTTCTTAAGCGATGCAGAAATGGTGCAACCAAATACTCAACGTATGCATGTGCAGATTATTTTGTGCACCAAATCTGCATGTCACAAATAAGCAGCGTGTACATGAGAATTCAGGGTTCTCATTGAATTTGCTGGAATCAGGATTCCCTTCAGGTTTTGTGACAAATCTGCACTCAAATATTCCTAAAAAATGTGCTAAAAATGCAACATGTGCACACAGTCTAATACTCTGACAACATTGCTCCCAGCAACCACCTGGGAGTCAAATATGCATCCAGGCATCTTCCTCATGCTGTTCCCATTCATGTTTCCTTCCATTCCAGTGATTCTCCTTCTACCCTCACAATCCAGACCACCTGTTAAGGTGTTCAGAAAAATGCTCAAGCTTCCCTTTAACTTCCATTTTGCTCGGTACTTGGTACTTGAGTCAAGTGCATTTGAGCAACTGACCTTTTGGTTTTGAGTACTGAGCACTCAAATATTTTTGTGCTCAATCATCACTACTGAACACTACTTTATGGGTAGTGTGCATTCATACTTATCTCAGAAATCCACTAACTTTACATGGTTATATGGCTCTACTGGTTATCATGTCTGAAATTGCTACATGATTCAGATATCCAGTGGCATTGAGGTTTCCATTGATGAAGAATGGCCCCACTATCTTTGTACCCCATATACCACACCATACCATCAATTTTTGTGTTCCAACAGTCTTGGAGGGATCTATCCACTGTGGGTTAGTGTCAGATCAATAGCGGTGGTTTTGTTTGTTAACTTCACCATTCAAAAAAAAGTTTGCCTCATCACTCATCTGAGGGCAATTCTCTATGCTGTGGAGATATGAGATGTGCAGCATCTGAAACAATGGATACTGGAAGCCTGTGCTATCATTTCTTCTGCATCAATACAAAAAAGATGGGGGAACAAGAGGTGCAATAGTGCCCTATCACTAGTGACACTCAGAGGTGAGTGGTGTAATGCAGTTATACTCACCTATTCCAGTTGTGAGACCCACAACTGGTTTAACAGCATATCACAGGATTATCCCTGAGGAAGGTGCCAGGAAGGGCGCCGAAACGCGTAGGAAGTTATAAAGAAGATATACTGCTACAACATCTTGCATCCCAGGTGATTTTGTGGACTCAGCAGCGCAGACCGTTGTACACCTTGCTTCCCATATTTTCTGATAATTTCTTCTGCGGTATTGCTATCAGTGTGTGAAGAGTGGGAGAAGAGGGTTGCATTGACAATCCAACACAATGGGCAGCACTTTGAACACATTTTATAAGTGAATCACATGTCCTATAGACATGTTCACTGTGTGCATGGATATAAGTTTGTGTCTAATTGGTATATTGTTTCTGCAAGATAATGGAGCTTTCTACCCCTTGTGAAAAATGCACATAAAAAGCTGTCTTCTGCAGTGTGTCCATGTCAGACATTAGACTTGTCTGAATCCTGCTTATATAGGTACCAAAAAATATGATCAAGTTTTTAAAAACATCAGCTAGGAGTACTCTGTTATGGGTTACCTTGACGTTTGGTAGAGCAGCTTAGTATACATTTTTTGCAAAACGTTTATCAACCAAATACCCTGTTTTTTACTACATTTTAGCAGCACTTGCTGTTTACTGTTTTTTATCATAACAGAGTATTTTTATACATTTGTTTAACTGTTTTTTCGTGATTCATTCTTTTGGTGATGTGAACACTGTCCTACACACATGTTCACTGTATGCATGGCTCATTAGTTTGTGTCTAATTGGTTTCTTGTTTCTGCCAGATAATGGAGCCTTCTACCCCTTCCTTGTGAGACATGCACATAAAAAGCTGTCTTCTGCAGTGTGTTCATGTCAGACATTAGACTTGTCTGAATCCTGCTTATATAGGTACCAAAACATACGATCAGGTTTTTAAAAACATCAGCTAGGGACTACTCTGATATGGGTTACCTTGACGTTTGCTTGAGTGTCTTAGTATACATTTTTTGCAAAAAACATATCAACCAAATACCCTTTATTTTACTACTATTTTAGCAGCACTAGCTTTTTACTGTTTTTATTACAACAGAGTATTTTTATATATTTCTTTAACTGTTTTTTGTGATTCAGTCTTTTGGTGGTAAGAACACTGTCTTACAGAAATGTTCACTGTGTGCATGGCTCATTAGTTTGTGTCTACATTTTATAAGTGGTCATCAAGTTTAAGTCATTAAGGAATAAAGTTATGTTAAAACCAATCATACCATTATTTTTCTTATAAAATTCTCTGTAAGTTTTATGTGTCACATGATCCTCTTCACATTGAAAAAATAAAGTTGGATCTAAAATGTTCGACTTCAAAATGGCTGCCATGGTCACCACCCATCTGGAAAAGCTTTCCCCTCCCATATACTAATGTCCCACAAACAGGAAGTTGATATCACCAACCATTCCCATTTTATTTAGGTGCATCCATATAAATGGACCACCCTATACATGCTTTCTAGAAGACAGTTTCAATAGACCTGGATATAGTACATCTGCTCCTGTCCACTATAATTTACAGTTGGGGAATAACTCATACGAACAATGACAAGTAATTAAAACAAAGAAACACACAAAGATGGCAAAACGTGACACTAATAAAAGCTTATGTTATTTGAAAAGTAAATTTATCCTTTTAAAAAACTGTTCAAACTAAAAACGTTTTTTAACTTTTTTAACTTCAATCACAATTTCAATATTTTATTAACTGTGCTACTTGACCACATAGCACTAATACAATGAGTAACTTAGCTCATGCATATGTTTGGGTCATTTCTGGGAATGATGCAATTCCTACAACTGCCAAAATGTAACCAACTCCATCCTGAGACATCTGAAAAGCTTTCCAACTCCTTCCTTTGAGAGGCTTCTAGCTGTAAAATGTTGTCAGGCGCCAAATAAGAAATTAATTCAACTTTTTAGCATAGTTTATTTAGTGGAGAAATCTTCCTACTATCTCCCCAAGATTATCTAAAAACCATAAAAGTTATTTTTCTATTGAGTGTCTATGTTTTCTGTTTTTATTGTCTGTCTATTTATTTTTGATCATGGGAGTTGTTAAATCCTAAATGTCATTTCATTGAAAAAAAAAAACAATACTACACTGGTTGTTAATGATGGGCCACATAGCATATGACTTTCTTTCATTTTTCTGTGCTCTTTTAAAAACTGCATTTTACGGCTGTGTGGGTGGGGAGAGCAGCTGATAGGGAGCAGTGCAATGTGCCAGCAGAGATGGGGTTAACAGAGATCCTGACTGAGCTGTGTGGAGCCTGATAACCAATCAAAAGCTAAGGAAAGAGGAGATAGCAATGATCCTAACATTCTCACATTGCTTAGCAACTGTGCTGTAGCCTGATGTAATCTGCTACATTGTCACCTCATCAGCTGCAGTCAGGAGCCTGCGCACAGTGTAGGCCACACTCCCTCCCTTATATGGTTACATACCCATATTCAGTGTGAAGACGGATCTGACTGAGAATGAACATATCAGCTGGGGGAGAGAGGAAGGGCACCGTCATCCTCTCTCTCTCCCCTCCCTGCACCATGTGAATTGCGCACCTGAAATAAAAGCACAAGACTTGACCCGGTGAGTGCCGTCTCTCTTTATATGAGAATGAACATATGTCTGCCTTACAGACAATGTAGTGCGGACACCTTGTGGAAGGTTTATAAATGATTTTCAATCAATTCTCTGATAAACTAAGTTTGAAGGTGTATTAAAATCACTTGCTCTAGATAATTAAAAAAAAAAATTAAATGACGGTTATGCTTTAAGTGATTTCATTCACTCTCCTTTTTAGAACTGCCTTAATTGCTTCAAAACAATTGACCACATGCAGGAAAGAGGATATTTTATTGATTGGTGGTGGTCCAACTGTTGGGACCCACAACAATTTGCAGAGTGAGGAGCTTTTATTTCCATTAGAATGAAGTGGCAGTGCGCTTCGCATAACCACTGTTAAATTACTTTTCTATGGGATTGCTGAGTGTTGCGCTCATATTTTTCTGACAGCCCAACAGAGAGAATGAATGGAGCTGACACTTCCTTTTATAATGGGGTAAAAATGCACCATGTGAGATAAAAATGATCTGTCTGCCCATTGACTGCAGACCTATTAATACTTCCAGCTCCCACATTATGCGCTGCAAGGATTTGCTGTTCCCTAAGCCTGGAATGGACCACAATAAACTGGTATGCATGTTTCCGACAACAACACGACTAGTGGGATTGCCCTCACTGAATAAAAGTGCATGGAGTGGGCATGTCCAACTAGTGGGGGCAGCCATTCAATGGGTGCGTCTTTGCTC
Source organism: Allobates femoralis (assembly GCA_033576535.1). Taxonomy (NCBI): domain Eukaryota; kingdom Metazoa; phylum Chordata; class Amphibia; order Anura; family Aromobatidae; genus Allobates; species Allobates femoralis. The sequence goes on along the minus strand of JARQOC010000002.1, from coordinate 152,497,803 downwards.
CATACACTTGCATTGAGCAAGGCCACACCCACAAGTCAGAGGGTCTGGTTGGGAACATGCATACCGCATAGCTCTGGTCCATTCCAGTTTAGAAATCGCAAATCCTCTCAGTGCACAGTGAGGGCGCTGGGAGGATTGATAAGTCGGTAGGCACATACAGGGACACATAAGATTATACATGGAGTGACTGCAGACTTATAGAGTTTTAGACTAGACAACCCCTTTAAGTCAGTACTTTAAGGGTGACTATATACTTCTCTCCTGGAAGAAATGGAAAGGCGGATAAAACAAAACTTTTGTTCTGCTGCTTTAATACAATTAATTTTGGGTCTAATGTGTAGCTTCAATCAAGTATTCCCAAACATGAATCCACATTATTCAACATGCACCCATAATTTTTTATTTAAAATATTATTACCCAGAATTGATGAAACAGATTTGTTTGGGGCTGCTAACATCTGCATAGTGAGGTTTTCTGCGCTGTTGACATTGCGTCTTTGCATACCAACAGTTGGCATCAAGCACTTTACGTAAAGAACATATCCTATTAATTACGATTTGTGCGAGATACTTTCTAATAGTGCACATGCCATTGTTGCTATACACAGACACAAACTCATAACTGCAGAAGTGAGAAGGGATGAGCGAGTAGTCAAATATTCGGACTCGCTATATTCACACTGAGTAGATCGTAACACTTGGGTATTCGTTACGAGTAGCCAGTCCAATGTTAGTTAATGGGCAATGCGAGTAATTGTCTGCTGGACCCAAAAAAGCAGTCTGGGGGCTGAGGAAAAGGCTGAAATGGGCACATGATTGTTTAAAAGCCAGCTTAAAATATCACTCAGCTAATGCATGCCGCCCTGCCCGGTGCTTTCCTCCCCGCTGCCCGATGCCTCGCTCCCTCTGCCCCTGACTCCATGCCCTCTCCTCTGCTGATGCTGATCGCTTGAAAAGCCAGTGGTAAAAAGTCCTTTGCAATAGCCGGCTTTTTCAAAAAGCCCACCAGCTATTTCAAACGAACAGCAGACTTATTAGTTACCAGATGCTCAGCCACATGTCTACCAGCAGATGTGTGTGTGCTGGTAGAGATGTAGCAGACCTGAAGAAGAAGATCTCATTTGGAGATTTTTTTTTTCTCGATAAAGATGGAGTCACTAATTGTGTTTTGTTTTATTTCTAATAAAAATATTTCTCTGTGTTGTGTTTTTTTTTTAACTCTTCACTAGAAATCCATGGTGACCATGTCTAATATTGGTGTGACATCATGAATTTCGGGTTTAGGGCCAGCTGATAATACAAAGCTGGCCCTAACTCCATTATTACCCAGTGAGCCACACGGCACCAGGACCCTGGAAGAGTTGGACACAGCGCCAGAGGATTCTATGAACACACCATGTTCTGTTGCAGCTGCGGACTGCAATTTGCAGTGGGGGTGCAGAAAGCTTGGGCCTCCCTGTGCTGCGTATTTCAGCCCCCAGCTGCTTAGTTGTACCTGGCTGGACACAAAAATAGGGCGAAGCCCACGTAATTTTTTTAACCCCTTATTGACAGTGTCAATTTCCACCTTCATGACCAGACCATTGTTTGCAATTCTGACCAGTGTCCCTTTATGAGGTAATAACTCTGGAACGCTTCAACTGATCCTAGCGATTCTGAGATTGTTTATTCGTGACTTATTGGGCTTCCTGTAAGTGGTAAATTTAGGTCGACAATGTTTGTGTTTATTTGTGAAAAAATAAAATATTTGGCAAAAACTTTGGCAAAAAATTTCACAATTCTCTCATTTTTATTTTTTATTCTGTTAAACCAGAGAGTTATGAGACACAAAATAGTTAACACATAACATTTCCCACATGTATACTTCACATTAGCACAATTTTGGAAAACAAAACTTTTTGGTTAGGAAGTTATAAGGGTTCAAAGTTCATCAGCAATTTCCCATTTTTCCAGCAAAATTTACAAAATTAATTTTTGAGTGAGCACATCACATTTGACGTCCCTTTGAGGGGCGTACATTACAAAAAACACGCAAAAGTGACACCATTTAAAAAACTGCACCCCTTAAGCTACTGAAAACTACATTCAAGAAGATTATTAACCCTTCAGGTGCTTCACAGGAACTAGAGCTAAGTGGAAACAAAAAATGGACATTTTAATTTTTCCAACAAAAATGTTCTTTTAGCCTCAATTTTTTCATTTTCACATGTGCAACAGGATAAAATGATTCTAAAATTTGTTGGGCAATTTCTCTGAGTACACCGATATCTCATATGTGGTCATAAACCACTGTTTGGGTGCACGGCAGGGCTCAGAAGGGAAAGGAGCGCAATTTGACTTTTGGAGCTAACTTTTAATTCAAAAAGTCAATGGCATGGTTTATATCGCTAACATTTGAGCTACTTTCCATTCAAATTGTTAGCGTTTTGGAGAGCCCCTGTGTGCCAACATTGGAGTTCCACAAATGACCATTTTGAATAGACCCTCAATGACTTTTAGATGCATATGAGCACTTTGAAACCCCAGGGTGCTTCACAAATTTATCCTATTAAAATTGAAAAAGTTAACTCTTTTTTTTCACAAACATTTTCTTTTTTCAATTTAACATGATTAAATTTATGAAGCACCTGGGGGTTCAAAGTGCTCAGTTTACATCTAGATAAGTTCCTTAGGGGGTCTAGTTATCAAAATGGTGTCACTTGTGGGGGAGCTCCAATATTAAGCACACAGGGGCTCTCTATATGCGACATGGTGTCCGCTAACAATTTGAATGGAAAATTAGCTCCAATTGTTAGCGGACACCATGTCACATATGGAGAGACCCTGTGTGCCTAAACATTGCAGCTCCCCCACAAGTGAGATTTTGCACTGAAGATATAGGGCTCCGCTGTATTTTCGGTCACCAGCACAAGTACAAAAGGCAGGTACAGGTTGCCACCCACCCTAGCTGCTAAGTTTTACCTGGTTGGTAATCAAAATACAGCAGAGCCCTTTTTTTAAAAAAAAACTTTTGAAATAATTTAAATAAAAAATGACATGGGCTTCGCCGTATTTTTAGTTTCCAGCCAGGTACAACTAGGCAGCTACATGCTACCCCCCACCCCCAGCTGCTTAGCTATACCTGGCTGGTAACCAAAATACAGTGGAGCACTTTTTTTTAATTATTTCTTGAAACAATTTAAGAAAAAATGGCATGGGCTTGGCCATATTTTTGGGTCAGCCAGGTACAACTAGGCAGCTGGGGGCTGGAATCCTCAGCGTAGGGAGGCCCAAGCTTTCTGGGTTCCCCCCTCCCGCTGCAAATTGCAGCCCGCAGCCGCCCCAGAAAATGGCGCATTCATAGAAGCGCCATTTTCTGGCGCTCTATCCACCTCTTCCAGCTGCTGTGTAGCAGTGGCAGACTGGGTAATAAGAGGTTAATGCCAGCTTTTTGGCAGCTGGCACTAAGCCCGAGATTCATAACGTCTCGCCAATATTAGACTGGGCTGTTTGGAATCTCTATTAAATTGTAAAGATAACACAACACAGAGAATAATATTTTTATTGGAAAAAAAACACAAACATATATTTAGACCCCATCTTTATTACTGTAACATCTGATGTAGTCCAGTGGGATGGTCCGACATAGTCCATTGGGAAGGTCCAACGTAGTCCAGTGGGAGGTCCCGCGATGATTCTCATTCAGATGATGATCTGAAGTTAACCCCCTGTGTGGTCACAAGGGGTTAACTGCAGATCATCATCCCTGTGTGGTCACAAGGGGTTAACTGCAGATCATTTTCATGGCATGTGTACCAGCTTCCCAAGTTTTAAAGCCGCCACCAGGTTTCGTCCATTATCGCAGACAACTAGACCGGGTCGGAATTGCAGTGGGTCTTGCCATTGATCGATCTGTTGTTTTATTCCTTGCCACAGCTCTGCTGCAGTGTGCGGTGTTTCACCTAAGCAGTTGAGCTTCAGCAGAGCACAGCTCCCAACTTGGGAGTGATGTGGAGGGTAATTCAGCATAGGATGATGAGGCGGAGGATGAAGAGACAGGGTTAACTACAGATCATTTGAATGGCATGTGTACCAGCTTCCCAAGCTTTAAAGCCGCCACCAGGTTACGTCCATTATCGCAGACAACTAGACCGGGTTGGAATTGCAGTGGGGCTTGCCATTGATCGATCTGTTGTTTTATTCCTTGCCACAGCTCTGCTGCAGTGTGCGGTGTTTCACCTAAGCAGTTGAGCTTCAGCAGAGCACAGCTCCCAACTTGGGAGTGATGTGGAGGGTAATTCAGCATAGGATGATGAGGCGGAGGATGAAGAGACAGGACGTATATGATGAGGCGGAAACCTGATTGAGGTTGGGCTCGCTATTCGTGTCACGGGTAGGATATGTGATGGTCCTGTTTGAGACTTTGTCCCACCCTCCATCAGGTTGAGCCAGTGTGCTGTGACAGAGATGTATCGTCCCTGTCCACAAGTACTAGTCCATGTGTCTGTTGTTAGGTGGACCTTCCCAGTTACAGAGTTACAGCGTTGGTGAAAGCACGCTTTAGATTGTATAAGTCTCGTAGACATCTCTTCATTACTAATCCAAGGCTTGATAGCAGTTGGATTTTTCATAAATGACAGGTGTTATTAACCCCATATATTACCCGGATTGCCACCATACCAGGGCAATTAGGAAGAGCCAGGTAAAGCGCCAGATTTGGCCCATCACTTCTGGGGCAGCTGTGACGAAATTAACCATGAATCATCCCACCCTGATAATACCAGTCCGCTGCTGTCTGCTTTATCCGTGCTGGTTATAAATATGAGGGGGACCACATGTAAATTTTTCCAATTTTAATTTATTCAAGACGTGTGGTTGTCTCTATTTTGAAAACCAGCGTACCTAAAGCAGACAACAGTGAGCTGATATTTTCAGGGTGGGAAGAGCCATGAATATCTGCCCTTTCTCAGTCTGATATCAGCCCCCAGGTGATGGCTGTACCTTTTATGATTGTCAAATAGGGAAGACCCCATCTAATTTTCTTAAATTATTTAATTATTTTTACACTACACACAGTCAGAGTGATGATCTGGAAACAGCAGACTAACTGCAACCAATTACAGATGCCAGCATAGAGGTTGGGTGTGGGGGTGTACAGCAGTCTGACTGCACTTAATCAAAGATGCTGTCACAGAGGATGGGCGAGAGAAGTGGTGAATATTCATAAGGTTTAGTGAGTGGGCTTGGAAACAGTCTGACAGCCATCTTATCTTCTGGGGAAACTGTCCTACTTTAACCCACATTTTGCCTTCTTTTGCAGCTGTTTCAGCTTCAACATGACAGCCTTTTAACAAGTTTTATTTGGGTGATGAAACGGGTGGGTGACATGGACATACAGCAAGATGTCCGTGTTCAAGGTTCGGCACTGGACACTATTTATCCGGTACGAACCCTGAACTTTAGTTTGGGTTCGCTCATCCCTGGTTATGATGTCATGGTGTGCACCTTAACCAAGCATGCGCATGCAGTGAACCCTCTCCATGAGATGCCATAAATAGAATTTACAAGGAAAAATCAACCCAAATATGCAAATTTTAATTTGACCTAATGTACTCATCTATAGTTGGATTACTTTGGTTAATTAAATTACACAAACTTACACAATTTTGTAGAAACTTTGACATTCAGATCACTAATTGGGTTCAAAATATTTTATCCACCCACTTTGTAATAGACCACCCCCTCTTGGTGATCACAGCATGAAAGACAGTTTTTGGCATAAACCTAAATCAAATTTCTAGCATGTGTAGTTTAGTATATCAGCCTCTCTGTTTCATGTGTAAATACCTAGGTTAAAATCAAAGATGACAAATCCACCAAGACAGTATTCTCAAATAAGCACATGCTTACCTAATAATGTTATCAAAGCACCATTTACCGCCTGTTGTAAAACCTTTTGTCCCTTCGTTCTGTATTTGACTCCATGTAATTCTAGGAATGTGATGTAAGGTAATAATATATTACATGTATATAAATTATATACTTTTGAACAAATTGATCTATGGTGGTAGAGAGCTGATAAAAACATAACTAATGTCAGTATTATACCTACTTTATCTACAAACAATAATTACTTCCAGAGTTTTACCGGTTATCTTTTGGGCATCTCTACCTGACAGTACTGCAGCTGTTGTAGAATCTTGAATGTAAATTTATAAATGTCATTGGAAACCTGTAGGCATGATCCTTTGGAAAAAAAACAGAAAGATTTCCTTGGAAACAATCCTAGTTGTTAGTTGATAACATTTATTGAACATTATTGCTTAAGACAGATATACTGTATATATAAATAAACAAATGACAGAAGACAGCCTTTCCATCACCAGAACAAAATAGTAATGCAGGGTGCAGACTAGTGATGAGCGAGCACCAAAATGCTCGGGTGCTCGATGCTCTGGCCGAGCATCCCAAGATACTCGTGTACTCGGCCCGAGCACCAAGCCCAATGTTATCCTATGGGAGACCGAGTATTTTTATGAAATGACCCCCGGTAGCATGTAGAAACCCTAAAAATGTCACAAAAGTCTCAGAAGAGTGCTCAAATGACATGGCAACAGCATGGGGAAGACCCCTGTAAGCATTTCTCACTCAAAAGTCACAGCTGTGAACAATGTTGTTTGAGTTTTACGCCATTTTTACAGACTCACCAGAAAACCTTCCAAAATGACACCAAAATGAATATTTAGGGTGGAAATTTTAAGGCACATACCCAATAGTGAGATACAGCTGGTGTATGTTACTTTTTGTGATTACATGAAAGATTTTACGTTAAAATATTGTGTGGCACTCCGATGTCCCTGAGAAGAGACGTACATGAAGGCCTCTTGACATAATGTGCCCATTTTGAGGAAGTGGGTCTATTGTAGTATTTTCCTTTGTCAGAGCAGTCCAAAATTGGGAGGTTCACCAATGCCCCTGGATAGAGACGTGCATGAGGGCCTGTAAACCTGAAGTGCCCATTGTAAGGAAGTGGGTGTATTGTAGTATAGCCCTTTGCCAGGGCAGCCAAAAATTGGGAGGCTCCACATTGTCCCTGGATAGAGACATGCATGAGGGCCTGTAAACCTGAAGTTCCCATTGTAAGGAAGTGGGTGTATTGTAGTATAGCCCTTTGCCAGGGCAGCCAAAAATTGGGAGGTTCACCAATGCCCTGGATAGAGACGTGCATGAGGGCCTGTAAACCTGAAGTGCCCATTGTAAGGAAGTGGGTGTATTGTAGTATAGCCCTTTGCCAGGGCAGCCAAAAATTGGGAGGCTCCACATTGTCCCTGGATAGAGACGTGCATGTGGGCCTCAAAACATTGTTCCCACTGCAAAGGAGCGGGTCTCCTGTCGTTGTAATGCCCATTCTGAAAGAATGGGCGAAAAAATTTACCACTGGGGGTATACATGAAACAACGTCCTAACTTTTGTAACGTCATCATGGTGGCGCATGAGGAGAAGGAGAAGCAGTCCAGCGATTAGCTAAAGTCCAGAAGTGTGTACCCATGGGTGAGTGGAGGTACATGACAAATTCTCGTTACAAAATTTAAATTCCGCTCTCATTTGCTGGTGGTGTGGTGAAGTCTGTCCCAATCCAACCCTTGTTCATCTTGATCAGAGTCAGTCTGTCAGCATTTTCCGTTGACAGGCGGGTGCGTTTATCAGTAATGACTCCACCCGCTGCACTAAAAACACACTCTGACAAAACGCTAGCGGCAGGGCAGGCCAGGACTTCCAAGGCGTAGAGAGCCAATTCATGCCACGTGTCCAGCTTGGATACCCAATAATTGTAAGGCACAGAGGAATGTCGGAGTACAGTTGTTCGATCTGCATGGTACTCCTTCAGCATCTGGGCAAACTTACCATTTCTTGTGGCACTACCCCGCACCTCAGGTGCTGTGGTACATGAGGGGCTGATAAAACTGTTCCACATCTTAAAGACTGTTCCCCTACCTCTGGCGGATTGGACTTGTGCCCCTCTCGGCCGTACGCCTTGGTTGTTCACCGATTCCTGAGCTATGCCGCTAGCGTTTTGTGAGGGGAATGCTTTGCCTACTTCCGCGACTATGGCCTTCTGGAACTGCTGCATTTTGGCTGACCTCTCCGCCTCAGGAATAAGAGACATAAAGTTCTCCTTAGAGATGATGGAGTAGGTGTGTCACGGTCCGCGCTGCTCCAGGGCTTAAAAAAACTTACCAAAGAGCCAGTCAGATTTCCATCCTTTATTCCTTCTCCTACGCGTTTCGGCGACCCACCTGGCGCCTTCCTCAGGTATATTACATCACTTGTTACAGAGGGGGTTTTTATAGCCTCTGGCTTCACAAAAAAGAGGTGTCATTTGTTTACTAGTGATGTCATCTACATCATCAAAATGGGTGGATCTGCCCATTTTGGCGCTATTTTTACAAAAGACATGAATAAAACTCAAAAGCATTGCAAAAAGTGTCTACTGCTTTCATAAAATATCGATTTCTGCTGCCATAATCAATTTTTAAAGAAATGGTGCAAATAAAAGCATAAAAACACATAAAAAGATCGATTCCTTCAGTGCTTTTTACAAAATAGAAAAGACCTTCTCTCTGCTTACATGGGACTAGAACCTGAGATCTTCATGTGTACAGGTAAGTTGAAATGTTTAGTGTTTAGTGCTTAGCGCCACTTGAATTTCAGATAGTAAAACAATCTATATGGTGGAATTCCATTGTTAAAAGAACAATGGTAAAATAAACTAAAACACGGAGATAAGACATAAAAAATAATACAGGAAATCTATAAAAAAAGGAAAAATATGTAAAAAATGTAAAAAAAGTATTTATTAAGACGGAGAAATTAGTGTGAAAGAATAAAAAATATCTGATGAAACTATTTAATGAAATTAATATTTGTTAAAAAATTAATTAATTAAAATCAATAAGTAATCTATTTTCTCATTAGTGTATCCAGAGGAATATGTATTTAGAAATATGCTATAATCCTACCAACACAATATAGGCTGAGAGGTGGCTCAACGGAAAAAATGCCCAAATCACTACATATTGATGTCCCAGGTTCTATTCCTAAATGGGGCACACAACAAGAAAAGGGGGGAGGAGAGCCAGAACCTGGGACATCAATATGTAGTGATTTGGGCATTTTTTCCATTGAGGCACCTGGCAGCCTATATTTTTTCGGTAGGATTATAGCATATTTCTAAATACATATTCCTCTGGATACACCAATGAGAAAATAGATTACTTATTGATTTTAATTAATTAATTTTTTAACAAATATTAATTTCATTAAATAGTTTCATCAGATATTTTTTATTCTTTTACACAAATTTCTTCGTCTTACATATTTTTCCTTTTTTTATAGATTTCCTGTATTATTTTTTATGTCTTATCTCCGTGTTTTAGCTTATTTTACCATTGTTCTTTTAACAATGGAATTCCACCATATAGATTGTTTTAATATCAGAAATTCAAGTGGCGCTAAGCACTAAACACTAAACAGTTCAACTTACCTGTACACATGAAGATCTCAGGTTCTAGTCCCATGTAAGCAGAGAGAAGGTCTTTTCTATTTTGTAAAAAGCACTGAAGGAATCGATCTTTTTATGTGTTTTTATGCTTTTATTTGCACCATTTCTTTACAAATTGATTATGGCAGCACAAATCGATATTTTATGAAAGCAGTAGACACTTTTTGCAATGCTTTTGAGTTTTATTCATGTCTTTTGTAATAATAGCGCTAAAATGGGCAGATTCACCCATTTTGATGATGTAGATGACATCACTAGTAAACAAATGACACCTCTTTTTTGTGAAGCCAGGGGCTATAAAAACCCCCTCTGTAACAAGTGATGTAATATACCTGAGGAAGGCGCCAAGTGGGGCGCCGAAACGCGTAGGCGAAGGAATAAAGGATGGAAATCTGACTGGCTCTTTGGTGAGTTTTTTTAAGCCCTGGAGCAGCGCGGACCGTGACACACCTGCTCTCATCATCTCTCTGGATTCAAACCACTGTTCAGTGGTCGGTGGAGGTCCTGCAGCAGCTTGGAATAATATTTCCTAAACGCCTTCAAACCAGTTGTGGGGATCACAACTGCACCAAGTGAGTGGCTTCTCAGCACCACCCCATTACCATTAGTGTCACTAGTGATAGGGCACTATTGCGCCTCTTGTCCCCCACCCTTTTATATTTTTACAATAAAGTTCTCCTTGTAGCGTGGGTCTAACAGTGTTACCAACCAGTAATGATTGTCGGCCAAGATGTTCTTAACGCGAGGGTCACGAGTCAGGCAGCTTACCATAAAGTCAGCCATGTGCGCCAGACTCTAAACAGCCATCACTTCAGTGTCCTGACCAACACGATGACTGAACACGCTGTCCTCCACCTCCTCCTCCTCATCCTCCTCCTCATGTCCCCTGTCCTCTGGCCAGCCACGCTGAACCGAGGGTATGACTGGTGTGCATGTCATATCCTCAATTTGGCTGGAGAGTTGCTCCATGTCTTCATCCTCCTCCTCATCATAGTCCTCCACTGCACGTTGTGATGAGATGAGGCTGGGCTGTGTGTTATCACGTTTGTTTTTGAGCAGAGACCGTTTTAGAAGGCAGAGAAGCGGTATGGTGACGCTAATAATGGCGTCATCATCGCTCACCATCTTGGTGGAGTCCTCAAAGATTTGGAGGATGGTACATAGGTCGGACATCCATCTCCACTCCTCAGGTGTTATGTGTAGAGTTTGACCCATTTCCTGACAGCTTAGGTGATGCACGTAGTCAACAACTGCCCTCTTCTACTCACAAATCCTGATTAACATGTGCAGAGTTGAATTCCAATGCGTGGGGACATCACACACCAGTCTGTGAGCCGGAAGCTGCAAACGGCGCTGAAAGCCAGCAAGGCCGGCTGAAGCAGTAGGTGACTTTCCAAAATGTGCAGACAGGCGACGAACTTTTACGAGCACATCAGACCGCTCTGGGTATGATTTTAGAAACCGCTGAACCACCAGGTTGAGAACATGGGCCACGCCTGGAACATGTGTCAGCTGGCCTCGCCTCAAAGCTGCCACCAGGTTCCGGCCATTGTCACACACGACCTTTCCTGGCTTTAGGTTCAGAGGTGTGAGCCAGTGATCTGCCTGCTGTTTCAGAGCTGTCCACACCTCTTCTGCATTGTGGGGTTTGTCACCTATGCATATTAGCTTCAGCACAGCCTGTTGCTGCTTCGCTGAGGCAGTGCTGCAGTGCTTCCAGCTTGGGACTGGTGTGGAGGGTAAAGTGGATGAGGATGCGCAGGAGGAGGAGGCTGAGGAGCATGACATTCCGGAGCTGTAGAGTGTGGGTGAAACCCGGACTGAGGTAGGGCCTGCAATACTTGGTGTCGGAAGGACGTGTTCCGTCCCTCGCTGAGACTGGGTCCCAGCTTCCACAATATTAACCAGTGTGCCGTCACCAATATGTACCGGCCTTGCCCACAAGCACTTGTCCACGTGTCTGTGGTTAGCTGGACTTTGGCTGAAACAGCGTTGTTCAGGGCATGTGTGATGTTTTGTGACACGTGGTTATGTAATGCGGGGACGGCACACCGGGAGAAATAGTGGCGGCTGGGGACCGAGTAACGTGGGACAGCTGCCGCCATCAGGTCACGGAATGCTTCCGTCTCCACCAGCCTAAAAGGCAGCATTTCCAGCGCAAGCAGTCGCGAAATGTTAGCATTTAGAACTGTGGTATATGGGGCGTTGGCAGCGTATTTGCGCCTACGTTCAAAAGTTTTGTGCATGGATAACTGAACGCTGCACTGGGACAAGGATGTGCTTGATGATGGTGTTATTTGTGCGTGGGAAACTACAGGTGCAGGGCAGGAGGTTTGTTCGCATACAGCATCGACAGGGGATTGACTCGCACGCACACCACCCGAAGACGTAGCAGTGACATCAGCAAGCACTGCTCCTCGACTCTGTTGTACTTCCCACAAAGTCGGGTGCTTGGCTGACATGTGCCTGATCATGCTGGTGGTGGTCAGGCTGCTAGTTTTGGTACCCCTGCTGATGCTGGCATGGCAGGTGTTGCAAATGGCCTTTTTAGAATTATCTGGAGCCAACTTAAAAAACTGCCAGACTCAGGAAGACCTAACATTTGTACAGGCACCTTGTGTCGTGTTGTTGTTCCGGGGAACGGTTGCCTGACTTCTGCCTGGGGCCACCACCCTGCTTCTTACTGCCTGTTGTGATGCTAAGCCTCCCTCCCCCTGTGCACTGCTGTCCTCGCTCTGCATCTCCTCCTGCCAGGTTGGGTCAGTTACTGGATCATTCACCACGTCGTCTTCCTCTTCCGCGCCCTGCTCCTCCTCCTGACTTCCTGGCAATCGTGTCTCATCATCGTCCACCCCTTGTTGAGACACGTTCCCACCGTTGCCTTCGTGAGACCGTGGCTGCTCAAATATTTGGGCATCGGTACATAAGCTCTCCTCATGACCCACTTCAACAGGAGCTGGCGAGAGGCCAGAATGTGCGAATGGATACGTGAACATCTCTTCAGAGTGTCCAAGTGTGGGATCAGTAATGTTCGTGGACGTGTACTCGGCCTGGTGGTAGGAAGGAGGATCAGGTTGTGGAATGTGCGGTGCAGTATCACAGCTACTGACACTTGACCGTGTGAAAGACAGGGTGTTTGTGGTGGTGCCAATCTGACTGGAAGCATTATCCGCTATCCAACTAACAACCTGTTGACAATGGTCTGGGTTGAAGAGCGGTGTACTGCTGCGGTCCTCAAGAATTTGGGACAGGACGTGCGAGCGAGTAGATGTGGCCCTTTGTTGTGGCGAAATTAGAGCTTGCACACGACCTCGGCCTCTGCCTGCACCACCATCACGTCCACTTCCTTGTCCCTTGCCAACGCCCTTGCGCATTTTCAATGCTATGCTGACGGTACACAGCTAAATGAAGGCGTCCCAACACACGGGTTTTACCTGGACAATCAGAATATAGCTATTGCTACCAGCTTTTTAAGAGCGACAATTAGAGATTAAGTCAGACACAGACGGAGACGTGTATTCACTCTACTTGTGCGTTATATCCTAGTTTGTGCAAAACACACAAAAGTGCACCCGTACTCTGCCACCAGCGGGCACACACTTGCGGTTTGAAAATGCACGCACTAAGAAGCAAACAGATTTTAAGGAGCGTGAATTAGTGAGAAGTCTGACACTATCAGGTGCTGTGCAGACGTGTATTATTCACTGTACTTGTGCTTTATATCCTAGTTTGTGCAAAACACACAAAAGTGCACCCGTACGCTGCCACCAACGGACACACACTTGCGGTTTGAAAATGCATTCACTAAGAAGCAAACATTTTTAGGAGCGTGAATTAGTGAGACGTCTGACACTATCAGGTGCTGTGCACACATGTATTATTCACTGTGCTTGTGTGTTATATCCTAGTTTGTGCAAAACACACAAAAGTGCACCCGTATGCTGCCACCAACGGACACACACTTGCGGTTTGAAAATGCACGCACTAAGAAGCAAACAGATTTTTAGGAGCGTGAATTAGTGAGAAGTCTGACACTATCAGGTGCTGTGCAGACGTGTATTATTCACTGTACTTGTGCGTTATATCCTAGTTTGTGCAAAACACACAAAAGTGCACCCGTACGCTGCCACCGACGGGCACACACTTGCGGTTTCTAAATGCACGCACTAAGAACCTAACAGCTTTTTAGGAGCGAGAATTAGTGAGAAGTCTGACACTATCAGGACTGTTTTAGACTGTGTACACCAGCCCCAGATATGATGAAGGCTGGTATACTGTCACTAGGAATTGCTATATACCCTGCCTGACTGCCTACAGCTATAATAGTCCTGAGAAGGACTGTTGTGGTCACTAGAAAGCCTGTACTCCGACCTGGCTACCCTGCCTGCCTGTCTATATCCACCTAGATTAGTCCTGAGAAGGACTGTTGTGGTCACTAGTTTGCAGCCCTGCAAAACTCTCCCTGATTCAGCAGACACTCTCCCTGCACTGACTGTCTGGATCGCTGTGTGCAGAGCACAGTGCGGCCGGGTCTTATAAAGACTCGGTCACGCTGTGCGGCTGGCCAATCACTGCAATTCCACAACTAACAGGGCTGTGGCATTGCAGTGGTCTGCCAGCCAATCCCTGCATGTGGGCTGGCTCTCTAAAGAGCGCCAACATGCAGGGATGAGGACCACGAGCACAGCACGAGTATCGCGAGATTACTCGGTACTCACCGAGTAGCCCGAGTACAGTGATACTCGTGTTACAAGCGTACTCGCTCATCACTAGTGCAGACCCCTCCACAATAGGGGTGGGGACTAGACATGAGCAAACTTTTCCAAATGAGATTTGCCAATTTCAAATTCAGCACTGCCACTGACAATTCGGTTTGTGATCAGAAAACTCGAGCAATTTACTAAAAAGTCGACAAACATGGCTTTGTTTGGGGGAAAAGTTCAACATTTTAAAATGGCTCTAAAACTTTCCTTTAAAGTTTCGGACCAAAATGTTCACCATAAGATCTACAGTTAGCTGAGTTCACAGCCATTGGGTTTACCAGTTTCTTTCAACATTGTGAAGATGAGGAATCTTTAAAAAAAAGTGTTTAGGCTTCCTTGAGTTTCCAGGTGTTGGGATACCTGCAGGCTGTGAATTTTTGTAAGAGTTCCAGACGTGGCAGCAGCTGAAAAATCCAGAAACCTTAAAATCTCCTTCAAGTATCACTTTATGACAGCTTTTCATTTTTTTGAATTTTTAAAAATTTTATTTAGAGAAAACCTTTATTATCACAGAGGGTCAGCAGCGTGCAAGGTCACCTCTTCTACACTTATCTAGCAATTCAGATAAAAATAGGATATGTCCATTTTATATTTAACATACATGGTCTTATGGATCTATTTACACTCAGAAAACACTATGATATGAATATTGCTTCTTGGAAGTATGCAATCATTTTTTTTTCTTTTCCTTTCATACATTTAGAATGCAGATCTCTGGCATGTGCTCAAGGGTGTTATAGCATTAATCTTGGACCTGTCTGTGCATTGCCCACTAGCCTTATTCAACATTTATTCCAGATTAATTGATTGTGAGTGGAAAAAAATATATTACTTTTTTTATTTTTCCTCAAAATATGTCAAGCTTCAATAAAGACTCCCCCCAACCGTATGCCTAGGTGTTACCTGTGGCATGGAGAATGGGATTTTTAAATCAGGTGTCTTCTGCAGCCCACCTTATGGAGGTATTAATTAGCAGCTATGCAACAAGATTGGGCAATCAATAATATCTCTTAAGCGATTGGGTCCTGGTGCTGGAAGAGACAAGACTATAAGCAAAGGAAAGATACATCACCATGAAGGCCAGTGCCTCTTGGAATTGCCATACAATGCAGCATAACTATGTACCGTGTGACTGCAGTCTGCACTTTGGAGACCTGATGGATCCCACCCTGAGATATGTCTGCTCTGGGGTAGTTGATTTTCATAACCACCCCAGGGGCTAAGGGTGCTTTACCACAATTGGAGCAGAATGCAGAGGAGAATCCCACATATGTGAGCTGGGGTATGACTGCACTCCTGGTATTTGGCCTGATTTAAAGTGAGGTCAGAATCCAGTGCTATTCCTGCATGTCTGAAGAGGTCTCACAAGAATGAAGATCAGCGTAAGGAAGTGAGCTTTTCTTCATACAAGCCCATACCTCCAGAGGTCGGAGACAAGATCCTGCAGCATGCCTAGTCTTATTAATCTTTCAGCCAATGGATTGGCAAATGGAGGAGTACGAGGAGTAGGTCATAGAGACAGAAGCCCTGGTTGCTCTGCCCTCCATAGCACCCCCACCAGAGGCCTTCAACTGGGAGAATATCATGTTCCTCTACTCTCTCCCAGCAAGTATCATTATAGGCATGGACCACCCTGGGCCTTGTCATTTCTGGAAGAAATTAGGCCATCAGATGCCCTTGCCCAAGAGTAGTTGCAGGGGTCTAAGTGTAACTACTTTGAAGATCAATGTCCCCATGACCGGCTGGTGAAGGTTTGGGTTCCTAGCTGATACCTATGTCAACCGGTCCACCCTTCAGTCACCTTCCCAACTCCACACCCTCTATGTTGGGGAGGTGGTCACCTTCATGAAGGTAAAGGGCTGCAAGAGGCGGTACGCGATAGGGGTAAATTGGGTCGCCCCTGCAAAGGCTATCCAAGAGTGGCAGCCGGAGGCCGGCATGGAAAGAATGAAGCATTGGCTTCTGACCAGGCCTGACCATATTAGCCAGTCAGCTGAAGTGAAACCCACAGTGGCAAGAGAGACTGAAGGGCCTGTTGGGGATCTCCGAGTTACTCTGGTGTGTGATAGAGGGGGTTGCCATCCCCTAACTCCTCCGTCCTCATCTCCAGTAGTGGCCATGATGGGGTGTGCTGAGGCAGGTTGTAGTGGAGAATTTTCCAGAAGGAGAAGCCCCTGTGTCTATCTGGGAGCGGCCTACACCGATGACCGGTATGTTCATCCCAGTCATTGGTGAAAAATCTGTGGCAACAGTGGGAGGCTTTCCAAAAACCTCTGATTAAAGAGGACTGCCATAAAAATGGCCTGTTGTTGGATAGCTGACCCATTGTAAGAAATGCCCCTTCATCATGCAGTATGTAAAGTTGCAGGCTAATAGCCTCACCGTTAGTCCTGAAGTTGCCCTGTTGGTGGGATAAGGACTGTTTTTTTTGAGTTCTGAAAGAGCGAGGCCAGAATTTTTTGGCTCGTGTCTTGGTAGGCCTAATTTTTTCTTCTTCCCAAGTTTACCACTGTTGGCACTTCCCCCTGCTAGATTATCAGGACTGCAGCTTTCAAGCTACACTTCAAAGCCCTAAATGGACTGTGTCCTCAATGGACTGTGCAGTACATGGATCTTTCCATAAATGTACTGTACCCTAAATGGAGTGCAATGCCTATGCTCGTTTCATTTCTCCCAGCGCTTTTCATTCTAATAGATGCAATTTGAAACCATCTTGGTTATATTACACAAGTAACTTTAATGTGGGCAACAACAATATGGCTTATGTAAATATCTGGTTAAATCCGATTCTTTTGGTCACAGACATACGGATAAGACTTTTAAGATTAAAAGCTATATCAACTGTTCCACTATCTATGTGGTATACATGGCTACCTGTACTGAGTGCAACCTGAATTACTTTGGTTGCACCAGTCGACCTCTTAAGAAGCAGATTTCAGAACACATTACAGCAGCCAACCCATCCACATTAAGCAGCAAACAATTGATCTCTGGTCTGTTGAAGCATTTCTTAGAGGTGCATGGGGGCAGGATGCATAGTCTAATGGTTAGAGGTTTGGAACATGTTCATAGATCTGCACGTGGAGGAGATCAAGCCCAAGACTTGTTAACTGGGAAAGTTTTTGGATTCTTTGTCTTAATACAAGATTTCCAAAAGAGTTAAACTACAGAAATGATCTAATGTATTTTTACTAAGTTCTTCTGTTATTCCCTGTTCGTTGTATCGGACTTCACCTGTACCTCCGCATTTGTAGATAGTTTCCTTTTGATTTATGTACATGAACTATGGCCACTTTACATGCATATATACTTTGCACATGATTATGAGCTTTTGTATCTTATTGAATATGCTGGGCCTTACTAATATGAATTCGCCTGTGTTTAAAATTTATTCTATATATAATCATATTGGGAAATGGTCCAGGCTCTCATGTTCATTTATATATATATATATATATATATATATATATATATATATATATATACATGTATATATTGCATTCTCTTTTCTTTGTTACTAACATCCTTGTATTGAGTTTGTATATGGACGAATTATTGTAACTAACACCTCAGCTATACACCCCCCTCCCTGCACCATGTGAATATTGCACCCTGGATAAAAGCACAGCAACAGACCGGTGAGTGTCGTCTTCCTTATTTCAAGACTATATTGTAACTAACTCCAACTGAAACTATTTCTGGACGTTCACATGTGCTTTCATCTTGTGTATTTATTGTGTGTCAGTTTGCTAAATACTTGTCATTGAGAAAGGTTTTTATACCGAAACACATCTGACTGGGCTTCATGCCCACTAAGATGCCTTTCAATTATATGTGATCTTGGTAGCGGAAAATGCCCCAGGAGGAGAAGCCCTGCGACTGTCTGGGAGTGTCCTACACCAATGATCGGCATGTCCATCCAGGTCATCGGTTAAAAAGCAGTGGCAACAGTGGGAGGCTTTACAATTAGCCTCTAATTAAAGAGGACTGCCCTAAAAATGCCCCTGCTGTGACCCTTAATCATGCAGGATGTAAAGTTGCAGGCTGATAGCTTCGCCGTTAGTCCTGGAGTTGCCCTGTTGGCGGGATAAGGACTGCTTTTTTGAGTTTTGACAAAAATGAGGCCTGATTTTTTTTGGCTCATGCCTGGTTAGGCCAAATTTACCACCATTGGCAATTTCCCCTGCTGGATTAGCAGGACTGCAGCTCTCAAGCTACACCTCAAATCACTGAATGGATTGTGTACTCAATGGACTATGCAGTACATGGATTTTTCTCTAAATGTACTCTACCCTAAATGGAGTCCAATGCCTATGCGAGCCTCTGTGGACTTTGTGCTTCTGTTGGCATGTTTTAGGGAAAAATGGACTTGGAATCTATATTTCAGGGGTCTCAACCCATGAGACTGGGATCGAGATGACCCAGAGAAAGAAGGAAAAGACTGAAGGTCTCAGGTATGGAAATACAAGATACTAAACACACTCCTGTAGAAAAGTGTTAAGTGCATGACTTTTTTTTACCTTAAGACAATTGTACCTGCTAATTACAAGCCTTTCAGTAACTCTCCACAGGTGGTCATTGGTTCTTGGTCAACTTTATTGATAATTTTTTTCATTTCTCTATCTCAAATCTTGTGAGGAAAAACTGGTTGTGGCAATTTAATTGTGAAATGATATTGTTTCACTTTCAGACAATCTTCCCAACAGTACTCACTGAAATCTTCAGTAGTTGAGTAATCCATTGGATACTAATGTCATCAGCATATTTTGTTTGTTAAGTTTTTGAGAAAGCTCACTGGTGTTACTTATCATGAGATATTTCTTGAGTTGATCTTCAGTAACGAGACACCATTTTTTAGGCCATCAGTTTCACCAGCTGATATTATTCTTCATCAAGTGGCAGAATTGCTTTCTAAATACTGATAGACTTCAGCTGGTGCCATGTCTTTTTTACACCTCTCTTTCTTCATGTGTTCAATATTTTTTCCTGTGTAATTTCACATTATTACATGACATTAGTGCATTTATTATTAATTTATAGACATACATGGTTTAATTTCTTTGCCTGTGTGAATTGGATGGGTTATTATCAATATCTCATGAGAAATTTGTTTGTAGCACCCCCTTATGAAATGTATTTACTTAGAAAATTGGTGATATATTGAATACTTATTTCATCCGCTGTAGGTAGATAGATATTTGTATAGATATATATTATATTTTGTCCACAATAAAGACTATCCATGTACTATTTATTTCCACTATTATTTCCTGCCCTGTTCCAGCAAGCTTCACCTCAGCTTTGCCCCTTTTGACAGGACCAGTTAAAACTGTTGTGAAAATGGCAAAGGTTGCATAATTCATGAACATTGAAATTCTAGAAATTTAAATTGAAATATCATAATGATTTGGGGTCTTGATGTTGCACAGAGCAGAATTTCCATTTCTTTAATGACACCTGTTTTTGCTCTGTGTTTTAGTCACCTAGCTCACCTAGTCTTTGTATGACATTAGGTCAGAGATGAATAAGAACTTAATTCTAATGCCTAGATGCATTGCCAACTATTTGAGATGAGATGGTATGGACAATGACATTGGTAGTAGCACTCAGAGGGCAAATCTCAAGGTGGTTATCAAGCATGGAGGCAAGATGTTTATGTTATTTCCCACAAAGATGAACTGGGATGGGGATGATGATGATTTCAGGGAGTAGGAGTGCAGCTGAGGAGGTGATGCCTAGAGATGAGTGAACCTTTTCAAGTTCAGTTCGCAAGCTTCCAGAAGTTTTGCAAACCTCCTGATACTCTATTAAAGTCATTGGGAGGCAAAATAAGGTCAAACAAAACACTTTCAAATGGGAAAAAAGAAGCCAAGCACAGCTCAAACCAATTTACAGTGGAGGCCTGTTGTATTGGTATAGCCATTACCTTCCTAGACAACTATAGGCCTTGTTCACACATACCAATACGGTTTTTTAGCCCTTAGAAAAACTGATCAGTTTTTCTAAGGGTGCAAAATAGTGAGTGTCCCCTGTGGTTCTGAACGTTTTTGAGAAGTTTTTGGACTTAGTCATTTTTTCATTAAAAACGCATATGCGTTAACGCATGTGTTAACGCAGGTGCCTATATGTGCCAAGCGTTAACGCATGCGTTTCCCATAGGGCCCCATGTTAAAAAAAACGCAGATTTTAGAAAAAATTTTAAATACGTAAATCACTCCAGCAACCATCGCTGTGCTTGGATGCGCTTGGTGCTTGGCCCAGTGCAAGATGCTTGCAGTCTTTGAATGGCTGCGCTGGGCGTAATATCAACGTTATCAGATGTAGTGTGTACCAAAAAAAGAAAATGACAAAACACCACCCTCCCCCAGAAGTGTTTCATTTATGACTGGCTGTATGTGTGCAGAAATCCAAACTGCATAATCAGTGACTTCCAATGAGGTTCGGGTCAGGTTTGCGTCCAAGACAGAACTTTATAAAAGTCAAACTTCCACGGGTCTGCTAATCTCTAATCATTGCCCTCAAAAAGGGGTAATTTTTATAATGAATTGCCATTACTTTTTCACTTTCAAAAGTGCTTCCAAAAACAAGGGATTATGGAAATTTACCAAACACCTTTTGAAAAAGCTCTTGAAACTCCCAAATA
>JARQOC010000002.1:150622856-150676756 GCA_033576535.1 Allobates femoralis | reverse complement strand
CTGTGCTGACTGTATATAGAGGCTGTGCTGACTGTATATAGAGGCTGTGCTGACTGCATATAGAGGCTGTACTGGGGTATACGGAGGCTGCTGCTGAGGTACATGGAGACTGATGTTGTGCTCTATATATAATATGGAAGCTGTGCTGGGCTATATATACTATTTGGAGGCTGTGCTGGGCTGTATATATAATATGGAAGCTGTTCTGGACTATATATATTATTTGGAGGCTGTGCCGGGCTGTATAAATTATTTGGAAGCTGCTGCTGGGCTGCCACAGCCTCCAAATAATATATATAGTCCAGCACAGATTCAATATTATATATACAGCCCAGCACAGCTTTTAAATAGTATATATAAGCCCGGGACAGCTTCCAAATAATATATGCAGCCCGCAGCCTCTATATGACATATATTCAGCCTGGCAGTCTCCATATTATATATACAACCCTGAACAGCCTCTATATTATATATACAACCCATCCAGGAGCCTCTATATTACATTTACATAGCCTGTAACTTCTATATTATATTCATCAATCATAGTATGTGTTAAAGGGGCCCACTGAGACTGGCCATGTTCACACACACGTGTTTTTTTGACCATCTCTGCGTTTTTGGGCTGTTAAAATAAACGCAGGTGCGTTAACGCAGGGTACATTTGAGTGTAGCTGCGTTTTTCAGCTCCATTTGCGTTTTTTTACCCCTAGTCCAAAAAACGCTGCATGCAGCGTTTTTGGGTGCTGTAAAAAAACGCATGTGCGTTTTTCCAAAAACGCATGCGTTTTTTTAACATGGGGCCCTATGGGAAACGCATGCAAAAACGCATGGTACATTAGTACCTTTTAGTGCCATTCAAAAACGCATGCGTTTCCCATAGGGGCCCATGTTAAAAAAAACGCATGCGTTTTTGGAAAAACGCACATGCGTTTTTTTTTACATGGGGGCCCTATGGGAAACACATGCGTTTTTAAAAGGCACATTTATGCACCCTGCGTTAACACTTGCGTTTTTGCCTGCGTTTTTGGTGAAAAAATGACTAAGTCCAAAAACGTGGCAAATCCTTTCAGACACACAAGGGACATTTTTTAGCACTCTTAAAAAAACGCAAGTGCTTTTAAGAGTGCTAAAAAAAACGCAAATTGTGTGTGAACATAGCCACTGTTTCGCCCGGGGCCCACAAAAACCTGGAGCTGGCCCTGATCTGAGTGTATCCATTTTGAAACTGATACACTCGGATGACCGAAAATCGTTATGTGAAACCAGCCTAAGACCTTACCAAGAGGCCTGGGGACAGGGAAAAAAAAGCTAAAATGAATGAAAACCAGCACTCATATGGAATAACCATGTCTCTGCTGGAAAGAATGTTGTTGAAGAATTGGGCGGTGTGCACACATTGCATTTTTGTGTGTGTGTGGGTGGGGGGGGTTATGTGTATTTGGCACAAAACCTGAAGGGAATCTTGGTACCAGCAAAGTCAATGAGAATCCTAAAGTTTCATGCACACGTTCTTATTTGTCATTTACAGATTTGGTGCTGAAAATAATCTGTCAATTCTTTCAGGGTAAGGGCACATAGTCAGTGTTTATTTAGGCTTTCATGCATCTGAATTTCTCTATGAATCCAGCACCACCACTTACTTGTGGATTTTTTATGCATTTCTGCCTCGTTTTTGACCCATGTGTTTATCTCAAAGTTAGTTGAAAGACAGGAAGCAGAAGAAACAGGAAGTAAACCAAAGCAAAATAATATCCCACACCCCTACATATTGTACACTTACACCATTTAGTGCCTCGTATGTGTTACTAAAGTCTGTTTAGCATTGATTAACCTAATAACTAAAAAAAGAGTTGTGGGGTTCCCCCTATTTTTGATAACCAGCCAAGCTAAAGCAGATAGCTGGAGCATGGTATTATCAGGGTGGGAATGTGTATGGTTATTTGGCCCTTCCCAACCTAAAAATAGCAGTCCGCAACCATCCTAGAAGTGGCGCATCGCATAAAATATGTCAATTCTGGTGCTTCTCCAAGGCTCTTCCTGATTGCCCTGATGCAGTGGCAATCAGGGTATAATGGTATTCATGGTTGATGTCAGCTGTGTAGAGTCAGCTGGCATCAAGCCCTTGTATTACTAATAAAGAGGCATCTATCAGACATGCCATTACTAACAAATAAGCCGGTGTACAATACAAAATAATATTGTGGCACCATCAGGGCTGGCTCCAGGTTTTTGTGGGCCCTGGGCGAAACAGTCTCAATGGGCCCCTTTAACACATACTATGATTCATGAATCTACTATTGAAGCTGCAGGCTGTGTATATAATATAGAGGCTCCAGGGTAGGCTGTATATATAATATTGAGGCTGTGCAGGGCTGTATATATTATCTGGATGCTGCTGCTGGGTTATATATATTATCTGGAGGTTGTGCCAGCCCAGCACAGCCTCCAACTATATACAGCCCGGCAGCAGCCTCCAAATAATATATACAACCCTGATTCATGTTTCTCAAACCCCCCCAAGCCCACCCTCTCCCTCCTAACCTAAGCGGCAGCTGGCAGACCCAGCTCAAGGGCCCCTGCAAGGTGATAGGATCACAGGGGGCCTAACCAACAGACCAGGGCCCTGGGTGCTGACGACTGGCCCTGGATCCCACCGGACCCCAGCCATACTCACCTGCAGTCAGGCATCTTCCTCCTCTTCTATGCATTCCACACTGTGGACTGCAAAGGAAGAGGAAGTGAAGGGCTGGATCGAGGGTGCCTCTTTTTAGCGTTCCACAGTGTGGAACACATAGGCTGCAGTGCGGAAGTTACGGCCTGGCCAGATGTGGGGGTGGAGCAGGGGCTGGCGACCGGCTTCTCTAAATGAATGAATGAAGCACCATACTGCGGTCCGCACCGGTAAGAAAGAAGACAATACAGGCGTGATGCGGGTTGGCGGCGGCAGTGGGCCTCTAAGTCACGCCTGGGCCCCGGCATTTGCCCGGATATGTGCTGATGCCGGCCCTGGGTACCTTGTTAGCCAGAAAAATCGATGTAAATATTTATGTTCCATAAAGAATTTGTAAAAAAGTATTCAAGGAGTGTTATACCTTTATTGGCTAAAGAGATAAATTATATTTGTAAGCTTTCAAGGCTCAATGGCTCCTTTTCTAGACCTGGACACAGTATGGCAGACCGAAAAGTCCTAATACTGAAAGGTCACTTTAAGAATGATAAAAAACGAAAAATTTGGGAATTCAAGTTAATAAGGATGTTTCAATCTTTCAATTTGACACCTGGATTCATGAGTCATTACTTGGGTACAGCTCACACCTCTGCAAGGTCTTCAGATCTCTAATAGAACACTTCCACCTCATCTGCATGTATAACAAAAACCCTAATTTAATTTCCTTAACGCATCTGTACTTAGCGTAACCTCCTGCTGTAATACCTACCTGTAATATCTAAATTTCTCACTAAGTCATTTGTAATATTTGTCTGATGAAGGGGACATTGAGCCCTGAAAGTTTACAAATATAATTTCTCTGGTTAGCCAATAAAGGTATCACTCCTTCAATACTTTTTTCCTATTTTTTTTTTTTTTTTTTTTTAAACATAAGTATTTACATTAACCAGTAAGCCAAAAGAGAAAAAAGACACACAAATATTTTATTAAAAAAACACACTTCAACTCATAGTCAGCCTGAGAACTGAGTTAATAGCTACAGCCCAGTATAAAGTCAAAAAGGATCCACCAATTTGCAAGTGCAAGCATTTATTGTATTGTCAGTGAATCATAAAATACTTGGGGAAGTACATAAAACCAAGGAGGGCTACAGAGAGGGTGAACCGGTCACAGACCCCCACAGCAAGATGCAGTTACAGGCAGTAATAGTATCACAGGGCATACAACATGGTACAATACAGTCTGTAGAAATTACATGATAACCTAAGTTGTTAGCCTATATCAAGCCCACAACTCACCCATACTGTGGGGTTTATGACACGTGTTCCAGGCTAACCCCGACACGTGTTTCAAGCTAGTCTTCTTCAGGGGTGGAGGGGAGAATGTGAGGGTACCGACTAAATACCTGGTGGCCACCTGCTATCCATCAGTGCGCCATGTGCGCCGTGTTATTGCGTCCCCACGCTGCAGGGCACGCTGATCCGCGCACTCCGGGGTCGGAGGTGTACTTCCGGTGACGTCACCCACCGGAAGTGCGCGGAACGGTGCCCGCACATGCGCGGTAACGTCCAAACACACTGCGCATGCGCCGAGGGCGCCCGCGCCATCTTGGTAATGGGCAGGAGACCTACAGGCGCCTTCACAGCGCACAGATATTAATGAGTACAAAAAAGGACTTACACCCCCTATTTACTGAGGCACATTAGAACCTAGAGTTAGACACCACTAAGGCAGAACAGTACGATCAGTTAGATACAAATGCATATCACTATATATTGTATAATGTAGATGATTTCATCTTCTGCCGATGATCGCCACCTTGTGGTAACTTCCAAAATTTCCATGGTACAAAAGGACTCAAAGAGGGTATTTTAGTCCATCTTGCTCATCAGGTAACTATGGAGCCAAGTATACAGCCGGAAGGGAATGCTAGTGAAATTAAAATAAGATAAAAAAATCTCCCATTAGAGATGGCACAAAGCAAGTTACAGTCATATACAGGTGGCATGTATGGAATCAACCTGCACCACACAAAACAAGGGTATATACAATCAATATTCAATGGGGTAGATATCAGAGGCGCAAAAAAACGGACAGAACTCCACTCCCTAATCAACCAGATATCCGGAGGACCTGAGGGGACCCCATCCTATAAAAATGGTGAGAAACTCAGCTTCTCATTCAGACCTGCGGGGCTCAAAGTTCCCAATCGCACAATCCACTGGCACTCAAGTCTGGCAAGGCGGTTAGACAAATCGCCTCCCCTACTCCCCAAATTCACCATATCGATGCCATGTACCTTTAGGCAGCCAGGGTTACAAACGTGAAAGCGTTTGTAGTGACGAGGGAGGGTCCTCAGAGTGGTATCATCGGTTACTGAGTCTGCGCTTTGAATTTTAACCACATGTTCTCGTACTCGGACTCTAAGTTCCCTCGTAGTTAAACCTACATATATGAGGCCACAGCCGCAGGTGGCATAATACACAACCCCCTTAGAAGAGCATGAGATGTACTTACGAATTGTGAACTCACGGAGTCCATCGGCTGTTTTAAAGACCTTGGCCCTGACAATATTCTGGCATGCAAGGCAGGAGCCGCAGGGATAGCACCCAATCCTAGGGGTTCCCAAGCCAAAGATGGGCTCCCTTTTTGGGTCAAAATGGCTGTGAACCAGCATATCCCTAAGGTTCCTGCCCCGCCTGGCCGTCATTAGTGGTCGCTCCGGAAGAAACTCACGTAAGGACAAATCCGTCCTCAGTACATCCCAATGCTTCGTGAGAGTAGATCTAATATCATTCCACTGTTCATTGAAGGTTGATATGAACCTAACCTGCGGCTGTGGATTCTCCTCCCTGTCACTCCGCCTTTTAGCCCCACTCAGAAGATCAATGTGGGGTGTATTTTTAGCCCTTTTATAGCCATAACGGACACACCGATGGCTATATCCCCTAGTTCTGAATCTATCCTGCATATCTAACGCCCCCCTCTCAAAATCCATATCCCTTGAGCAGATCCTGCGTAACCGCAAGAACTGACCCACAGGAATGGCCCTAATGGTAGTCGCCGGGTGTGAGGATGTGGCGTGCAGGAGAGCATTTACCGAAGTTTTTTTACGAAAGAGGTCCGTTTCCACCGATCCACTCGGGAGGACGATAATCCTAATGTCCAAAAAGTCAATTTCATCTGCATGATACTTAAATGTAAGATGGATGTTGAAGCTGTTGGAGTTGAGCCGCGCCACAAACTCCTCCAGTTCGAGCCCGGTTCCCCCCCAGACAACCAGGACATCGTCAATGTAACGATGCCAGCACTGCACATGGGAGGAGGCGCACGCGCCCTCGCCGAAAACCTCCCTCTCCCAATAGCCAAGAAAGAGGTTTGCGTACAAAGGCGCGCACGCCGCCCCCATGGCAGTGCTGCGTTGCTGGAGGAAGAACCGGTCATCGAAAATGAAGAAGTTGTGGGTTAGCACAAACTCCAACAGCTCCAACACCAGTCTCCACAAATCCTCCTCCCAATTACTCATCCTTAGATAGTATTCAACCGCCCGTAGGCCATCACCATGCCCAATATTGGTATACAGTGATTCAACGTCTATGGTCACCAGCAGTGCCACACCCTCCAGGGTCAATCCACCCAGTCTCCTCAGGACGTCCGTAGTGTCCCTGACATAGGAGGGCAGCGTCTCCACAAGTGGATGCAGATAGTACTCAATGAATTTGCAAATTGGATCACAGAGCCCTCCTATGCCAGAGACAATCGGACGCCCCGGTGGAGTAACCGGATGCTTATGAATTTTGGGTAACATATAGAAGGTGGGCACCACTGGCGACTTGGTTAGAAGACCATCCCTGATTATCTTTGGGAGGATTCCAGAATCAACCGCCCTATCAAGAATAGAAACCAGTTCTAGTTGAAACCCTACAAGAGGATTGTTAAGTAGTGTGCAGTAGTAGTCCCTGCTTCTCAGATGTTTGTGTACCTCCTTCACATATAGCGAAGTTGGCCAGACCACCACATTCCCACCCTTATCCGCCGGTTTAATAACCACATCTTTTAGTTCTTGCAATTGATCAATTGCTTTTCTATGTCTCAACGATACATTATGTTTAACTTTTTTTCTACCCAATTCACCTAGGTCGTTGAGAACCAACCGATTAAAAATTTCTACTTGTGGGCACACGGATAAGGGTGGGAACGTGGTGGATCTAGGATAGGCAGTTTTAGGAAATTTACCTTAAGTTGCAGAGACTGTGTCACCACTGCTCACCCCCTCCAACTCCTCCAGATTACTTAGGGCTTCTACCTCCATACTGGTAAGTGACGTCGGGTTGTTCCTCTTCTTGGCATGCAGCTTATGCAGGACCACTTTACGCAAAAAGAGGCGAGATCCTTGGTTACTGTGAAAGAATCCATAAAGTTAGTGGGAACAAAAGTCAACCCCAGAGATAAAACCTCCTTCTGGTCATTTGTTAGTTTATGACCAGAGAGGTTGATCACTTTTAGTGTGTTATTATGTTCCCCCTGTCTCTCATTACAGGATTCAATCCAAGGCCTCACCTTATTTGGTTCCCTGTTCCCGACATTCTTTGCTCCTGCCCTTGTTAGAGGTCCTAATCGTCCACTACCAGTAGGAACTAGTTCCTCTTCAACTGATGACAAGGATGAAAGTGAGGTACTAATGGGAAGAGGAGTCGGTTGTGGCTCTACAGGTATTGGTGCTGGTGTTTTTGGTTTTTTACCATATCCACTTCTCCATTTAAATACCTTCCCACTCTTGTAATCAGCTAGGTCTCGCTGATATTTCTTAGTCTTTGTGGAGATGATTTCTTTCTCCCATTTAGCAAAATCTTTGTCTAGGGACTCATTAAGGATGTTCCACTCCTCGGGTGTTAACAGGGTGTGGAGTTTATCCTGCGCCTCTGATATACCCTCCTCAATGGTCTTGATGGTCTCGCCATTTAATTGTATTAGGAGGCCTATGAAGCCATTAGAACATTGCGTAGCCACCTCCTCCCATTGCTCTTTAAAATCACTATCCGAGGGGATAAAAGATGGGAAGACCTGCACCCGGAGGCCCCTTGGTACAAGTCCTCGCTCCAGGTACCTCTCCATAAGTGCACGGTTCCACCACACCCTAGTTTTCTGGTGCAGGAGATTCCTCATGCCACCTATAGTTTCCTCTACATCTTTGGTACCACCAGTACGTGGTGCCTCCCCCTCTGTGCCGAACACTTGGTCAAGTTTAGTGAGCCACGTGCTTTCACGGGCTCGATGGTCCATAGTTCCCTGTTGAGCTGTGAATAAACACAGAAAGAAGTTTTAAGACAATTGAAAAAGGGAACATCTTTGGACTCACATGATTAGCAACTCGAGATTAATAGTCAGCCTGAGAACTGAGTTAATAGCTACAGCCCAGTATAAAGTCAAAAAGGATCCACCAATTTGCAAGTGCAAGCATTTATTGTATTGTCAGTGAATCATAAAATACTTGGGGAAGTACATAAAACCAAGGAGGGTTACAGAGAGGGTGAACCGGTCACAGACCCCCACAGCAAGATGCAGTTACAGGCAGTAATAGTATCACAGGGCATACAACATGGTACAATACAGTCTGTAAAAATTACATGATAACCTACGGTAAGTTGTTAGCCTATATCAAGCCCACAACTCACCCATACTGTGGGGTTTATGACACGTGTTCCACAGTTCTGCAGTGTGTTTGGACGTTACCCGCGCATGCGCGGGCACCGTTCCGCGCACTTCCGGTGGGTGACGTCACCGGAAGTACACCTCCGACCCCGGAGTGCGTGGATCAGCGTGCCCTGCAGCGTGGGGACGCAATAACACGGCGCACAAGGCGCACTGATGGATAGCAGGTGGCCACCAGGTATTTAGTCGGTACCCTAACATTCTCCCCTCCACCCCCTGAAGAAGACTGGCTTGAAACACGTGTCGGGGTTAGCCCTGGAACACGTGTCATAAACCCCACAGTATGGGTGAGTTGTGGGCTTGATATAGGCTAACAACTTAGGTTATCATGTAATTTCTACAGACTGTATTGTACCATGTTGTATGCCCTGTGATACTATTACTGCCTGTAACTGCATCTTGCTGTGGGGGTCTGTGACCGGTTCACCCTCTCTGTAACTCTCCTTGGTTTTATGTACTTCCCCAAGTATTTTATGATTCACTGACAATACAATAAATGCTTGCACTTGCAAATTGGTGGATCCTTTTTGACTTTAAACTGGGCTGTAGCTATTAACTCAGTTCTCAGGCTGACTATTAATCTCGAGTTGCTAATCATGTGAGTTCAAGATGTTCCCTTTTTCAATTGTCTTACACTTCAACTCATGCCTTGGTTCACCAATTTATTAAAAAAAAAAACATGAAGATCCGAAGTAGTCCACTGAATCGGAAGTGTGAACTTGAAAGCCCTAAAAATAAAGAGGTTAAGGTATTAAAACAAGAAACAGCCCCTTATTCACCAATTTATTATTTAAAAATAGCAAACCCCACGGCTCCGACGTAGTCCATGCTGCTCCCACTAGGTCCACCGATTCTGCAGTATAACTTATGGAGCCTCATTCTCAGAATGACACTTCATAGGTCACTTCCATTCAGGCTGCGCTTTGCGATACCCAGCGACTGTGTCAAGTGGTCATGACATCATTGATTTTACAGCTCATCACGGTTCTCTCTGGGTCACAGAGGGCAGCACGATACCTGGAATGTCTCACAAGCAATGACATCAGTAACTCAGTGATATCACTGTGAAAGCAGTAACCTTACTGACATTTTTTTTTAATAGGTGAACCAGGTCAAGATTCAGGGGCTGTTTATTTAAAATTAAAAAAAATTGTGTGTGCCTTTATACTTATTGGGTTAGTAATGCAGGTGTTTGATACACTCCTCTCCATTACTAACACCATGGTTTGATGCTAGCTGACAATTCACAGCTGACATCAACCCCATAGACCATTACCTCGATTGCCACCGCACCAGGGCATTCGGGAAGAACCGAGGTGAAGCGCCTTAAATAAAAAATTTTGGACTGAAGCTAAATTTTTGTGGGAATGTGTGTTTTTTTTATTTTTTTATTTTACCGCTCAACGTTATAAAATTCTGTGAAGAACCTTGGAGTTTTAGGTGCTTAATACACATGTATATACGTTTCTAAAGTCGGGTCACTTGTGGGGGGCTTCCACTGCTTTCCACATCAGGGAATCTGCAAACAGAACACGGTATCTGCTATCGATTTTAGCCACTTTTACATTCCAAAAGTCAAATGGTGCTTTATCTCTTCTGAACCTTGCCATGCGCACAAACAGTAGTTTTCCAATATTATAGGGTATTGGTGTACTTAGAAGAAAATGCACCATTAAATTTGTTCTCCTGCTATCCTTGTGAAAATGCTAAATTTGGGGCTAGAAAAATATATTAGAATCTGAGAGTCCTCGGTGGTTGATACCGTTTAATGGCTAACTGAAAAGATGGTAAAAAATAGCAAGCTTTCGAGACAACTCAAGTCTCTTCTTCGGGCTTATCAATGACACATTCTTAGCCAACATATATATATATATATATATATATATATATATATATATATATATATATATATATATATATATATATATATATATATACAGGGTTGAATAAGCAGAGGATAGTGGTCTGTGTTGGGAGGGGGTAGAAGACGAACATCTGGGCAATAAATACCAGAGTTCAGAGATAGCATGTGTGATACTTTATTGTCCTTTGATTAGTTTTCCAAGATTTGAAATGTCCTTAATTGATGTTAAAAGACATAAATCCACATGATATATTCATTCCTGTTCTGAATGTGTCAAAGGTCAACGTTAGTTTATATTCCCAGATTTTTCTAATTCTTTGAGATTTGAAGTTACCTTTCAAAACTAGTATTTTCATGTCCATTATGGTATGATCAGAGCTGCGTTTAGGCACAGGCAGATCTGTCCTTCTTTCCTTTATTGTGTGGCGATGAGCGTTCATCAAGTTCTGAGCTGTTGCCCCATCTCCCCTACATACAGAAAAAAACTGCAAAGATTTAAAATAGATGTTACACCAATGAATAGAAATATTTATATGAAAACATTCTTTTTTATTTTAAGAAATAAGAACGCTCCTTTTCTACTCATCGTTTCATTTCTCCATGTCCACACACCGATGATAACCACAAAAGCATTTACCGGAAAAAGCAAACATGGGCCTTATGGGGATAATGTTGAAGAAATGGACTATATGGTTGGTAAGTCATGGATCTAACAATGCTGTACCCTATTACGATAAGGGATCTAGTCAGATAATTATTTTCATTATTTTGAAATTATTACTTATTACTTTTAGTCTGTAAATATCAAATTCAATTAATTAACGGATGAAGATTTTGTATGAATAAGGGCCCATTCAGATGAGCATGTTTTCTCTCCATGTTCTGTCCCTTTCTACAACATACAGCATACTGACCAATGAAAATGTATGTGGTAGTGTATGCTTACCTGTACCCCCATAGTTACTTATGGTTTGTAACATCTAATATTGAGCAGAATTAAGTATGCTGATGCCCCCACACAACCTCCCTATATACAGCATGAGCCCCCACATATCCTCCTATTTACAGTGAGCCTCCACATGATCTGCCTATATGCAGTATGAGCCCCCACATAGACCCCATATATAATATGAGCCCCTCACTTTGCCCCTACATGATATAAGCCTCCACACAGCCTTTCAAAATACAAAATGAGCCCTCACACAGCCCTCTATATACAGTATGAGTCCTCAAATATCACGCTTATACATAGCATGAGCCCTTACATATCCTCCTTATATACTGTATGAGCCCTCACATAGCCTCTATATACAGCATGAGCGTCCACATAGGCTCCTATATAAAGTGTAAACCAATATATAGTCTCTCACAAAGGCTCACTACATTCAGTACAAGCCTTCACATAACCACTCTATATAAAGTGTGAGCCTTCACATAGCCACATACAGGCATGCATTCCATGTTATATATATTGTATTTACATACAGGACACATGTGTGTATGTATGAATATACAGTGAATGTATGTGTATATATGACATATACACATGCTCACACTCACACATATCTATATACACCCAAACACACACATATATATATTTATATATATATATATATACAGTGCCTACAAGTAGTATTCAACCCCCTGCAGATTTAGCTGGTTGACACATGCGGAATTAACTTGGCATTGTGACATTTGGACTGTAGATCAGCCTGGAAGTGGAAATGCACTGCAGCCAAAAAGATTTTTTAATTTTTTTTTTTTTTTTTTTTAAAGCGTTAAAAGTTAATTCAGACAGTCATTTATTATTCAACCCCTCAAACCACCAGCATTCTGTTTGGTCCCCCTAAAGTATTAAGAAGTAGTTCAGGCACAAAGAACAATGAGCTTCACATGTGTGGATTAATTATCTCTTTTGCCAGCCTTTTCTGACTATTTAAGACCCTCCCCAAACTTGTGAACAGCACTCATACATGGTCAACATGGGAAAGACAAAGGAGCAATCCAAGGCCATCAGAGACAAGATCGTGGAGGGTCACAAGGCTGGCAAGGGGTACAAAACCCTTTCCAAGGAGTTGAGCCTACCTGTCTCCACTGTTGGGAGCATCATCCGGAAGTGGAAGGCTTATGGAACTACTGTTAGCCTTCCACGGCCTGGACAGCCTTTGAAAGTTTCCTCCCGTGCCGAGGCCAGGCTTGTCCGAAGAGTCAAGGCTAACCCAAGGACAACAAGGAAGGAGCTCCGGGAAGATCTCATGGCAGTGGGGACATTGGTTTCAGTCAATACCATAAGTAACGTACTCCACCGCAATGGTCTCCGTTCCAGACGAGCCCGTAAGGTACCTTTACTTTCAAAGCGTCATGTCAAGGCTCGTCTACAGTTTGCTCATGATCACTTGGAGGACTCTGAGACAGACTGGTTCAAGGTTCTATGGTCTGATGAGACCAAGATCGAGATCTTTGGTGCCAACCACACACGTGACGTTTGGAGCCTGAATGGCACTGCATACGACCCCAAGAATACCATCCCTACAGTCAAGCATGGTGGTGGCAGCATCATGCTGTGGGGCTGTTTCTCAGCCAAGGGGCCTGGCCATCTGGTCCGCATCCATGGGAAGATGGATAGCACAGCCTACCTGGAGATTTTGGCCAAGAACCTCCGCTCCTCCATCAAGCATCTTAAGATGGGTCGTAATTTCATCTTCCAACAAGACAACGACCCAAAGCACACAGCCAAGAAAACCAAGGCCTGGTTCAAGAGGGAAAAAATCAAGGTGATGGAGTGGCCTAGTCAGTCTCCTGACCTTAACCCAATTGAAAACTTGTGGAAGGAGCTCAAGATTAAAGTCCACATGAGACACCCAAAGAACCTAGATAACTTGGAGAAGATCTGCATGGAGGAGTGGGCCAAGATAACTCCAGAGACATGTGCCGGCCTGATCAGGTCTTATAAAAGACGATTATTAGCTGTAATTGCAAACAAGGTTTATTCCACAAAATATTAAACCTAGGAGTTGAATAATAATTGACCCACACTTTTATGTTTAAAATTTATTAAAATTCAACTGAGCAACATAACTTTTTGGTTTGTAAGATTTATGCTTCTGTTAATAAATCCTACTCTCGTTTGCAGTTTGAAGGCTCTAACTTATTTGCATCTTATCAAACCACCTAAATCTGCAGAGGGTTGAATACTACTTGTAGGCACTGTATATATATATATATATATATATATTGTATATACTGCTCAAAACATAAAGGGAACATTTAACAACACAGTGTATTGTTGAAGTGCTCTGTTCCCTTTACTTTTTGAGCAGTATATATATATACCGTGTTTCCCCGAAAGTAGGGCGCCCCCGAAAGTAAGGCATGGTGCCGGTTTTAGGGGGGTCGGGTAATGTAAGACATACCCCGAAAGTAAGACACTGTCTTACTTTCGGGGGCGCCCTACTGGTATATACAGCTGCAGCCCCCCCCCCATGAGTATACAGGCTCCCCCCCCCCACGCTGCCGCCAACCTGTAAAGTAAAATAGCATTCTACTTATCCCCGCCGGTGTCCCGCTGGTGTCCCGCTGCTGTCCCGCCGCCATCACGCTCTTCCGTCTTCATCCGGCTTTATCCGACTTCCTTCTCCGGCGCACAGACTGACGTCATTGTCTGTGCGCCGGAGATGGAAGACAGATGAAGGCGAAGGAGCGGGACACCAGCGGGACACCGGCGGGACACCGGCGGGGACAAGTAGAATGATATTTTACTTAACAGGTTGGCGGCAGCGCGGGGGGGGGGCACCTGTATACTCATGGGGGGGGGGCTGCAACTGTATACACCACTGGGGGCTGCAGCTGTGTACACACTGGGGGCTGCAGCTGTGTACACACTGGGGGCTGCAGCTGTGTACACACTGGGGGCTGCAGCTGTGTACACACTGGGGGCTGCTGCTGTGTACACCACTGGGGGCTGCTGTGTACACCACTGGGGGCTGCTGTGTACACCACTAGGGGCTGCTGTGTACACCACTGGGGGCTGCAGCTGTGTACACCACTGGGGGCTGCAGCTGTGTACACCACTGGGGGCTGCTGTGTACACCACTGGGGGCTGCTGTGTACACCACTGGGGGCTGCAGCTGTGTACACCACTGGGGGCTGCAGCTGTGTACACCACTGGGGACTGCAGCTGTGTACACCACTGGGGGCTGCTGTATACACCACTGGGGGCTGCTGTATACACCACTGGGGGCTGCAGCTGTGTACACCACTGGGGGCTGCAGCTGTGTACACCACTGGGGGCTGCAGCTGTGTACACCACTGGGGGCTGCTGCTGTGTACACCACTGGGGGCTGTTGCTGTATACACCAGTGGGGGCTGCAGCTGTATACACCAGTGGGGGCTGCAGCTGTATACACCACTGGGGGCTGCAGCTGTATACACCACTGGGGCCTGTATATACCACTGGGGAGGTTGCTGTATACCACACTGCTGGGGGCTGTATTTTATGGTTAAAACAAAAATCGACATTTATTTTCCCAATATAAGACATACCCCGAAAGTAAGACATAGTGGGACTTTTCGGGGTAAAAAAAAATGTAAGACAGTGTCTTACTTTCGGGGAAACACGGTATATATATATATATATATATATATATATATATATATATATATATATATATATATATGTGTATATATATATATATATATATTAGGGATGGGCGAGTCTACTCGCTAGGACTCGTTACTCGGCGAGTAGTAAGGGACTCGCAGGACTCGGTACTCTGCGAGTTTCCCAGCGATTACTCGCACAGTAACGAGTCCAATGCAAGTCAATGGCAATCCTAGTTTTGTCAGAGTTTACTTTTTCTCACTCACTAGACTCGCTATATCACATCGCTATGTAGCTTGAATCTCCCCAAATCGTTTAAACAATCGCACCGCTTCACGGATACCCGCTGTCAGCAGCGAGTCTGAGCGAGTCTGAGCGAGTCTACGAATCCGAGTCCTGTATACTGTAATCGGGACTCGCGAATACAGAATCTGTTATGTTCCGACAAAGCTTCCGAGACAGCCTAGCGTGTTAGGTCAGAAAACTTGTGAAGATGGACAAGCATGTTAGCCAATCATATTCAGTAATGCCACAGCCATGTTGGTTGTGGCAGGACTATGATTGGCTTCTGTCCATCGTGATGTCTATGTCATGTATGAGAGGCGAGGCTGTATATAAGCCTTGCCACCGCCATTTTGGGCACATTCCTGTGAAGATCTGAGCTAGAGCAGGGTGAGGTAGATGCTGGAGAAGATCATAGGGAGTGTCAGTCAGTGTAGGGAAACTAAAAAGATTCCTTATATTTAACCCAAACAGCTCTTGTGAGAGCTACCAGGAGGACAGAGGAGTACTGTGTAGAGGACTGTAGGCAGGCAGGCAGGGAGGTGCAGCCTTACCAGTGCACACAGGACCGACCTCATAGCTTAGCTTACTCACTCAGCTGTCCTAATAGCTGAAGTCAGAGGCTTAGCTGAGGTACTATTTCCTATTTTTTTGCACCTGATAGATTTTGGGTCATAAAAACCCCTTCAGCTTTATTTTCTCTGCGGCAGCAGGTGACGCCTACAGCAACACCTAACTCCATCTCGGTGGCTGTGCGCACTTAATAATTTTTTCAGGGACCAGTGTGCTGCTTCACTGACAAGTGTTAGCACGCACTTAACCCGCCAGCAGGTGACGCCTACAGCAATACCTAACTCCATCTCGGTGGCTGTGCGCACTTAATAATTTTTTCAGGGACTAGTGTTCTGCTTCACTGACAAGTCTTAGCACGCACTTAACCCGCCAGCAGGTGACGCCTACAGCAACACCTAACTCCATCTTGGTGACTGTGCATTTGTCAACAATGTCACAAAACCCACAATATCCCAAAAAAGAGGTTGCAAAGGGATGGGGACGAGGTCGTGGGTGTAGCAGTCATGCCCAAGAAGGCACTGGTACAGGTAGACAGACGAGGATTGATAGATCTCTCTTTCTCCCGTCTAAAATTCCCAGTACTCAACAAAAACGTGTCTTGAGGCCGGAAGAGCATGACCAGATAACATCTTGGATGGCTGATAACACCTCGACCACTGGTTCTTGCAGTACACAATCGTCCTTGCCAACACAGTCTAGTGTCGCTACAGACAAAGCAGGGCCATCCAATCCTCAAAGTCTTCCTATTTCCTCAACCCATCGGCAGCCAGAGGAAAAATTGGAGTGCGACCTTGGTCACTCCAATGATTTATTTGGTTCTTATCAGCCCTTGATTGCATCTGGCCTTTCTTTGTCACTGCCTGACGAGATACTTCAAGAAGACGTAATGTCTATTCATGGCCAAAGTTTTGAAGCACCTCGTACTGAAGAAAGCCACTTTCACCAAAGGCATACAGCATTTCAGGAGGTGGATGATGATGATGATGATGATGAGACACACATCTCATCTGGCCAGCCTGCTCAGTCACGTTATCCAGAAGACTTTGAAGAGGAAGGCGTGGATGATGAGACCACAGATCCTACCTGGCCAACAGAGCAGCTCCTTTCTCCAGAACACAAACTGTGACAACAGTTGCCCAAATTGTGTCAACTGTTGCACAAACTGTACCAACTGTTGCACAAACTGTAAACACAGTTGCCCAAACTGTGTCAACAGTTGGTGTTGTACAGAGTCATCCTCCTCTGCCTCCAATTC
Source organism: Allobates femoralis (assembly GCA_033576535.1). Taxonomy (NCBI): domain Eukaryota; kingdom Metazoa; phylum Chordata; class Amphibia; order Anura; family Aromobatidae; genus Allobates; species Allobates femoralis. Next base: position 150,659,802 of record JARQOC010000002.1, on the reverse strand, counting down.
AACATAAAGGACGAAAAGTCATTGTGTGGCAATTTTTTAAGGATGCCACATCTGTACCAAATATGGTTATCTGTAACATCTGCCATGCAAGGCTAAGCAGAGGCCTGGGAAAAGGAAACATGAGCACCAGCAGTATGCGTAAGCATATGTCTGTTAAGCACCCAATTCAGTGGTCGGCCAATCAGGGTTCACAATCAGTGCCTTCTGATCCCAACACTTCCAGGCCACCTCAGATCCATCCTTCACCAGCTAGTGTTGAGGCATCAGCTCCTGCTCAAGCGTCCTCCTCCCAAGCTGCGGTACAAGAGAGACATGACAGTAGTCAAGCCACTGGTCAGTGTGCGCCAAACGTCCAGTTGTCTGTGCCACAGCTGTATGAAAGGCAGCGAAAGTACCAATCGACACACCCATTTTCCCAAAAAGTGACTGCGAAAATTGCAAAGTTGTTAGCTGTGGAAATGCTGCCGTTTAGGCTTGTGGGTACAGTCTTTTCGGGAGTTGTTGGCTGTGGCAGCACCACGATACTCTGTACCAAGCCGCTACTTTTTCTCACGTAGTGCCATCCCCGCGTTACACCAGCACGTTGTTAACAACTTAAAGCGTGCACTAACAAATGCTGTAACCGCCAAAGTCCACCTAACAACAGACACGTGGACAAGTACTTGTGGACAGGGCAGATATATCTCAGTAACAGCTCACTGGAACAACCTGGTGGACAGTGTCCCAACTTCTCAAAGTGGACCATCTGAGATACTACCAACTCCACGAATAGCGGGCACAACATCATTCCGGGTGGCTGCCTCATCATATATGTCCAGTACACAATCTACTTCTGCAACTTCCTTGTCCACTGCTGAGCCTCCCGCACCATCACGTCCGAGTTGGGAGCTTTGCAGTACTGCTTCAGCAAGGCGACAACAGGCTCTTCTGAAGCTTATCTGTCACACCTGTGACACACCTCACACTGCAACAGAGCTGTGGAAAGGTCTTAAGCAACAGACTGATGAGTGGCTGGCCCCACTGCAACTACAACCAGGTCTTGTTGTCAGCGATAACGGACGAAACCTTGTGGCGGCACTAAATCACGGTAACCTTGTACACGTGCCTTGCCTGGCTCACGTGCTGAACCTAATAGTTCAGAAATTCCTGAAAATATACCCCGCGTTATCTGACCTACTGGAGAAGGTGAGGCGAATTTGCGCCCATTTTAGACATTCGTACACAGCAGTTGGAAGTCTTTCAGCCCTTCAAAACAAATTAAATTTGCCTAAACACCGGCTAATTTGCGACATGCCCACGCGATGGAACTCAACATTCCATATGTTGGCAAGGTTTAATGAGCAGCAGAGGGCAATAGTGGAATATCAGCTGCAACATGCCCGTCACCACGGAAGTCAGACCAGACACATTAGTACTTTCGAGTGGGTCTGGATCGCTGATCTTTGCGAGTTGCTGGAGAACTTTGAATACTGCACCAAACTTGTCAGCGGTGATCAGTCCATTATCAGTCTCACCATCCCCATGCTCTGTTTGCTTAAAGAATCGCTCCTGAATCTGAAAACAGAATCTTTGAGGGCCCAGCGGATGGCTATGGAGCCAGAATTTAACATCGCTGATCCTAGCCAGCCAAGCCAATATCAGCAGGCTACATTGGGTCTGGAAGAAGAAGGTGATGAGGGTGATGATGAAGAAGATTCATTTTTCTGTGGTACTGATGTGAACCCTGATGGTACTCCCAACCCTACGTTTATGTCGGTACAGCATGGGTGGGCTGAAGAGGAGGAGGCGGAGACCGATTTAGAGGCCATGATGCGTAGTGATCCTCATTCTGTTGTAACCGAGGAGATGAGTCTTTGCAGCTTAGCACACATGGCTGACGTAATGTCTCAATGTCTCTCCCAAGATCCACGCGTCATTCACAATTATGCCAGCAACCTCTACTGGTTGTCAACCTTTTTGGACCCACGGCACAAAGACAAATTTCCGTCGCTGCTGTTGCAGTCACCCAGGGGCTTAACGATGGATTTTTTCAAGAGTGTTGTTGTTGACAATTTGATGTCCATATCACCGTCTGACTCCGCTATACCCCGAAGAACCAGGTCTTTGCAACAGCAGCCTATGGTTGGGACACAAACGTCTTCAATGTCAAGAAGAGGTGGGGGTAAGATGTCCACCAACTGGGCGATGTTCAACAGACCTTCCGATCAACAACGGATCATGCTTACGGTCACCTTGACTAAGAGACAACAATTCTCCAACATGGTGAACGAGTATGTCAGTGACAGTACCAGCTTCCTAACCGACCCTTCTGTACCCTTTAATTACTGGGTTTCCAAGCTTCACACTTGGACAGAGCTCGCTTTGTATGCCTTGGAGGTGCTGGCCTGCCCAGCTGCTAGTGTGACATCAGAGCGTGTTTTCAGTGCCGCTGGGGTATAGTCACTGATAGAAGGTCACGGCTTACTACTGAAAATGCCGACAGGCTGACTCTCATTAAGTTCAACAAGGACTGGATTTCATCGCAGTTCGTAAGCCCCCCAGACGACAGTACCCAAATGTAGAGTAACCAAATTATAATTAATATGATTGTAAGATTGTGCTTTTAAGTTTATGCCCTTTTAAGATAGGAAGTATCGGCATGTCCCTCAGCTCAGACGATGTGATAAGTCATGTTCCTGCAACATTTTCTGCATGATAACAAAACTACGCAATCAGTAAAAATCATTTTACTTTAGAAGTGCATCCGCTTGTGAGCATTTTTCTTTTTTTTTTTTCCATCCAATACAATACAGCCCCTTGGGCTAATTTTGAGGCAACAAGCCTATGCCTGCATCATTGGCGTTGCTTGTACTCTGCTCGTAGGAAAAGCAAGTATATACTAGGGGCCACGCGCCCTCCTCTATTTCAAAAAAGACTTGATTAAGCCCTTTGAGCTAATTTTTTGAGGCAACAAGCCTATGCCTGCATCGTTGGCGTTGCTTGTACTATGCTCGTAGGACAAGCAAGTATATACTAGGGGCCACGCGCCCTCCTCTATTTCAAAAAAGACTTGATTAAGCCCTTTGAGCTAATTTTTTGAGGCAACAAGCCTATGCCTGCATCGTGGGCGTTGCTTGTACTATGCTCATAGGACAAGCAAGTATATACTAGGGGCCACGCGCCCTCCTCTATTTCAAAAAAGACTTGATTAAGCCCTTTGAGCTAATTTTTTGAGGCAACAAGCCTATGCTTGCATCGTGGGCGTTGCTTGTACTATGATCCTGCTGGAGCCTGGCCAAGGGTCCCACTGTACGCTCCGGAGAAAACGCGTAGACGCGCTGTGTTGCAAGTAGACGTCCCAGCCTCTCGCATCTGTGTTCCTAGTCTTGTTGCCATAGCGAGGCATTAAAGGGAACCAACCACCCCCAATGACCCCCCCGGACTATTAATATCGGTCCCTACACACAGCACATACATGTGCTGCAATGATTTTTGCTAAAAAAACTGTTTTGTAAAACTTAAGATAATGCTTTTGAAAGTTTAAACCGAAGGGACGGGTGGGCGTTACTTATCTGTGGCAAAAGCCGGGTTGCAGCTGCCACTCATCCACCTGTGTCCCGCAGTAGCAGTTATGGCCAGCCCTTTTCAGCGTCACAGCCCGGTGCACGGGCTCGCATGCCCGTGCACACGTCATCATCTACAGCCGGGTAGCGAGCGCGCGCTCTGACTTCCTGCGCTCAGCTATGGAAGTCAGAGCGCGCGCTCGCAACCCGGCTGTAGATGATGACGTGTGCACGGGCATGCGAGCCCGTGCACCGGGCTGTGACGCTGAAAAGGGCTGGCCATAACTGCTACTGCGGGACACAGGTGGATGAGTGGCAGCTGCAACCCGGCTTTTGCCACAGATAAGTAACGCCCACCCGTCCCTTCGGTTTAAACTTTCAAAAGCATTATCTTAAGTTTTACAAAACAGGTTTTTTAGCAAAAATCATTGCAGCACATGTATGTGCTGTGTGTAGGGACCGATATTAATAGTCCGGGGGGTCATTGGGGGTGGTTGGTTCCCTTTAAGTAACCCCCCCAAACACAGGCACTATTTATTTGTCAGCAACATTTGTATGTGGAGTCATGATTTTACACATACTAACCAAGGTGCCTTAATGCGCCATACGGGCCGTAAAGTACTTGCTAATCATGATGACTTTAAGCCCACCCACAAAACAACCTACACATCCATTCCCTGAAAAAAGACAGACACAAAGCAGTTTTTCAAAATGTGTATTATCACGCCTTAATGCCAAAGATGTCATATAGCTTTTAGAAAGCTCACAAACACAAAAAAAACAAACAAATAAAACAGAAAAAAACAAAAAGAAATTGTGCAATGCACTTTTTGGATAACAAAAAAAAAAAAAGTTAGCTCTACAGCTGGTGGTAGGTGGGCTGATTGTGTGGGGTAGCCTCTACCGGGCCACCATCACCCTGGTCCTGGAGGAGGTCCAGGGCCCCATGGATAGCCTCCCCCAATGATTGTAACCCTGTAGGGTGGGTCATCTGGGCCGGTGTGTCGCAATGGCCTTGGGTTGGTAGGTCCATGTTTGGTGGCCACCTAGGTTGTATAGGCCTCTGGGTCGCCACGTAGCTGTCCCGGGGTGTGGGCCTGTCTAGCCTGTTGGAGCTCGACTGCTGCCACCCCTCCAAATAAGTAAATACCTGGCCAGGGTGGTTTGGGGGCCGACAGGCATCAAGGACAATGTGGATTGCTGACTTTGCCCGCAGTCGGGCAAAGTCAGCATCACCTTGTCCAAGGTGGTCATTTTGTGCCCCCGGGATCTGAGCATGGCTGCTGGGGTTCTGGTGACTCCCCACACTGCTGACAGTTGGCAGTGGGCGAAGCTGGATGGCCAGAGGTTGGTTTTGGTGGGAGAAACCGTTGTTGTGGCCCTTCAACCTCCTCTTCTTCCTGTGGCCGGCCATGCCCCAAAGGTGGTGGTGGTGGTGGTACTCCTTCCTCCTCCACTCCAAGTCGGGGTGGCTCAGGGGCCTCCCTCGCCTCTTCAGGCAGCTGTGCTGGCGGGTTCCCACGCCGCCTGTGGTAGTGAGCAGCTCTGTGGGTAAATATAAAAAAAATTTGGTGAATGGGTTGCATTTGGAAACAAAACCATAGGCCAAACATAAAATGTGCACGCTTTTTTGACTCAGTGTATCTGTGTAATCTGTGTGTTTTCATTGTTGGCCTTAAGATGGAATTGCAGCAAATACATTAAGGACATTTTGGCTCATGCCTCAACCAATATTCTATGTGTGGGTAGTGTTGGTCCTCGATTTTTTGCCATTACATTAGAAATTTAAAAATTTGTCTGCACTATTACACTGTGCCCTGCCTTAGGCAGGACAGCTATTTAGGCACTTGAATACATATTAGTGGCCACAACTATTGCTTTGACTTTTTGTTGAAACTTTATGTGGACAAAGCTATAGCCTGACACTGTGAGGCAAACACATTCTTCAGGGTTGTTTGCCATCAGATGGACACAAACAGACGCAGTGTGGGCGGCCTTGGTCTCAATGCACATAACCCAGATCTATACGGCAGATGAGCAAGACAGGAAATGGAGTCCTGCAGCATAGGTGACACATGAGCATTCGGCGTTAGTGGCCTACACTCCTTTTTGCTGCCATGTATGCTAATCAGGAATGTCTTGGTAAATAAAACACACAAAAGAGATGGCTTGGCTTTTGAAACGACTGTAATGGACATAGAGTATGGGGTTGTTTTTGAGCAGCAGGTCACACATCGTTGGTGCCAAACAAGGTGGTATGCACAGATGGACAGTTTTACAGTTATTCCAACGGGGACGAACAAAAAACCGGGAGCAGCAAGGGCAAACCTCGGGTTTCCTAAAGGACCTTGGACATAAAAGCCTGTTGCACTTAAAATATGGCACCCTTTAGTTTGATTTTATACAGCATTAATACACTATGTTTTCTGGAGGATTCGTAATGTGGCCATCAGTTAACGACAAAAAAATAAAGTTCACATGTGGGCCCTAATATCTACACATTCACCTTGCAGGCCCAAATATACCCATGGGAAAACTGAACCACACGTATTTGTAGTGATACAGGGCATGTCCTCAAATGTGTGTGACTGTGTCAACAATCTGGGATGGTGTACAAACAGTTTAGTGCAAAAGGGGTATATCCTTGCAACGTTATTTAGCCGAAAAAAACACCCACAACTAAACGTGTAGGGATGTATGTGGCCCTTATGCAAGTCGAGGTTATTAGGAACTGATACAAATGAGGCTTATGACAAGCAAACCAGACAAGGCCACACACCTTAGAGGCCATTGCAGGGAAGAACATGGCTTTGTTCCACAAACATGCCAACAATAATAGCTAATTGTGAGGTCACGGAACATTGTATCTGACCACCCTGCAGAACATTGTTTATTTGCCCCAACGTCACAATGTGGCTATAAATGTGTATGTCCTGGATCATTGCCAAAGGTAATAGAATTGTGTTGCACCATGGCAGAAACAAACCCCAGTGTGGGTATGTAAACCACCACACTGATTATAGAGCTTCACACGTAGACTGTGTGCCCTCGTGGACAGGGTCCTCTCCTCTTGTACCTGTATGACCTGAATGTCTTCATGTACTGTTTTTTGTCGATAACCCTTATCCTCATGTAAAGTGCCATGGAACCTAATGGCGCTATATAAATAAATAATAATAACAATAATAGTACACAACAGTGCAGCAGACACATACCTTGGCATACGGACCACCGGTTCAAGGAAGGACAACGGTCGTAGTGGCGATATATCGGCCCTGGATCAGCTTCCGGTCCCCCCTCCGAGATCTTACGGTGTTGCCTTTTGTGCTGATCCCGACAGCTCCTCCACCGTTTGATAATCAGGTCAACTGTGAAATGATTTCAAACCGGGTTTAGACCTCTGTAATATTTGAAACACTAAAAGCATGTGTACAAATCAACAATAACATTTTATTCATGTTGTGTGTGTAATATGTATACAAGGCACAGTGACACGACAGTGTGGAACATCATCAACAGCATTACGGACATTGAGCTCACGTGGCCACAATCACAAATGGGGCAGGGCACATGTCAACGCATAGAGAATGTAATAGTGCGGGCACCAGACTCCGCTCATTAGTGGTATTTATATACACCCAACCCCCTGGCCTTCAGAGCCAGGAGGAACAGCCCTTAAACTAAGTGTACTATTGTGACCCCATCCAAATATAGGCAACCATGCGATGGCGCATGATAACACATTGAGGGCCCTGTATACCCTACTATGGGGGCCCTGTATACCCACTGCTGGGGGCCCTGTATACCCACTGCTGGGAGCCCTGTATACCCACTGCTGGGAGCCCTGTATACCCACTGCTGAGGGGCCTGTATACCCACTGGGGGCCCTGTATACCCACTGCTGGGGGGCCTGTATACCCACGAGGGACCTGTATACCCACTGCTGGGGGCCCTGTATACCCACTGGGGGCCCTGTATACCCACTGCTGGGGGGCCTGTATACTCTGCAGGGGGAGCTGTATACTCTGCTGGGGGTCTGTCTACCAGTGATAGCCGATGTATACCAGGATGGCGGTCAATATGTTTTCCCAGGTTTTGGGGGCAAAAGTAGGGGGGTCGGCTTATACACGGGTCGACTTATACACGAGTATATACGGTAAATGCAATATAATGTATGAACACATTTAACTGACCCATATTGCTCTGTGAATCCTGGCCACTGCGATGGAATGCAGGTAACATGACTTGAGCGACCTCCCTCCAGGCTGTAGTCCGCTGGATGTTATCCCCATAGGCAGGGTCAGTGGGCAGCCAAAGCAGGGGCCGAGCCTCCACCAGGTCAATTAACTGCAGCGTGTTGACACGGGCCATGCTTACTCTGTGTGTGTGCGCGTCTGTCAGCTCGAGTCGGCTTATTTCCTGTTTGCTAAAAGCATGGGGTGTGCTGGAGAAAATCACTTGCCTCGCCTCATCGGCGCCAAATAAGACAAACACATGCGAGTTTGGCCTCGGAGACAGCAGCAAAATACAGTTGCGAATGGGGTTTCCAACACGGCAATGCGAGCGCTTTCCGAGACACATCTGTGATTTTTAAATTGCACATTACTCGCTATTACTCGCTTCCCCATTCATTAACATTGGACTCGCTAGACTCGTAACGAGTAGCGAGTCCCGGGCTCGGACTCGCCAGAGTCAAGCGATTCCGAGTAATTTAGGACTCGCCCATCACATATATATATATATATATACATATAAACAATTAAAGGGGAATTCCGGAGAGAGAAAAGAGAAAACATTTTAGTACAGTTGCTGCCCTGCTACATGATGGAGCAGAACTGTACACTGCAGTTCTAGGATCTATATATCTCTTATGGATCAATAAAAACACACCTGCTCCTTTGATCTCCCCCCTCTCTCATGGGACAAAAAATTTGAGAGCTTCATGTAGGAGCAGAGAGCAGGAGGTGTGTCAGACCCTGTGGGCTGCAGGTTCATCCAACATTCCAGTGAGTGATGTAATCCATTGAAAGTTGTAGGGATAGGAAGATACCATGTTTCTATGGGGAAGGGGAGACCATGCAGAGCTGAACCGATCAATGTAATGTTTTGCCTGTGCTCTCAGCCTCACAATAATAGTGCACATTATGCATCATCATACAGCAGAAGATCACAGTATGTATTTCTATCTGCTTGGTGACATGATTGCTTTTTCAAGCCTGGACCCCCCCTGTCACATAGTATGGTATATCAAGGACAAGATTGTATGGGTGAGCATGGTGCCAGTGGCCACGCCTCATGCCACCTCCCCTCCCTATACAGAAACGTGAGGGGCGTGGAATGTAGGCTGATCCTGCAGCTCCCAGAATTCACACCCATGACACACCTCCCCTTCTCACCAGCAGCATGAGACTGTCAGGTAGTCCCATGAGGGAGGGGTGAGAGATGAGGAGCAGGTATGATTTTATTGATTTATCTAGATCTAGATCCTAGAACTGCAGTGCACAGCTCGGTTTCATCATGTAGCAGGGCAGGAACTGTACTAAAAAGTTTTCTATCACTCGAGTTCCCCTTTGACTCACTTCTCTCCCTTTCCCTCAGCACTTTCCTCCTGTCTCGAGTTCACTGACTCTATGTATAGCAGTTGTGATGATGTGGCGTCATCGCATCTGCTGTCTGTCACACACACTGATTTTTGGAAGAAGTCGTCATTGGTACAATCCTCCAGCAAGATACTCACTGCTTACTGCAACCTGTGGGCCACTATTTTCAGCACTTCGGCGGTGCCGGTCCATGGGCCGGGCTGGAACAAGGCCAGTTGTGGCCTGCAGGCTGCACTTTGCTTAGGTTTGCAACAGAAGGAAGTTCTTACTCTTATCCATAATACAGACAAATCGCATCACTAGAGTTAAGGTACTGTTACACCAGGAGACATCTCCGGCGATATCGCAGGCGACACACGGGCATGCGCACGTTTTTTGCACCCCGCCAGAGTCGCAGACGTGAGGTTACATGCTGCGATATCGCTGGCGACGCACCTGCGATGTTACAGGTGACATCGCTGCTGGGTTTCTTCTGAACCCCAGCAGCGATCCTTCAACATGGGAGCCTATGGCTCAAATCGCCTATAACATTGCAATTGCCATGTTACACGGGGAGATACTTGCACATCACCTGAGATTGATAGCCAGGTTTCACAACACTGTTGAGAAACCTGGCGATCACTCTCAGGCGATATTTCGCCTAAAAATCGCCCTGTGACACGGGGCAACTCACCGGCGATGTCACCGGTGATAGGCCACGCCCCTGCGTCGCCTGCGAAACCGCCGGCGATGTTTCCTGGTGTAACGGTACCTTTAGTCAAACTCTGTTGTAAATTCAGTATCGCAGATAACATACTTGATGAGAAATTATATGACATTGCTGTATAAAACTTCTTTATTTCTAATCCAGACCTACAAGTAAAAAAAGCTTCATCCAGCTGGCATAGTGATCTCGGTATATTTGTTAGTTTAGGCCACATTCTCATGACGAGCTTTTGGTGAATTTTTGGTGTTGCAGAATTTCTGTACCAATTATGTAAATTAGGTTATTTGCCTTTTTTTCCATATCTTTTTTAGTATGTTTTTTTCCTGCATTTTTATTGCGTTTTTGATGCTGCATTTTTTTTCTCCTTGGGTTAAGTATTAAACAAACCTGCTTTTTATACTTCCTGGTATTTTGCTTTGACAAAGCTTTATTGATATACTTATGTATGGATTACAACCGTTTTTGATGCATTAGATGCAGAAAAAGAGCTTCGGAAATGCAAGTCTGTGGGGAAAATCTGCACATAAAACACAGCATACCCGCAAGAGAAATTGACATGTTGTTTAATAAAAACATGAATCACAGGTCAGTTTACAATGAGTAAGTCCGGCTTCACACTGCGGCGTAATCCAGTCCGGGGCTGTCCGGGATGACCCAGACAGCCGCGGACCGGATCAGCACACAGGACTGGAGGGTTATTATGCCCTCCGGTCCAGTGTGCAGCGCACGCAGCTGCAGCCGCTGAGAGGTCAGGACCGCGGCGCCTGCGGTCCTGACTTATCAGCAGCGGGAACTGCGTGCACTGCACACCGGACCGGAGGGCATAATAGCCCTCCAGTCCTGTGTGCTGATCCGGTTCGCGGCTGTCAGGGTCCTCCTGGAAAGTCCCGGACTGGATCGTGCCGCATTGTGAAGCCGGCCTAAAAAAGAAACACAGTGGACATGAGATTTCTATAAATCCCATCCACTTTGCCGGAGCTGTAATGGTCCCTTTACACGTGGCCACATCGTGGTCTTTTCAAGGCAACAGGCACAATTGTGTCCGATGCCTGCCTGTTTCTACCTTCCTGTGGCCGCGTGTAAAGGGACCATAACACTGTGTTTTTGATAGTGTGAAAATATGCAGAATAAAAAAACTCACCAAAAAGTCATCATGTGCACATAGCCTAACGGCCCCGTTACACGGTACGAGATCATGAACGATATCGCTGAAACGTTACGGGTTTGGAGTCGTTGAAACATCGTTACTACATCATTGTGTGATACACTGAGATAAGACTACAATAAATCATTGGATCGCTGAATCCAGATTTGAGAACATGTTCTCAAATCAGACGATCCTCGATCAGCCAACCTGCTGCATCATTGTGTGTGACACCGTGATAACGATGTCGTTAACGACTTTGCCTATTCACAACAGTGAACAGGTATTGTTCACTGGGTTGAGCGAATGATGGCTGCTCGCAACATCGTTGGTGCATCGTGCACAATATCTAGACATGTGACATTTCACTAACGATCTCTAAACGATGTCCTAACAACCACAAGCTCATGAGATCGTCTGGTTTCAACACTGAAGCGTGTAACGGTACCTTTAGTGTGATCCAATTCTCTTGGAGGAAAAAAACAGCTCAGGTGAGGAGAAGATGGAGAACAAACAATCTCCATCTTCTCCATTCTATGAATTTGTACTTGAATGGCTTCAAGTTATCTGATTTGAGCTGCCAAATCGGCATGAGAAGAAAAAAGCTATGATCTGCTCTGCCCCATAGTATAAGATTGGACTGAGAGCTATCTGATAAAACACCTGATAGCACTCATCCAAAAATACTCTCGTGGGCAACACAGCGTATGGCTACATTCACACACAGCATTTTGGTTGCGTTCTGTGAGGATCCATTTTCGGTGCAGAAGCTGTACCAGAAACAGATCCACAGAAAATGCAGTCTTGTGTGTATATATATGTGGCGTTTATCTGCTGCGCTAATTACTCCACTTTCCCGCACTCCCACAGTAATCTCCAGCGATGTTCTCATTCCTGGAGGCTGCAGGACCTGTGAGTTATGTGTTTGGTGCCCCTAGGACCTGCGCATGTGACTGTGACATCACTCAGTCACATGGTGCAATGCCAGGTGTTTGAGCACTGAAAACATAACTCACAGGTCCTGCAGTCTCCAGGAATGAGAACATCGCTGGAGATCACTGTGGGAGTGTGGGAAGGGTGAGTAATTAGCACAGCAGATAACGCCAAAAGAATTGACATGCTCATTCTTTGTGCGGATCCGCTTTTGAGCCGAAAAGCAGATTCGCATAAAGCGTCCCGTCTCAAATGCAAAATTCTGAAATGCATTGACTTGGCTGGGACAGCCAATGTCATTGCATTTCACTGCAAATTGCGGGTTCACCAAAAATGCATCAATAACGGTGCAGTAGTGCATCGTGAGAATGCAGCCTTAGCATTCTACAATTAAATCTCTTAGGCCAGCTTCACACCACAGTGTTGTGGTGTCAGGCTGTGTCTGGTGTTTTGCAGGAAGCACCGGACACAGCCTGACAGCCCCGGACAAACAGAACCAGAGGGCAAATATGCCCTCCGGTTCTGTTTTCTGCTGGAATCGGCAGTCCGCAGCTGCAGGAGCTGTCCAGTGCTAAAATGTCAGAATCGTGGCTAGCGGGAAGCTAACCGAGGTTCTGAAATCTTAGCCGGTAGCTCTCCACGGTGCTGAAGTTCAACTCCAGCCGGGGCTGAGCTTCAGCACCCGGCGTCCGGCGCCGGATCCGATTTTCTGTCGGATCCAGTGTGATCCGGAGCCCATAGCCTCCCATGTTAGTGGGCGCCGAATCGCATCGGATCCGGGGGGATCCGATTTTGTCAGATTTTTGCCCCAGACACAAAAACGCTGCAAGCTACGATTTTGTGTCCGGGGCAAAAAAAACGAATTCAGCCGGATCCTCCCTGACAGATGGAAACTGGATGGCAAAACACTGCCATCCAGCCCCATAGGAATATTATGGGGCCAAAATTGGATCCGGGGCTGTCCGGTTCACACCAGACAGCCCCGGATCCTGAAAACCGTGGTGTGAAGCCCGCTTTAGTGTACATTCAGACTTCAGTAATTTTTCTCATTCACAAAAATTATCCAAGTTTCATCAGTGTTAAGGCTCTTTCAGACAAACATATTATATGTCCATGTGCTGTCTTTATGCAAAATTAATATACAAAACTATAAACAGCTGATCAATGCAAGTCAATGTGGTAGATTACATGAATGTTTTTACACATGGACTGATGGTCTGGTAAAAAATCGCAGCATGCACTATCCATATTCCAGATGAGACCCACCCATTAACAAATCAATGGGTGCAAAACAAAACAAATGACCTATAGCTTATTATTAAATCTATGTATGATTCAAGGACTTTGACATTAAAAGAACTGCCAACAGGGAGAAAGGCATCAAAGACAGATGAAGTTAAAATTGATCGAATAAGTCTTCCTTGTTGAGATAGGGTGTTGAAATACAGGTTGGGCCATTTATATGGATGCACCTAAATAAAATGGGAATGGTTGATGATATCAACTTTCTGTTTGTGGCACATTAGTATATGGGAGGGGGAAAACTTTTCCAGATAGGTGGTGACCATGGTGGCCATTTTGAAGATCCATTTTGGATCCAACTTTTTTTTTTTCAATGGGAAGAGGGTCATATGACACATCAAACTCATTGAGAATTTCATGAGAAAAACAATGGTGTATTTGGTTTTAACGTAACTTTATTCTTTCATGAGTTATTTACAAGTTTATGAACACCTATAAAATGTGTTCAAAGTGATGCCCATTGTGTTGGATTGTCAATGCAATCCTCTTCTCACACTCTTGACATGGTGATAGCAACACCACAGAAGAAATGCTAGCACAGGCTAACAGTATCCGTTGTTTCAGATGCTGCACATCTCATATCTTCACAGCATAGACAATTGCCTTCAAATGAGTGATGAGGCAAACCTTTTTGTGAATGGTGAAGGTAACAAACAAAACCACCACTATTGGTCTGACACTAATCCACAGTGGATAGACCCCTCCAAGACTGTTGGAACACAAAAATCGATGATATGGTATATGGGGTACAAAGATATTGGGGCCATTCTTCATCTATGGAAACCTCAATGCCACTGGATATCTGAATCATGTAGCAATTTCAGCTATCCAGTGGCATTGAGGTTTCCATTGAGGAAGAATGTCTCCACTATCTTTGTACCCCATATACCACATCATACCATCAATTGTTGTGTTCCAACAGTCTTGAAGGGATTTATCCACTGTGGGTTAGTGTCAGATCAATAGTGGTGGTTATGTTTTTTAACTTCACCATTCACAAAAACGTTTGCCTCATCCCTCATCTGAAGGTAATTCTCTATTCTGTGAAGGTACAAGATGTGCAGCATCTGAAACAACAGATACTGGAAGCCTGTGCTAGCATTTCTTCTGCGGTGTTGCTATCAGTGTGTCAAGAGTGGGAGAAGAGGGTTGCATTGACAATCCAACACAGTGGACAGCACTTTGAACACATTTTATAAGTGGTCATAAACTTGTAAATAACTCATGAAAGAGTAAGGTTATGTTAAACCCAAAATGGCCAACTTCAAAATGGCCGCCATGATCACAAACAAAAGTTTTCCCCCTCCCATATATTAATGTGCCACAAACAGGAAGTTGATATCACCATCCATTGCCATTTTATTCAGGTGCACCCATATAAATGGCTCACCCTGTACAAATAACAAATTAGACTATTTGTTGGAGTTATTTTACCGTGTCAGTAGATGATGCTGTTATATCTGCTGATACTTAATGATGTTTAGTGTATGCCAACTATTTCTGGTTTTGAACTGCTATCTCTGATACAGCAGCCTTTGTAAGACACCTTTTACATCAGCGTTTTCTGCCATTCATGGCAGTTTTTCCGCATCTTCAGACTTACCGGGATACTTGCGGCAATCCTGCGGCAAGCCCCATTTATTCAGCAAGTTTCAGAGAAAGCCAATTAATATTCAAAGTGGTAATGGAGGTAAATTCACAGGACATCAAATAGAAAACTAAGACAAAATGGAATAGAACATCAAAAACCGTCACATACACACCTAAACAGAATGGTGTAGGAGAGAAAAAGAATAGAACCTTGACTGAGATGATTAGATGTATGCTAAAAGGTGGAATATTTTTTTTACCAGGTTTGGTAGTCAATGCCATTGATAATGCAGGATTAAAGAACAGCACAATGGTCTACTTTGCCTCTGACCATGGAGGACATTTGGAGGTTAAAGATGGCAATTTCCAAACTGGAGGATGGAATGGAATTTATAGAGGTGAGAAAAGAGTTTAGAATATGGATATTGCTTGCTTTATGTCACACTATAAACGCTCATGGAGACATGTCATACAAGATGGTGGTTGATTTTGACAGATAGAACTCGTACATATTATAGTCTATGGAGCTATTCACATGTCTATTTCTTTTTTGGAGACCAGATGTCTAAAAAAAATTTCACAAACACAAACAGTCTATGTGTCTAAGGCCTCGTTCACACAGTGCGTATTTTTTGCGCATTTTTGTGCGCGCTTTCCCCCCAAAGCGCACCTGCGTCTGCGTTTTACAGCAAGGTGAATGGACTTTCACTTTTGCCGTTCACACACAGCGCAATTTTCAGCTGCGCTTTTATGGGAGCAAGTGCGCGCGTAAAAAGAATGAACATATTCATTCTTTCCGCCTTTTTGCGCGCGCTTTCTCCCATAGGCGCCATGATAACCGCTGGAATTGTGCATCGCCAGTCAGATGATGCGCAATTCCAGCGGGAATACGCCGGTGCTGATGTCACAGAGGGGAGGAAGAATCCTGTTCCTCCCCTGTGTGACATCTGTCTCAGCCCCTATATGATTTTGCAGTGCATTATACACTGCGAAATCACATGTAAAATTCAGCCAAATGTTTTAAAAATAATAAAGATTGTTATACTTACCCTCCGCCGAGTGCTCGGTAATCGGGAGTCGGGAGCAGGAGCAGGCATTGACCTGCTAGGACCTTGCATGATGTCAGAATGACATTGGTGTTCAGCACTGTGATTGGCCCGCTCGCAGTCATGTTATATGCGCATCACATATCACATGACCGCGAGCGGGCCAATCACAGTGCCGATGTCATTCTGACATCATGCAAGGTCCTAGCAGGTCAGTACCTGCTCCTGCTCCCGGTTACCAAACACTCGGCGGAGGGTAAGTATAAGGGTACCTTTACATGCCACAACCAGAGGAGACATTTTTGGCAGCGATATTTGTCGCTGGAATTATCGCCGCCAAATTGCCTCCTTATTGCGGTGTATATTTTGGGAATTAATTATATTTTGGGAATTTGGGCGATAAAACCAATGTCGCCTGGTGTCAATTTTAGAGCAGTGCTGTAAAATCGAAACCAGGCGACATTGGTTTTATCACAGCCAAATTCCCCAAATACACACCGCAATAAGGAGGCAATTTGGCGGCAATAATTCCAGCTACAAATATCGCTGCCAAAAAATCTCCTCTGGTTGTGGCGTGTAAAGGTACCCTAATGGTACCTTTACACGCCGCTACCGAAGGTAGCAACAGGTAGGGACCGCACGTGCATGCACGCGTTTTCAACGGTTGCTAACGGTACCTGATACCGCAAATACACGCCGCCACAAGGTGCTCCACAGAAGGTATTTTCGTTCCCTGGAAGTGCCAACGGGTGCCGCAGGTTACCTTCTGTGGAGCACCTTCCCTGATTTACACGCCGCTACCACAAGGGAATCTGGGCGTAAATATTGTGCGCCGTAACTACATAGGCGTGACAGAGTTGTGTATTATGTGGCGCTCGTACGGTGATTGGACAATGCAATAACATCATGATTGGCCAGCCAGCGCAGGGAGGCTGGCTAATACATGACGCTATAGCAAATGTGTAGTGACTGGTCAGCTCATTAAATATGCCGCCCTGTGCACGGACAGTCAATGGGTACACAGTAGTCCCCACCAATGATAGCTGATGGGGCGTGGTATACATGACGCTCAAGCACGCCCCAGGGAACTCAAATACCGTACCTGTGCCCCGATTACACGCCGCTACCATAGGGTTTATACCTGCTTGTTTTTCAGCACGGCTGAAAGACAGGTATCCAAAGAGATAGGGAGGTACAACCTGAATTACACGCCGCCACTACGCGGTGTTTTGAAGGTAAAAGGTACAATTGTCTCCGACACCTGCCGGTTTCTACCTCTCGGTAGCGGCGTGTAAAGGTATCATAAGAATGTTTATTATTTTTAATGCATTTGGCTGAATTATACATTCAATTTCGCAGTGTATAAAGCACTGCGAAATCAAATGAAGGCTGTGACAGATGTCACACAGGGGAGGAGAAACAGGATTCTTCCTTCCCTCTGTGTCATCACTGAAGAAGTAGCCCTGTAAAAACATTTGGTGTGTGAATGCACCCGCATATTTTTACGGGGCTTTTTTGCACTTTTTCGCGCGGGTGAAAACACTGGAAAAAGCACCCGCGCAGAAAAGCGCACAAAAAGTGCTGAGTGTGAACACAGTCTAAAACACATGTCCAGCCTACTAATAGCATTCATGTGCTGTCCACGAATGATATTGTAGTGGATAGGAGAATCTCTGTAGGTTTTTTCTGGGTTTTTTTTGTTTTTCAGGGAAAAATTGTTGATGAAATGCTGATGCTTGAAACTGAAACATTGATGATACTATGGTCCAAAAAATTAATAAAAGTAGGATCCCATTTGAGAAATGAGGCCTTAAAGGGAATCTGTCAGCATGTTTTTGCTATGTAATGAGGACAGCATGATGTAGGGGCTAGAACACTCCATTCAGGGGAGTGTCACTTATTAGGCTGTGTGATGTTGTTTCCATACAATGACTGGTTTATTACCAGGAGATAATCAATGCCCAGACTATAGTGCATACAATCCCTGGTCTAACCATGCCCCTTTTCTGATAGGCAGCTCACTATTAATAGACAATAAACACACAGTTGTGGTGTGGGCAGGGTTAGATCTTCTAGCTGTGCTACATCTAAGAACTCTTATCATGTCACAACTGCTTCATCCAGCAAACTGAGTGGTACATTGTTGGAATCAGAGACTCTTTTGCCATCAGATAAGGTAGCAAAAACCTGGTGACATCTTCCTTTTAAGACTTCTACTGACTTTCTGCCTGTACTTTTCAGCAGTCAATTGAGTGCTGTTCCCCTTTAGTATTTTGGTATATATAATCTTAGCACTGTTAATTATATCTTTCTTGTGGGGGAAAAAAAAGAGCAATTTTCCTGAAAAAGGACAGAGCTGAATATGCATAGAACACAGTTTAATGACAGATTACTTATATTTCAACTGTATCTTAATAAGTCATAAACATTAATATTTACAGTAGGGAAAAAGTATTTAGTCAGTCACCAATTGTGCAAGTTCACCTACTTAAAAAGATGGAAGAGGTCTGTAATTGACATCATAGGTGACCTCAACTATGAGAGACAAAATGAGAAAACAAATCCTGAAAATCCCATTGTGTGATGATTTGGAAACAAATTTTTTTCAAATTTTGGTGGAAAATAGGTATTTGGTCACCTACAAACAAGCAAGATTTCTGGCTCTCACCGACCTGTAACGTCTTCTTTAAGAGGCTCCTCTGTCCTCCACTCATTACCTGTAGTACTGGCATTTGTTTGACCTTGTTATTAGTATAAAAGAAACCAGTCAGTAACCTCAAATAGTCACACTCCAAACTCCACTATGGTGAAGACTAGGGATGAGAGGGCATGCTCGCCGGTACTCGGTGCTCACCCGAGCATCTCAGTGCTCGGGATGCTCAGAGCTTGCCGAGTACTGGTGAGATGCACGGGCAGATGCTCAGCTTTCCCTTCCATGCATGTTGGCACTCTTTACAGAGCAGGGATTGGCTGCCATACACTGTAATGCCACAGCCATGTTGTTTGTGATTAGTGATTGGCTGGCCGCACAGTGTCATCAGGTCTATATCAGACCTGACGGCGCTGTGCTCATTCCTCCCTCCATGTAACATGTTACTTTCACTTTTGCAGCATGTGCGGCAGCTTATGGCTGCCTGCACATTTGCTGCTAAAGTGAAATCCAAGTGAAAAAAATAGCATACTCTACTGTCCACAGATTCCTGGGACATGTCCAATCACCGCAAGGACCTGCTTGTAATCAGCTGATGCTGACACCTAGCAGCATCAGCTGATCGGGAAGTCCCGCAGTAGAAAGCTGGCTTTTCACACCCGGCTGGTTTAAATGATCAGCTGATGATGTCAGGTGATCATTTAAACCGGCTGAGTGGTAAAAAGCCGGCTTTTTACCGGGACTTAGACAATCAGCTGATGCTGTCAGGTGACAGCATCAGCTGATTACCAGCAGGTCCTGCAGCTGAACGTACATGTCTGCAAAGTGGTATTTTTTTTCTCTACTGATGCATCAGCTGATTGTCTTTACAGCTTTTAAACAATCAACTGATTTGTCATCTCATTCAGGTCTTTGAACCTGATATTGAGCAATCTGATAGGTTTGCCGGCAGGCAAACTGATCAGACGATATTGAATCCGGATTGGACGTCGTGGGACCCTAGACCCAGGACTACAACAAAGGCGGGGGGCGGAGTTCTTTTGTTCAATAAAGATGGAGTCACTAATTATGTTTTATTTCTAATAAAAACATTTTCCTCTATGTTGTGGTTTTTTTTATCTGATTACTAGAAATTCATGGTGGCCATGTCTAATACTGGTGTGATACCAAGAATTTCGGGCTTAGGGCCAGCTGATAATACACATCTTGCCCTAACCCCATTATTTCCAAGTAAGCCACCCGTCACCAGAGCCCTGGAAAAGTTGGATACAGCGTCAGAAGATGGTGCTTCTATGAACGCGCAATTTGCTGGGGTGGCTGTGGACTGCAATTCGCAGCAAGAGGGGCCCAGAAAGCTTGAGGCACCCTGCGCTGTGGATTTCAGCCCCCAGCTGCCTAGTTGTACCTGGCTGGACACAAAAATAGGGCAAAGCCCACATCGTTTTTTTTTAAAATATTTAATAAAATTCATGAAATAATTAAAAAAAAAAGGGCTTCACTATATTTTTGGTTCTCAGCCCGGGTACAAATAGGCAGCTGCCTGCTGTACCTGGCTGGCATACAAAAATATGGAGAAGCCCATGTCGATTTCTTTTTTTTTTTTAATTCATTAAAAAATAAAAAAAAATAAAACCCCAAACACATAACCCTAACCCTAGGGTTAGGGGTTAAAAAGTGCATGGGCTCCAGCTGCATTTTCTATTGCCACCTAAGAGTAACCCAAGCAGCTACTGGCTGCTAACCCCGACTGCTTGGTGTTACCTTCACTGGCAATGGAAAATCCAGAAAAGCCCTTTTTTAAAGTTTTTCTTTACAAAAAAATTTAAAAAAACGACATGGGCTTCGCCATATTTTTGCATGCTAGCCAGGTACAGCAGGCAAGTACGGGCTGCGCCCAACCCTCAGCTGCCTATTTGTGCCTGTCTTGGAACCAAAAATATAGAGAAGCCGTTTTTTAATTATTTAATTTTCACCATATTTTTGTGTCCAGTCAGGTATAACTAGGCAGCTGGGGGCTGGAGTCTGCAGCTCAGGGTGGCCCAAGATTTCTGGGCCATCCCCCGCGCTGCGAATTGCAGTCCGCAGCTGGCCCAATCATAGAAACGCCATGTTCTGGCGCTGTATCCAACTCTTCCAGGGCTCTGGTGCGGGTGGCTCACTGGTAATAATGGTGTTAGGGATGGCCGAGTGACAATTATAGGGGTCTTCCCCATGCTGTTCCCATGTCTTTTGAGCACTGTCCTTATACATTTGTGACATTTTTAGGCTTTCTGTAGCGGTTCAGGGGTGCCACCAGAAAAATTGCTTGTGTTTCCAATAGGTTAACATTGGGCTCGGTGCTCGAGTTGAGCACCCAAGCATTTCAATATGCTTGACTCGAGCATTGAGCACCCGAGCATTTTACTGCTCGCCCATCACTAGTGAAAACCAAAGAGCTGTCGAAGTACACCAGAAACAATATTGTAGCCCTGCACCAGGCTAGAAAGACTGAATCTGCAAAAGGCAATCAGCTTGGTGTGAAGAAATCAACTATGGGAGCAATAATTAGAAAATGGAAGACATACAAGACCAATGATAATCTCCCTCGATCTGGGGCTCCACGCAAGATCTCACCCTGTGGGGTCAAAATGATCTCAAGAACGGTGAGCAAAACTCCCAGAACCACACAGGGGGACCAAGTGAATGACCCATCAGTAACACACAACGCCACCAGGGACTTAGATCCTGCAGTGCCAGACATGTTCCCCTGCTTAAGCCATTACATGTCCGGGCCCGTCTGAAGTTTGCTAGAGAGCATTTGGATGATCCAGAAGAGTACTGGGAGAATGTCATATGGTCAGATTAAACTAAAGTAGAACTGTTTGGTAGAAACACAACTCATCATGTTTGGAGGAAAAAGAATGTGGAGTTGCATCCAAAGAACACCATACCTAGTGTGAAGCATGGGGTGGCAACATCATGCTTTGGGGCTGTTTCTCTGCCAAGGGACCAGGACGACCGATCCGTGTACATGAGAGAATGAATGGGGCCATGTATCGAGCGATTTTGAGTGCAAACCTACTTCCATCAGCAAGGGCATTGAAGATGAAATGTGGCTGAGTCTTCAGAATGACAATGACCCCAAGCACACTGCCAGGGCAACGAAGGAGTGGCTTCGTAAGAAGCATTGCAAGGTCCTGGAGTACCTAGTCAGTCTCGAGATCTTAACACTATAGAAAACCTTTGGAGGGAGTTAAAAGTCTGTGTTGCCCAGCGACAGCCTCAAAGCATTACTGCACTAGAGGAGATCTGCATGGAGGAGTGGGCCAACATACCAGCAACATTGTGTGCCAACCTTGTGAAGACTTACAGAAATCGTTTGACCTCTGTCATTGCCAACAATAGATATATACCAAAGTATTGAGATAAACTTTTGTTATTGACCAAATACTTATTTTTCATCGAAACTTGAAAAAAAATTTCTTTCCAAATCAGACAATGTGATTTTCAGGATTTGTTTTCTCATTTTGTCTCTCATAGTTGAGGTCTACCTATGATGTCAATTACAGGCTTCTCTCATCTTTTGAAGTGGGAGAACTTGCACAATTTGTGACTGACAAAATACTTTTTTCCCCACTGTACATAAAATAAATTCAAATATGACATTTATAATGTGTTATCACAATGTAACATTCCCAGGTGGAAAAAGTATGGCTGGCTGGGAAGGTGGGATCCGGGTACCAGGGATATTCCGGTGGCCTGGTGTGATTCCGTCTAATGTGAAAATTGACGAACCTACAAGTCTAATGGATATCTATCCGACTGTGATCTCCTTGGGTGGTGGGGAATTGCCTAAAGACAGGTATGTGTTAGGAAATTTAGTTTTGTGTTTAAGTTCATACGTTGATAGCCTTGACAACGTTATAGAAAATACTCTCTTGCTCGGGTGTCACAGATAGAACAGAGGTGGGCACCTGTGTCTCAGAAAGGGATACTATGTCCTAGAGACATGCCACCTCTTACTATAGTGGGAAGCATCATTAAAGGCAATGTGCATGAACCAAACTATTTTCTTTTTACATTTTCACAGTGTATCTAGAAATCAGTGGTGAAATGTCCATCTGAGTGATCCAAGAGTCATACCTTGGTTTGCTAAAATAAAGTTCTAAATCCTTTGATTGCTTCACATACAGATGTGTTCACCTTTACTGCTTTGTACATTTCTTAAAGACTTCAATTCTCATTATATAAATTCAAGACATTTTGTCATGTTAACAAAACCCCTCAGCAGCTTGCATCATACATCACAATCACTGGTGGCCAGATATAGACACATAGAACATAAACATCTTCCAACAGAGTATTGTTTTTTCGAAGCTGGACTTCTCGCGCTAATTAGGTTTTGTCAAGGAAATGTCACCCTGGGGAGGAGGGGGATAGGGCGGGTTGCCCAGAAATAGGATGGAGCTGGTTTTAGGGAGTCAGGGGAGCTTACTCTGGCCCTAATACTGTGGTCCCTGACTCGCCCTGTACTCAGAGGTACCTCTGAAGGTGAGTAGGTCCGAGCCCCCAGCCTAAGACCCTAAAACTCCTAAGAAGCCCTAGGAGTAAGGGAAAACCAGCAGCAGCTTAAGATTACGTCTTCACTCCAGGGTCACAGAATAGCAGTGAACTGAATCAGCGACATCAGGTGGATGTGAGCTGACCCATTTATGTCCAAGGGGTGGGGAGCAACAAGCCCAGGCACGCCCCTCAGCTCACCCAAGCATGAGTCATATTCATCACACACCTGCTACAACCTGCCCCAGCTCATTAGTTTCCTCTCTCCACACTGAGAGCCGGGAAAAAAAGGCTTCATTTAAACCACAGCAGCAGCACTTCCATACTGTAAGGCAGTCAATACGTGACAGGAAATGTGAGAAAAAATAAATCTGTAGCCATAAAGTGACAATCAAGTATAATATATTTTTGGCAGCTAGACATTAAAAGTTGTGCATACATAGCTTTTCATCTGGCAAAAGAAAAAAATAACTGATTTCCCAACCTACTGTCTCCATCCCCACTGCCCAGTAGAATGTAAGTCTACAAGGGCAGGGTCCTCTCTCCCCTCTGTTACAGTCGGGCACTGTTAGTTTGTTCATTGTATTTTTAACTTGCATGTAAGTAACCCTTCCTCATGTACAGCATCATGTAATCAGTGGTGCTCTATAAATAAATAATAATAATAATAATTTCTGCAGGATTTGAATCAAACTGATGACATTTGCGTTCAAATTGTCCTTTATACATCTAGTTCTAGATCCTTTTATTTCAGCTTTTCTATTAATAATATGGATGCAAATGCAGAAATATAGGACAAGTGAACTCTGCTTTAACCCCATTACGACCAATGACTAGTTTAGCCATCAGGAAAAGATGTAAGTTCCCGCATCATGACGGCTAAACTCGTCATGGCTTTGAACTGTCACTGCTTGTAAACAAACAATGACAGCTCAAATCTAACAGCCGTCAGTGACAGCTAACGGTCAGGGCAGAGGTGTGGGTGGTCCCCACACTCAGAGCGATGTGATCGGTCAGTCAATCTGACTGACCGATCACATCATGATCGTGCAGGAAAGTGCTGAATGTCAGCACTTCCCTGCATGATCTCTGCAGGAGCCGGGCTGTCAGCTGTGCCCGGCTCCTGCAATCATCCCCTGCTTGTGCCCACTGCCCACTGCTGTGCCCGCTCTCCTGGCTCTCCCAGCTGTGTCCGCATCTCCCCGCTCATTTCCCTTGACCCCCGCTGGGTCTGGCACCCCCCTGCTCATCCCCCCTGTCCCCTGCTGTGTCTGGCCCTCCCCATCCCGCACTCATCCCTCTTGTCCCCCGCTGTGTCCGGTTCCCCCGCTCATCCCCCTGTCCCCTGCTGTCAATGTGTCTGGGCCCCCCACGCTCATCCTCCTGCCCCCTGCTATGTCCGCCCCCATTCCCCTCCCCCTTGGTCATCCTTCTTGCCCCCGCCTTGTCCCGGGTCCCCCGCTGTCCCCCCTGTCCCCTGCTGTGTCTGGGCCCCCCGCCACCGCTGGTGACCGGCGGGAGGAGGTGATCACCAACCCTGTGAACACCTTTTCCCGCCGATTCCTCCCGCTCACCTCCTCCTGCCGCCGCCTCCCGCTTGGCTCCTCCTGCTGTCGTCTCCTCTCCCCGCCGCTCTGACCGCCGCCCGCCATCTCATTCTAACGGACTCGACGTCTGGTAAGAACCCCTGCATGATCCCCTGATCCCCCATCCCCCTGCAGGGGATCCCTGATCCCCCTGCATGGGGATCCCTGATCCCCCATCCCCCTGCATGGGGATCAAACTGCGAAAAGAGATCTGACAGCTCAAGTGCAGTGATCCTGTAGATCACTGTGCCCAAGTTGTCAGATCGCTTTCTACATCTTGATCCCCATGCAGGGGGATTCCCCTGCATGGGGATTGAGCTGCAGAAAGCAATCTGTCAGCCCGGGTGCAGTGATCCAGTGGATCACTGAAACCAAGCTGTCAGATTGTTTTCTGCAGCTTGCTCTTCATGCAGGGGAATCCCCTTGCATGGGGATTGAGCTGCAGAAAGCAATCTGACAGTTTGGGCGCAGTGGTCCAAACTGTGCAGTGATCCACTGCACAGTGATCCGGGCTTTCAGACCACTGCGCCCAAGCTGTCAGATCACTTTCTGCAGCTTGCTCTCCATGCAGGGAATTCCCCTTGCATGGGATCGAGCTGCAGAAAGCAATCTTGCAGCCCCGGCACGGCACCTGGGCTGCCAGATTGCTGCTCTGCAGTCCGATCCTCCTGCATGTGGATCGAGCTGCAGAAAGCGATCTCGCAGCCTCGGCGCTGCACCCAGGCTGCCAGATCACTGCTCTGCAGTCCGATTCTCCTGCATGAGGATCGAGCTGCAGAAAGCGATCTCGCAGCCCTGGCGCTGCACCCGGGCTGCCAGATCGCTGCTCTGCAGTCCGATCCGTCTGCATGCAGATTGAGCTGCATAAAGCGATCTGACAGCCCCGATGCAGTGATCCAAATAGTGGATCACTGCACCCGGGCTGTCAGATCGCTACTTTGCAGTCCGATCCTCCTGCATGGCGATCGTGGGACCTTCGTTGCGGACTACGTCGGAGGCGATCGAGCGTCGTGGGACCTTCGTTGTGGACTACGTCGGATCTTTTTATAATAAAGATGGAGTCTGAATTTTGTTTGTGTTTTTTTTCAAAATAAAAATATTTTTCTCTGTGTGTATTTGATTACTTACCAGAGATTCCTAATGGTGGGTCTAACATTGGCCCGATATTATGAATCTCGGGCTTAGTGCCAGCTGCCAATAAAAAGCTGGCATTAACCCCTTTATTACCCAGTTTGCCACCGGCACCAGGGCAACTGGAAGAGCATGGGTACAGCGCCAGAAAATGGCGCTTCAATGAATGCGCCATTTTCTGGGGCGGCTGCGGGCTGCAATTCACAGCATGGGGGGCACAGAACGCTTGGGCCTTTCCATGCTGAGGATTCCAGCCCCCAGCTGCTTAGTTGTACCTGGCTGGGCCATAAATATGTCGGAGCCCTACGTCATTTTTTTTTCTAGAATTAGTTCTAGAAATAAAAAAAAATGGCCTTCGCTGTATTTTTGGTTGCAGCCAGGTACAACAAGGCAGCTGGGGGTTGCTGGCAGGCTGTAGCTGCTAAGTTGTACCAGGCTGGATCAAAAATATGGCGGAGCCCCACATAATTTTTTTTTTCTAGAATTTTCTAGAAATAAACAAAAAGGCCTTCGCTGTATTTTTTGTAGCCAGCCATGTACAACTTGGTAGCTGGCTGACTGGAATCATCAGCGTGGAGAGACCCAAATGTTGTGGGTCCCCGACGCTGCAAATTTCAACCCACAGCCACCCAAGAAAATAGCGCATTCATTAGAGGTGGCATTTTCTGGTGCTGTACCCCAACTCTTCCAGTTGCCCTTGTGCTGGTGGCACACGGGTTCTTCATATGCGTCATGGTGGCCGCTAACAATTTGAATGGAAAATTAGATCCAATTGTTAGCGGAAACCATGTCGCGTTGGGAGGGTCCCTGTGTGTCTCCACATTGGAACTCCCCACAAGTGACCCCATTTTGGAAACTAGACCCCCAAATGATTATATCTAGATGCATAGTGAGCACTTTAAACCCCCAGATGCTTCACAAATTGATCCGTAATAATGAAAAAAGAAATTATTTGTGGAAAAAAAAGTGCTCTTTCATTTTTACAGATGAATTTCTGAAGCATCTGGGGTTCAAAGTGCTCACTATGCATCTAGATACGTTCCTTATGGGGTCTAGTTTCCAAAATGGGGACGCTTATGGGGGAGCTCCAATGTGGAGACACACAGGGACCCTCCAAACGCGACATGGTGTCACCTAACAATTTGAGCTCATTTTCCATTCAAATTGTTAGCGGACACCATGTCGCGTTTGGAGGGTCCCGGTGTGTCTCCACATTGGAGCTCCCCCACAAGTGACCCCATTTTGAAAAATATACCCCCTAAGGAACATATCTAGATGCATAGTGAGCACTTTCAAGCCCCAGATGCTTCACAAATTCATCCATAAAAATGAAAAAGCACTTTTTTTTTTCCACAAAAATTTTCTTTTTTCATTTTTACAGATCAATTTGTGAAGCACCTGGGGGTTGAAAGTGCTCACTATGCATCTAGATATGTTCCTTTGGGGGTCTAGTTTCCAAAATGGGGTCACTTGTGTGGGAGCTCCAATGTGGAGACACACGGGAACCCTCCAAACACGACATCTTGTCCGCTAACAATTTGAATGGAAAATGAGCTCAAATTGTTAGCGGACACCATGTCGCGTTGGGAGGGTTCCTGTGTGTCTCCACATTGAAGCTCCCCCACAAGTGACCCCATTTTGGAAACTAGACCCCCAAAGGAACATATCTAGATGCATAGTGAGCACTTTGAACCCCCAGATGCTTCACAAATTGATCCGTAATAGTGAAAAAATGAAATTTTTTGTGGAAAAAAAAGTGCTTTTTCATTTTTACGGATGAATTTCTGAAGCATCTGGGGGTTCAAAGTGCTCACTATGCATCTAGATACGTTCCTTCGGGGTATAGATGAGGGTTTTTACAACAATACCACATTGGCAAATACAAGAATCAATAAAATGGTAAGAGTTGGATACAGTACTAAACACATTAGCTGGTTAGTGCCAGCATGATGGAACACTTGTAAATCAACGCAAGTGAAAGGAATCAAAAACACATAAATAGACAAGCATAATGCTGTGATTGCTGTGCAACAAAAACACAAACAGTAAAAAATTAGTAGGACACAACTATCCTACCCCTAATGATATTGCATGTGCAAGAAAAAACTGATTGCCAATATCAGTGAAAAAAGTGCTGCAAAAAGTGCAGAAGAAGTGCTGAAAAAGTGCTGAAAAACGGTGCTGAAAAAACACAATCAGAAGCACCAGCCAGACTGTATTACATTACCCAAGCCAATGTCTGTAAAGTACATGTACCCAATTTATTCACCACTAGATGTCATCATCAATTATAGAGTAAGACAGGTTTGAACACAAGATAGAATTTCTTGTACACCTATAAAGGTATCTATGCCAGAACCAGATTGGTAACCATTACCTGCTACACACAATCAATTCTAAAGATGGTTCCCCCAAATCACATCACAGTGTGTCAAAGACGTTGTCCATAAAAAGTACACCTCTAATAGCAAGTATATTTACCTATCCTTTAGTGGATGCAGATAACACCCTGACGCGTTTCGCCAATGGGGCTTCTTCCTGAGGGTTATTTCATCATGTAATGGATTTATGACATATTAACAATGTTTACACGTTTTTATTTGTATACCAATAAAATTGATGTTTTATACCAGATTATGGGCTATAAACTCGTTCTTTAATAGGTTTATATAGTTTTGAGTAGCTTGAGGGGTGCAGTTTTTGGAATGGTGTCACTTTTGGGTGTTTTATGTCATGTACACCCCTCAAAGAGACTTCAAATGTGATGTGGTCACTAAAAAAATGGTTTTGTAAATGTTGCTGGAAAAATGAATAATTGCTGATGAACTTTGAACCCTTATAACGTCCTACCAAATTTTTTTTTTTCTTCCAAAATTGTGCTGATGTGAAGTAGACATGTGGGAAATGTTATTTATTAACTATTTTGTGGCACATAACTCTCTGGTTTAGCAGAATAAAAATTAAAAATTGCTATATTTTCAAAATTTTTGCCAAATTTTTGATTTTTTCACAAATAAACGCAAAAATTATCGACCTAAATTTAATACTAACATGAAGCCCAATATGTCACGAAAAAACAATCTCATAATCACTAGGATCCGTTGAAGCGTTCCAGAGATATAACCTCATAAAGGGAGAGTGGTCAGAATTACAAAAAATGGTCTGGTCATTAAGCTGCAAAGTGATTCGGTCCTTAGGGGTTAAAGGACACGGTCAGGTCATTTTTCAGTATGACACTTATATTACCCTTGAATAGTGCCTTGGGAGACCTTTTAAAAACATGTAAAACCATTATTGTGCACTGTCTAGTTTTCATGTTATCAGCATCTTCATAACCTGCAAGGAGCTGGTGCATTAGTCCTCTCCATTATATTTCCAACCGAATAGTCCAGTTGCTGTATAAGTGTTATTTAAATATTCACACCCATCCAGGTTCACTCCCTCGCCTCTGTGCTCTGGGCTGAGAGGGGGAGGTGTTTTTTTTTAATAATATTATTATTTATTTATATAGCACCATTACATTCCATGGCGCTTTACATATGGAAAGGGGAGATGAGCACAAGTACAATGTATATGGACAATCAAGTCGTACAGACACAGGAGAGGGAAGGACCCTATCTGCGAGGGCTCACAGTCTTTGTGCTGCAGCCTGTAAGATTTCTGTGTGTATATATGAACTTTGGTTTTCCTGCAGACAAGTAATGTGAGTATCTGCTGAGTAAATGATCAAATGTTCCTATAATCACTTAGAAATATCTCAGACTGCACACACTATACATATGCCTCATACACACAATTACATGAAGAGCTGCAGCTAAACTCCTGCCTCCTCCCCCTCCCTTCTCTGTCTGCAGTGAATGAGTCACACAACAGACAGATCAGAGAGGAGGTAGGGCAGTGTCATGAAGCATGAATATTCAGTCATTGAGTGGGAGTGGGCAGCAGAGAAATCAGTGTGAGTGACAGAGGGAAGTAATCTTTTATTTTGAAGTTTACAGAGGATAGAAGGGAAATATAAATACATGAATAGAGTGAGCTTAGAGAAAGGAATTAGAATATGATAGCAGTTACACATGGATTTTTGACCTGACAGTTTTCCTTTAATGGCTGCTGCTGAGTGCTCCACTTGAGTGGGAGATGAAGATCAGTGGCTACTCAGCAATGTACAGAGCTGCTCTTCTCCACCCTGTACATTACTTAGCTCCGGAAATTGAAGCAGTTTTCAGCTGATTGGCGGGATACCTAGTGTTGGACTCCCATCAATCTCATATTGATGACTTATCCCTCATATGTGACATCAATAGTTCAGTCTTGGACAAACCCCTTTAAAAGAAAAGTCTATACCGATCTTTACCTGCTTATTACCGTATGTATTTTTATATTACATTAGAATAATTGATGGAAGAAATCTGATGCCTCTACTTACAAAAAAAGTGCTTCATTCAGAACATGAGTTTCTCTTCCATTACTGTGGGACTCATTTACATGCCGCCCGCTGGCACCAGAAAGAAAGTAAGTGCCTTGTTTCATGTACGTTATTATAGCATTTGTAACTATGGCTTTTCTGAGGCTTACATTGTGGAGTTTGTATGTTCTCTTCATAGCCATGGAGGTTTTGTTTGGTTTCACAAAAAACCTTTTATACGTGCAAATTGTCCTCCAGTGACCTCATTAATTCATGTATTAGGCCTCATTCACACATCCATATTTTTTGCATCAGTGTTTGTATGTTTTCAGCTATATATGAAAAACACAGTAAAATCCACAGCAAGAACTGACATGCTGCAGATTTATCCACAATAAAATACGCAGTAGAGACAATATACACCATGCGAACAGTAAATCCCATAGACTTTGCTGGTTAAATATGCTGCTGCAAACTTAGTGCGGATCTGCACAAAATACGGCCCAGATACACGACGAAATACACATCGTGTGAACGGATACAACTTTATTTTTTTAATGGGAAGAGGGTCATGTGACACATCAAACATTTAGACAATTTCATAAGAAAAACAATGGTGTGCTTGGTTTTAACGTAACTTTATTCTTTCATGAGTTATTTACAAGTTTATGACCACTTATAAAATGTGTTCAAAGTGTTGTCCATTGTGTTGGATTGTCAATGCAACCCTCTTCTCCCCACTCTTGACACACTAATAGCAACATGCAGAAGAAATGCTAGCACAGGCTTCCAGTATCCGTTATTTCAAATGCTGTATATCTCATATCTTCACAGCATAGACAAATGCTTTCAGATGACCCCAAAGATAAAAGTCTAAGAGGGTCAGATCGAGAGACCTTGGTGGCCATTCAACTGGCCCACGACGACCAATCCACTTTCCAGGAAACTGTTCATGTAGTAATGCTCAGACCTGACACCCATAATGTGATGGTGCACGATCTTGTTGGAAAAACTCAGGGAACGTGCCATCTTCAGTGTATGAAGAAGGCGACACATCATCATGTAGCAATTTCAGATATCCAGTGGCATTGAGGTTTCCATTGATGAAGAATGGCCCCACTATATTTGTACCCCATATATCACACCATATCATCAATGTTTCTGTTCCAACAGTCTTGGAGGGATCTATCCACTGTGGGTTAGTGTCAGAACAATATCGGTGGTTTTGTTTGTTAACTTCACCATTCACAAAAAAAGTTTGCCTCATCATTGAACATAATGTTCTGTGTAAACTGAGGGTCCTGTTCCAATTTTTGTTTTGCCCATTCTGCAAATTCAGTGCGCCGATCTGGGTCATCCTAGCTGAGTTGCTGCAGCAGCTGGATTTTGTAAGAGTGCCATTTGTAAGTAGCTAATATCCGCCGAAGGGATGTTCAACTGATGCCACTCTCCAGTGACATGTAGTGAGTGCAATGTTGTGGGCTCTTGCTGAATTAAGCTAGGACAGCCCCTGATGTTTTTTCATTAGTGACAGTTTTCTTGCATCCACATTTTGGCAACTCCAACATTGAACCTGTTTCACGAAATTTGGCAAGCAGTTTGTTAACTGTAGCATGGGAGATGGGTGATCTCGTAGGGTGTCTTGCATTGAAATCTGCTGCAATGACTCGGGTACTGCATTCACCAGACATCAACACAATTTCTATCTGCTCCTCACATGTTATCCTCTGCAACATGTCAATGTCTGTAAACAAACAGAAACTTGAAAATAACTCATGAAAGAATGAAGTCACATTAAACCCAAGCTCACAATTGTTTTTCTTATGAAATTCTCAATAAGTTTCATTTGTCACGTGACCCTTTTCCCACTGAAAGAAAAAAAAAAGGTTGGATCCAAAATGGCTACCATGGTCACCACCTATCTGGAAAAGATTTCCCCCTCCCATATATAAATGTGCCACAAACAGGAAGTTGATATCACCAACCATTCCCATTTTATTTAGATCTATCCATATAAATGGCCCACCCTGTACTGTAACTGTGGGGTTCAAAAGCCAACTCATATGCTGAGTAAACTTTAGGGCACAGCAGACATTCAGATCTGCATCAGGCCTGCAACACTATGAATGTGCTGCACAATTTGAAATCAATTAATGTATTTAAACATTTGTGTTCCTAGGTGGCGCTATTTGGAAAGCTCACTATGTGACTCCAGTCTTTTTCCCAGAAGGTGCTGTGGGATGTTATGGAACCATAATCTGTGGTTGTGAAGGAGACCAAGTTACTCACCATGATCCTCCATTATTATTTGAACTAACAGCTGATCCTTCAGAATCCAACCCTCTTGACGATCACATAGAGCCACAATATAATACTGTTCTAAATAGACTAAAGATGGCAGTGGCAGAACATCAGAAGACAATTCAGGTGGTGCCTATGCAGTTCTCTCTCCTCAATAACCTTTGGAGACCCTGGTTACAGCCATGCTGTGGAACATTTCCTCTATGCTGGTGTGATAAGGAAGACGGCAACGTAACGGAACTCCTCGGATGAATTCTGATCTGCACGTTGGACTACTTGGGTAGAAAGCATGTGATTGCTGGAAAGCATTAAAAATCTAAATCAAATGAATCCATCAAAGTTGTAGGAAGCTTGAGAGAGTAAACGGACTGTGCACTAGATCACTAAATAGGGAATCGTTCTGCTGCTATTCACACTTTAGAACTTTGCACATAGCTCGTTTTGCAATTGTGAAAAAGCTTCAGGCTTTCAGTTGAGGCTTCCAAGAACAAGTTTTTCAAGAATAAACTGCTCCAGAAACACATTCCTTTAAGGCGGCCGTCACACGCTGAGATATCTCTAGCGATATTGTAAGCGATCACGTGCACGCGCGATCGCTTAGAATATCGCTCACATCGCTGGTGAGATGTCACACAGACAGACTCACCAGCGATGTGGATCCGCGATCTCGCTGGTAACTATGGTACACATCGGGTTACTAGGCGCCGCGCGTCGCTTAGTTACCCGACGTGTACCATAGTTACCATCTCCCAGCATAGGCTCTGCGCTGGGAGATCGTTCTACACCACGATGAAGCAGATCGTGGCATCGTTCATCGCTAGATCTGAGCTCCGGAGCTCAGATCAGCGATGTCACGATCAAGCGATTTCACATCGTAAATCGCTTGATTACATGCAACGATTTCTTGCCCGATATCGCTTAAGCGATCAAAAAGGAGATCGCTTAAACGATATCGGGCAAGAAATCGTTGCGTGTGACGGCCGCCTAAGGGCCCTTTCACATCAGCGTTTTTTGAATTTGCGGCAGTTGCGGTTGAAAAACCGCACTTGCCGCATTTGCCGCACTTGCGGCACGAATGCGGCAGGCCCCATTCATTTCCTATGGGACTTGCGGCACTTGCGGCAAGTGCGGTTTTTCAAAATATCAACGCCACTTGCGGTAAATGCGGCATTTGCGGCATGTCTTAAAACCGCAACATGCCGCGGTTTTTTGTCGCCGCAAGTATACCGCAAGTGTACCGCACTTGTGCCGCAATGTACATTGCGGTATTTTTATAATGAGAGTCAATGGCAACCGCGTCTGCCGCACCTGCCGCATCTGCCGCAAGTGGATTGGCTGGATGCGGCACGCGTACTGAGCCTGCTCCAAGTGCTCCCAGCCCCCCCCCCTCACTGATATAAAAAGAGGAGCAGGTTTGCACATGTTGTGCAAACCTGTTTGCTGCTCTGAAGTGGACCCAGAAGCTTTTGTGTCTGGACATTTCTGTGCTTCATCTTCTGCATCTTTTGGTAAGTACATACAATTTTCATTCAGAATATGTTTATTGTATTTGTTGTTTGCCAATATTTTTGCACAAATACCATGTCCTTTGGTAATTTTTTGCAAAAAAAGCCATGTGTGTGTATTCATTTACTGTAATTATTTTTGAGCAATTTTTTTTTTTATTTTTCTTAAAAAATGCTGAAAAATAATTATTGTAAATGAATGGTTTTTTTGGTGCAGAATTTTTTTTGATTTTTTTTGATTTTTGCATTGTGCATTATTTAAAATGTTCATGCTGTTATGTGCCTTTGTGCTTTGTGGTAAAAGTTTGCAAAACTTTCATGTGCATGGTAAATGTTTGCAAAAAAACACCATTTGCTTCGGTAATTTTTTGCAAAAAAAAGCCATGTGTGTGTATTCATTTACTGTAATTATTTTTGAGCAATTTTTTTTTTTATTTTTCTTCAAAAATGCTGGAAAATAATTATTGTAAATGAATGGTTTTTTTGGTGCAGAATTTTTTTTGATTTTTTTGATTTTTGCATTGTGCATTATTTAAAATGTTCATGCTGTTATGTGCCTTTGTGCTTTGTGGTAAAAGTTTGCAAAACTTTCATGTGCATGGTAAATGTTTGCAAAAAAACACCATTTCCTTCGGTAATTTTTTGCAAAAAAAAGCCATGTGTGTGTATTCATTTACTGTAATTATTTTTGAGCAATTTTTTTTTTTATTTTTCTTCAAAAATGCTGGAAAATAATTATTGTAAATGAATGGTTTTTTTGGTGCAGGATTTTTTTTTGATTTTTTTGATTTTTGCATTGTGCATTATTTAAAATGTTCATGCTGTTATGTGCCTTTGTGCTTTGTGGTAAAAGTTTGCAAAACTTTCATGTGCTTGGTAAATGTTTGCAAAAAAAAGCCATGTGTGTGTATTGTTCATGTACTGTAATTATTTTTCAGCCTTTTTTTTTATTTTTCTTCAAAAATGCTGAAAAATAATTATTGTAAATGGTTTTTTTGGTGCAGGATTTTTTTTTTTTTTTTTGATTTTTGCATTGTGCATTATTTAAAATGTTCATGCTGTTATGTGCCTTTGTGCTTTGTGGTAAAATTTTGCAAAACTTTCATGTGCTTGGTAAATGTTTGCAAAAAAGCACCATGTGCTTCGGTAATTTTTTGCAAAAAAAGCCATGTGTGTGTATTGTTCATGTACTGTAATTATTTTTCAGCCTTTTTTTTTATTTTTCTTCAAAAATGCTGAAAAATAATTATTGTAAATGAATGGTTTTTTTGGTGCAGAATTTTTTTTGATTTTTTTGATTTTTGCATTGTGCATTATTTAAAATGTTCATGCTGTTATGTGCCTTTGTGCTTTGTGGTAAAATTTTGCAAAACTTTCATGTGCATGGTAAATGTTTGCAAAAAAGCACCATGTGCTTCGGTAATTTTTTGCAAAAAAAGCCATGTGTGTGTATTCATTTACTGTAATTATTTTTGAGCAATTTTTTTTTTTATTTTTCTTCAAAAATGCTGAAAAATAATTATTGTAAATGAATGGTTTTTTTGGTGCAGGATTTTTTTTGATTTTTTTGATTTTTGCATTGTGCATTATTTAAAATGTTCATGCTGTTATGTGCCTTTGTGCTTTGTGGTAAAATTTTGCAAAACTTTCATGTGCATGGTAAATGTTTGCAAAAAAGCACCATGTGCTTCGGTAATTTTTTGCAAAAAAAGCCATGTGTGTGTATTCATTTACTGTAATTATTTTTGAGCAATTTTTTTTTTTATTTTTCTTCAAAAATGCTGAAAAATAATTATTGTAAATGAATGGTTTTTTTTGGTGCAGGTTTTTTTTTTGATTTTTTTGATTTTTGCATTGTGCATTATTTAAAATGTTCATGCTGTTATGTGCCTTTGTGCTTTGTGGTAAAATTTTGCAAAACTTTCATGTGCATGGTAAATGTTTGCAAAAAAGCACCATGTGCTTCGGTAATTTTTTGCAAAAAAAGCCATGTGTGTGTATTCCTTTACTGTAATTATTTTTGAGCAATTTTTTTTTTTTATTTTTCTTCAAAAATGCTGAAAAATAATTATTGTAAATGAATGGTTTTTTTGGTGCAGGATTTTTTTTTTTTTTTTTTGATTTTTGCATTGTGCATTATTTAAAATGTTCATGCTGTTATGTGCCTTTGTGCTTTGTGGTAAAAGTTTGCAAAACTTTCATGTGCATGGTAAATGTTTGCAAAAAAAAACCATGTGCTTCGGTAAATTTTTGCAAAATAAAGCCATGTGTGTGTATTGTTCATATACTGTAATTATTTTTCTGCATTTTTTGGTATTTTTCTTCAAAAATGCTGAAAAATAATTATTGTAAATGAATGGTTTTTTTGGTGCAGGATTTTTTTTTATTTTTTTGATTTTTGCATTTTGCATTATTGAAAATGTTCATGCTGTTATGTGCATTTGTGCTTTGGTAAAAGTTAGTAAAACTTTCATGTGCTTGGTAAATTTTTGCAAAAAAAAGCCATGTGTGTGTATTAAAGGGAACCAACCACCCCCAATGACCCCCCCGGACTATTAATATCAGTGCCTACACACAGCACATACATGTGCTGCACTGATTTTGGCTAAAAAAAACTGTTTTTTAAAACTAAAGATAATGATTTTTAAAGTTTAAACCGGAGCGACGGATGGGCGGTACTTATCTGTGGCAAACGACGATATCTGATGCCAATCATCTTCCCTGTCTCCCCTCGCAGCAGTTATGGCCACCCCTTTGTGCAGCGTCACAGCCCTGTGCACGGGCTCGCATGCCCGTGCACACGTCATCATCTACAGCCGGGAAGCGAGCGCGCGCTCTGTCTTCCTGCGCTCGGCTATGGAAGACAGAGCGCGCGCTCGCTTCCCGGCTGTAGATGATGACGTGTGCACGGGCATGCGAGCCCGTGCACAGGGCTGTGACGCTGCACAAAGGGGTGGCCATAACTG
>JARQOC010000002.1:150605062-150622756 GCA_033576535.1 Allobates femoralis | reverse complement strand
TAAGAAGTCTACGTGAAACCAATAACACATTGATGCTAAACAAATGTCATTTGACAAAACTTAGAATACATTGCAGGCCAATGGAAGGAGCATGGTCTATAAAAAATCTATGTTTTCAACATTCCTGTCTGAATATTTACATTTGTGATAATTACATTTTATCAAAGTGTATGTCCGCTGATTTTTGAGGAAAGGAAAAAAAATGAGGGCATTTGCACTTGCACTTAATATTGTGAATATAATAGATGTGCTTTTCTTGTAAGAGTTTTAATAGATAACAGTTTGACAATTACATATTTCAAAAGTAAAATGTATATTATTTTATTTAACTGCTCATTGTAGACATACTTGTTAAAAAATATATTGATGTATTCATTTCTGTATAACAGGATACTTTTCAGTTAGTTGCAATGTGAAAGTTTAAAAGGATTGATGAGAACTGGAGAATTCTTGGCTTCATTGTTCCAAAATCATTGACTCGTGAGTACATGAGTTAGGTCCAGTACTGCAGCTAGATCCATTGAAGTGGTCAGGTTTAAGCTCTGATAGCACCCAATATCTGTGGACAAACAAGGTGCTCTTTTTGGACAAAGAAATCAGCTACTTTCTTTTAATCTGGATCACTCGATCATCATAGAACAATGCTAAGAATACCGAGCATTTACAGTTGGGCAAAAAGATTTGCGCTGCCTTGGTTCGATGTCCAAGTCCAAGTCTTTATTTCCAAATCAGCAGGACAAGGGCAGTCTGCTCGTTGCAACATCTTGGCACCCTGTGCATCTTATGGGCTTACTAGGCCACACAAAATTATGACATTGCATGACACATAGTAACTGGGCCTCATTCCTTTTCAGGACAAGTGTAATACTGTGATGTTACAATGATATGGGGCTAAGGAAGCCTAATAGGTGTGCTGGGATGATTATGTTGGATGCAGAAGTGAGAAGTGCCAATTAAATACCACTATAAGATAGTTTAATATGTGAGAGTGAACTTACTTTTTTACCAGTAGCACATCTGCTTTTTACAAAATCCTTGCAAAGTAAATTTGTTAACAATACTCCTTTATCATTTTAGTACCTTTGGCTTTATATTTTTATATACACTGGTGATCAGACTTATGGTACCTTTACACGCAGCTACAGGTACCAGGTTTTCCACAGGTAACTTACTGGTTGCAGTGAAATCATGGAGACATGGTTCTATCTTGTTGCTGTGTACAAATGGAACTATGTCTCCATGATTTCACTGCAGCCAGTAAGTTACCTGTGGAAAACCTGGTACCTGTAGCTGCGTGTAAAGGTACCATTAGAGAACAACACACAATTTCCTTAATATTAAAGTCATTATGTTGTCCTAAGTGAAGATATCCCAACAAGAGTAAATTATCAGTATTTTAAGCCTATTTCATAAATTGAATATATTCTAAAGCAGAATAAAAATGAAGATGAGATCAATGAAAAATACTGATCAAAATTAAAGAACACTTTCAAATGCCTGCAAGTTATTGGTGGTAATCTGGCATCTGGTGCTAATTTCCTTATCTGACAAACCTTACGCAGCCTAACTTTCCACTTTGCCAAAATAGTGTGCTTTTCCAAAGTGGCAGAAACTCTCCGGCAGCAGGTTGTTCAGATGAAGGCCGAAGGGGTCACCCTATTAGCCATAGCAACGGAAGTTAGTTATTCCAAGTCTGCATTTTTAAAATATTTCATCTTTACAACATCCCAAACTCTTTCAATTCCCCAAAAAGGCTGGTCACCCTCAAAAGACAAATGCAAGAGATGAGAAGATAATGCAGAGAACCTCCATGGGTAATCGATTCAACACTGCAGCTGTAATAGCTCACAAGTTCAGCACTGAACATGGTACAGATCTCTCATCACACAGTATCACAATGTTTAAGAGAATTTGGACTGAAAACCCACTCTGCAGTGACCAAACCTCTCATTAGCAGAAAGTTTTGAAAGGCTATACACACCTTTGGTCAGGAGCATGTTGTGTGAACGGAGAAGAAGTGGTCCACAGTTCTTTTTCAAGATTAAAGCAAGTTTAAGCTATTTGGGTCGGATGTGAAACATTATGTTCATTGACAAACTGGGAAAAGACTGAATCCAAAGTGTGTAAAGAAGTCAGTTAAAGGTGGTGGAGGAAGTGTCATGGTTTGGGGAATATCTTCTGCTGCAGGGGTTGGATTTCTCATAATGCTACATGGCAGAGTGAATGCAAGGGTGCATCAGAACCTTCTTCAACAACACGTGGTTCCTTATTTGCATTCAGCACTCAATCAGACAGCAATATTCATGCATGCAATGTGCCCTTTCACGCAGCAAAACGAATATAGCAGTTCCTTGAAACAGAAACCATTGAAATAATGAAATGGTCAGCCTAGAGTCCTGATCTAAACTCAATAGGAAACCTCTGGAAAATCCTTGGGGAAATAGTTATGGCCAAAAATCCCACAACAGTCCCTGAACTGTAGAAGAGACTGGAAGAAGAGTGGACCAAAATCACATCAGAGAAGTGTGAGAGACTAGTGATGTCCTGTGGCTACAGATTTGCAGAAGTCATTAAAAGCAAAGGCCTGTACACTTCCTACTGATTGGTGACTGTTGCAACCTTCAAAAATTTAATTTTAATCTTTCTCTGCGCTAAAATCATTTCAGTTCTCTAATCATAATAATCACATTTTGTTTAAAATAAGATTTTACGTTGATACCCTTTGGGTATTTTGGAAAACACTGTTCTAGTGGCATGGTGCACCCCTTACACAAAAACCTTCCAATGCTGATCAATGTAGATTACATTCTGTCTAAAAAAATCAAGTGATCATACATTGTTCTCTAATTGGGATTGTCAGTGTACAATGTACTGTTTGATCAAAAACAATCATATACAATCATGACGGTATATTGATGTATAGGAAAACTGAAGCAGGAGGTAGCACTGGTTACTTTTCGGGCACTACTTGTCAGAAATGATATTGGCAGCTATTATCTACTACTCCTTGTTTTTCAACTTTTTAGAAAGGCTTAAAAAGGCCAATTTCTCATGAGTGTGGTAAGGCCACATTTTTGCACCTGTATTACAGCTTCATATTATCATGATTATCTTATGAGTTGGGTAATTATCGTGGTGGTTAGGCTGAGACTTCTAGTTGTAATATGGTCTCTGAATTGAGCCTGTATTATGACCCTGTTAAACTAGCCATAACTGCAGGAAGATTCAGTTTAATTGCATATTGGGAACACATTCCTTAACAATGTCTTGATACATGATGTACA
Source organism: Allobates femoralis (assembly GCA_033576535.1). Taxonomy (NCBI): domain Eukaryota; kingdom Metazoa; phylum Chordata; class Amphibia; order Anura; family Aromobatidae; genus Allobates; species Allobates femoralis. Next base: position 150,619,472 of record JARQOC010000002.1, on the reverse strand, counting down.
GTTACGACATATGATGGCTCACTAACTTTGATGCAGGCTTGGACACTGAGACCACATTTTTCCTAGCAGTTGATGACTAAATTATTTAGCCATCATCTGGCTTTAACAGTTCTGCCAATAGCTGTTAACATTTTAAGAGCTACCGTCAACCTCTGCATAAATGTGTACCATTCTATGCATCAATCGAAGCTTGTGTTTGGTTGACATGACAGCAAGTGGTCTGATGAAGAGCTCCATGCTAGTCATTATGAGTCTCCTTTAAAAGCCAGGTGTGAACTGCTATGTACAGCACAATTGATTGAATAATTGCAGATTTGAGTCCTCTAAGGTGACTAATAAAAGCAGTAACAAGTAAAAAAGTTTTAAAAATATGAAAAAAATAAAAAAATATAAAACTCCAAATCACTTTCCTTTTTAACACTATTAAAAAAACACATATTAAGTATAGCTGAGCACATAAAAGTTCTATCTATTAAAATGTAAAGTAAATTAACCTGATCGGTAAACAATATCAGAAGTCCATTTTGTTGATCACCACAATGCTGTAATAAAATGCAATAAGAGGTGATAAAATCATCATATTGCCCCAAAATGATAACAGTTAAAATGTCAGCTTGGGACGCAAAAAATAATTACTTACACATCCCTACAGTTGTGGCCAAAAGTATTGACACCCCTGCAATTCTGTCAGATAATACTCAGTGTCTTCCTGAAAATGATTGCAATCACAAATTCTTTGGTATTATTATCTTCATTTAATTTGTCTTAAATGAAAAAACACAAAAGAGAATGAAGCAAAAAGCTAAACATTGATCATTTCACACAAAACTCCAAAAATGGGCCAGACAAAAGAATTGGCACCCTCAGCCTAATACTTGGTTGCACAACCTTTAGCCAAAATAACTGCGATCAACCGCTTTCGGTAACCATCAATGAGTTTCTTACAATGCTGTGCTGGAATTTTAGACCATTCTTCTTTGGCAAACTGCTCCAGGTCCCTGATATTTGAAGGGTGCCTTCTTCAAACTGCCATTTTTAGATCTCTCCACAGGTGTTCTATGGGATTCAGGTCTGGACTCATTGCTGGCCACCTTAGAAGTCTCCAGTGCTTTCTCTCAAACCATTTTCTAGTGCTTTTTGAAGTGTGTTTTAGGTCATTGTCCTGCTAGAAGACCCATGACCTCTGAGGGAGACCCAGCTTTCTCACACTGGGCCCTACATTATGCAGTAAAATGTGTTGGTAGTCTTCAGATTTCATAATGCCATGCACACGGTCAAGCAGTCCAGTGCCAGAGGCAGCAAAGCAACCCCAAAACATCAGGGAACCTCCGCCATGTTTGACTGTAGGGACCGTGTTCTTTTCTTTGAATGCCTCTTTTTTTCTCCTGTCAACTCTATGTTGATGCCTTTACCCAAAAAGCTCTAATTTTATCTCATCTAACCAGAGAACATTCTTCCAAAACGGCTTTCTCAGGTAAGTTTTGGCAAACTCCAGCCTGGCTTTTTTATGTCTCGGGGTAAGGAGTGGGGTCTTCCTGGGTATCCTACCATACAGTCCCTTTTCATTCAGACGCTGATGGATAGTACGGGTTGACACTGTTGTACCTGCGGACTGCAGGGCTGCTTGAACTGGTTTGGATGTTAGTCGAGGTTCTTCATCCACCATCCGCACCATCTTGCGTTGAAATCTCTCGTCAATTTTTCTTTTCTGTCCACATCTAGGGAGGTTAGCCACAGTGCCATGGGCTTTAAACTTCTTGATGACACTGCGCACGGTAGACACAGAAACATTCAGGTCTTTGGAGATGGACTTGTAGCCTTGAGATTGCTCATGCTTCCTCACAATTTGGTTTCTCAAGTCCTCAGACAGTTCTTTGGTCTTCTTTCTTTTCTCCATGCTCAATGTGGTACACACAAGGACACAGGATAGAGTTTGTCAACTTTAATCCATGTCAACTGGCTGCAAGTGTGATTTAGTTATTGCCACAGGTAAGTTCCAGGTGCTGTTAATTACACAAATTAGAAAACCATCACATGATTTTTCTAACAGTGCCAATACTTTTGTCCACCCCCTTTTTTATGTTTGGTGTGGAATTATATCCAATTTGGCTATAGGACAATTCTTTTTGAGTTTTTTTCATTGAAGACAAATTAAATGAAGATAATAATACCAAAGAATTTGTGATTGCAATCATTTTCAGGAAGAAACTGAGTATTAACTGACAGAATTGCAGGGGTGTCAATACTTTTGGCCACAACTGTATATACTGAAAAGTGAAAGGGTTACGGTTCTCAAAAAATGGTGACTTAAGCAAAAATTGTTTGCCAATTTACAATTTTTTTCACTACATAAGTAAAAGAAAATTCATATTTGGTTTCTGATTAATCCTACTTACCTGGAACATCATACTGATAAGTCATGTTTACCTTATAGTGGATAAAATTAAAATAATACATTGTAAATATGCACTTTTTCTTGTCATTTCAATGCACTCGGATTTTTTTCCTGCTTTCCAGTACATCACATGATAAAATAAATAGTGTCATTCAAAGTACGACTTGTCCTGCTAAAAATAAACTCATACATCTATGTGGACTAAAATAAAATAAGTTGTGAGTCTTGGAAGAAGGGAATGAAAAGACAAAAATGAAAAAAGGGAAATTGGCCTTGGCGGGAAGGGGTTTAAATATGTTACAATTCTCTGGAAATAAATTTTTTAAGTGGTGTATCAGATATTTTATCATTCATGGTTATTACATAAGCAATGCTTTATAGTGTGTGAGCATTTAAATTTCATCTTATCTTTCATCTATGTCCATTTCTAGGCATACAGAACAATAATGATGTAAGTGCAAGTCTGCTAAACTTATATAATGATCTCTATTTTATGTAGCATTGGAATCTTTTGCAGATAGTAAAGTAATTGCAGTGTTATCTTTCATAAGATGTCTGCGCTGAACTTTACGTATTTATAGAATAACAAAGTTCACTATGACCCCAACATGTTAAATATTAAAAAGGTAAAAACATTATTTTAATTTTAGCTACCGTATATACTCGTGTATAAGCCGACCCGTGTATAAGCCGACCCCCCTACTTTTGCCCCCAAAACCTGGGAAAATCTATTGACTCGTGTATAAGCCGAGGGTGGACCCTAGCACAAGTATACAGCCCCCAGCAGTGTGGTATACACCAGTCCCAGAGGTAGATACAGCAGCCCCAGTGGTAGTATACACGCAGCCCCAGTAGTATATACAGCCCCAGTGGTATATACAGCTCCAGTGGTAGTATAGACGCAGCCCTAGTAGTATATACAGCCCCAGTGGTAGTATAGACGCAGCCCTAGTAGTATATACAGCCCCAGTGGTAGTATATACAGCCCCAGTGGTAGTATACAGGGCCCCAGCAGTATATACAGCCCCAGTGGTTTATACAGCCCCAGTGGTAGTATACAGGGCCCCAGCAGTATATACAGCCCCAGTGGTTTATACAGCCCCAGTGGTAGTATACAGGGCCCCAGAGGTATATACAGGGTCCCAGAGGTAGTATATACAGCCCCAGTGGTAGTATATACAGCCCCAGTGGTAGTATACAGGGCCCCAGCAGTATATACAGCCCCAGTGGTTTATACAGCCCCAGTGGTAGTATATACAGCCCCAGTGGTAGTATATACAGCCCCAGTGGTAGTATACAGGGCCCCAGAGGTATATAGCAGCCCCAGTGGTAGTATACAGGGCCCCAGAGGTATATAGCAGCCCCAGTGGTAGTATACAGGGCCCCAGAGGTATATAGCAGCCCCAGCGGTAGTATACAGGCATCCCCAGTAATGCAGGGCCCCCCCAGCGTCTCTCCGGTCACCTGTAAAGGAAGCTATACTTATCACAGTGCTCTGTCCGCGCCCGCTCGCACCCGCTGTCAGCAGCCGACCGGATCCTCCATCTTGCGTCTTCTTTCTTCCTGTTTCCTGTGCTCGTCGCAGGGAATGACGTCATTTCCCGCGACGAGCACAGAAACAGGAAGAAAGAAGACGCAAGATGGAGGATACGGTCGGCTGCTGACAGCGGGTGCGAGCGGGCGCGGACAGAGCACTGTGATAAGTATAGCTTCCTTTACAGGTGACCGGAGAGACGCTGGGGGGGCCCTGCATTACCGGGGATGCGGGGGCTGCTGTATACCGATGTATACATCGGTATACAGCACTGACTCGCGTATAAGCCGAGGGGGGTACTTTTCAGCCCAATTTTTGGGCTGAAAAACTCGGCTTATACGCGAGTATATACGGTAATTAGAAAACTTCTTATATTTTCATATTGGTATTCATTCATGTAATAGTGATATTTCTTCGCTTTTCTCAGGACAATAACCTGACCTAAAAAATGTTTATGAGCCGTCCCTCCATCAGAACATGTGTTTATAGAGTATCCCTCCATTTGGTCACTTTTAACTGTTTTTATTGCTGCAGAGCATAGCAGGGATGTGGTGCCCCCAAGGACCAATGCCCTAGTATGTTTTATATTAGAAAAACAAGTATTATAAGTAATTGCAACATTTCCCAGTTTATGAAGGCCTAGAGAATTGTATTCATTGGTGCAATCTTAATGGTGTCAATGTGATAGTTCTGATTGTGTTTTTTTTTTCTAAAACAGAATGTTCATAATTTTTCTTAATAGTATGTTAAGGTATCACTCTAAAGGCCGCTTTATACGTCGCAATATCGTTCCGATATTGCATACAACTTCACGGGGGCACTTGTCCAAAATCGCATAGGAGATGCTACACAGGGAGATATCGGCAGGCAACGCAACTATGACGTCCGCCTCCCTTGCTCCCCCTCCCTGCTTGGATTGTTCAAAGTTCATGGATTTGGACATGCAATAAAGAATACAAGATTCATCTCCGGTGAGTGCGGCTATTTATTCTTGTTTGCCGGCAACTATGATGTTGTACGCCCCTCTTGCACACTGCGTCTGAGCAACTCAGGGAACGACCAATTTAACATTGGAGTGAATAGGGGAAGTTGCACTCCAAATCGTAGTTGCGCAGTCACACAGCACGATCCTGCCAGATCGTCAAGCCAATATTGCACAGTTGAAGAGCATGCACAATCCACAAACGATATCTTTTTCCCATTGTTCTTGCATCGCATTGATAATTTACACGACACAATGCACCAACGATAGCAACTGCAACGGCCGTACCACGTGACTTATTATCGTAGTTGTGCTGCGATATCGTGACATGTAAAGCGGCCTTGAAGGCCGCTTTACACGTTACAATATTGTTCCGATATTGCATACAATTTCACGGGAGTGCACACTTTTTGGCATTTGTCCAAGATCGCATAGGAGATGTTACACAGGGAGATATCGGCAGGCAACGCAACTACGATGTCGTACGCCCCTCTTGCACACTGCGTCTGAGCAACTCAGGAGAACGACCAATTAACATTGGAGTGAATAGGGGAAGTTGCGCTCCAAATCGTAGTTGCGATGTCACACAGCACGATCATGCCAGATCGTCAAGCCAATATTGCACGGTTGAACAGCATGCACAATTTAAAAACGATCTTGTTTTTGCATTGTTCTTGCGTCGCATTGCTCATTTACACGACACAACACACGAACGATATCAATTGCAACGCCCCTACCACGTGACTTTTTATCGTAGTTGCGTTGCGATATTGCGACGTGTAAAGCGGCCTTAAGAATGCTTTGTGCTTTTAGTGCATAAATGTACAGTCATGGCCAAAAGTATTGACACCCCTGCAATTCTGTCAGATAATACTCAGTTTCTTCCTGAAAATGCTTGCAATCACAAATTCTTTGGTATTATTATCTTCATTTAATTTGTCTTCAATGAAAAAAACACAAAAGAGAATGAAGCAAAAAGCAAAACATTGATAATTTCACACAAAACTCCAAAAATGGGCCGGACAAAAGTATTGGCACCCTCAGCCTAATACTTTATTGCACAACCTTTAGCCAAACTAACAGTAACCATCAATGAGTTTCTTACAATGCTCTGCTGGAATTTTAGACCATTCTTCTTTGGCAAACTGCTACAGGTCCCTGATATTTGAAGGGTGCCTTCTCCAAACTGCCATCTCTCCACAGGTGTTCTATAGGATTCAGGTCTGGACTCATTGCTGGCCACCTTAGAAGTCTCCAGTGCGTTCTCTCAAACCATTTTCTAGTGCTTTTTGAAGTGTGTTTTAGGTCATTGTTCTGCTGGAAGACCCATGACCTCTAAGGGAGACCCAGCTTTCTCACACTGGGCCCTACATTATGCTGCAAAATTTGTTGGTAGTCTTCAGACTTCATAATGCCATGCACATGGTCAAGCAGTCCAGTCCCAGAGGCAGCAAAGCAACCCCAAAACATCCGGGAACCTCCGCCATGTTTGACTGTAGGGACCATGTTCTTTTTTTTGAATGCCTCTTTTTTTCTCCTGTAAATTCTATGTTGATGCCTTTGTCCAAAAAGCTCTACTTTTGTCTCATCTGACCAGAGTACATTCTTCCAAAATGTTTTAGGCTTTCTCAGGTAAGTTTTGGCAAACTCCAGCCTGGCTTTTTTATGTCTCGGGGTAAGAAGTGGGGTCTTCCTGGGTCTCCTACCATACAGTCCCTTTTCATTCACGCTGACGGATAGTACGGTTGACACTGTTGTACCCTCAGACTGCAGGTCAGCTTGAACTTGTTTGGATGTTAGTCAAGGTTGTTTATCCACCATCCGCACAATCTTGCATTGAAATCTCTCGTCAATTTTTCTTTTCCGTCCACATCTAGGGAGGTTAGCCACAGTGCCATGGGCTTTAAACTTCTTGATGACACTGCGCACGGTAGACACAGGAACATTTAGGTCTTTGGAGATGGACTTGTAGCCTTGAGATTGCTCATGCTTCCTCAAAATTTGCTTTCTCAAGTCTTCAGACAGTTCTTTGGTCTTCTTTTTTTTCACCATGCTCAATGTGGTGCACACAAGGACACAGGACAGAGGTTGAGTCAACTTTAATCCATGTCAACTGGCTGCAAGTGTGATTTAGTTATTGCCAACACCTGTTAGGTGCCACAGGAAAGTTACAGGTGCTGTTAATTACACAAATTAGAGAAGCATCACTTGATTTTTCTAAGGGTGCCAATACTTTTGTCCACCCCATTTTTTATATACCACAGAAAAACAAACGTATAGAAGTACACTGCTGTAAGAAAAATAATAATAAGCAAGTGCATGTGAAAAAATACTAAAAACAGGGTACTTAGTTTATACGTTTTAATAAAAAACGTACGTAAGCCGTTCGCCACTTACAAGGCGCCCCTGTATCAGAACGGTCCTAGTCTAAATAATTAAAAACCTGATCTATGCATAAGTATACCTCTAGATGCAGGGTGAAGACAGGCACAGGTCTGATATGGACACGTTGTTAGCAAAAGGCTTATGTGCCTGACTCAGAAAAGAGAGGGGTGGGGCACTCTCAAACCTTGCTAACACAAGAATGAACATGAAAAAGCTGCATCTGAGCCAAAACTCAATGTGAACAGATCTGTAAGACTGCTCACACCACCATATATCTATACCACAGAAAAACAAACGTATAGAGTTAGCTTAGTAAATAAATTCTTTTGTATTTGGGCCTCAATAAAATTTAGGTAATTGGGTTTCAGTAAACATTTTGCACCATTTGGCTTTTACATGCCCTTTATTTCCCTGCATATTAATCTTTGCTGTGGTATTATGGTCATAAATAAGTTTATAGGGACTTACCGATTCTTAGATAACTCATTCTGCAGCCAGTAATAGACAATGCAACACAGAGGCTATAGAAGGCAAATGGTAGAAAATTGGCATGAAACCCACCTGCAAAATTAATTTTTTAGCCTCAAATACATGCAGTTAATTAAAAAAGGCCTCAGGTGAACAAACCCCTATAATTTTGACTTTGCAATATATGCCTCCAACTAAATTACAATGAGCATTCAGTATCTATGCTACATTTTTGTATTTTTTTTTTGCTTTTGTAAGTGTAATGCTATGTTAGTGATGAAAAGACTGGACTGCTGACAAGCAAACGCAGTATGCCAGATACACTTTGCACTAGCTGTCACACTAATGTACATCGTTAAAGGCTGGGGTATCTTTCACATGCCATCCAGTCTTGTAAAGGGAGACTATGGCAGAGCCCTTCCTAGGTGACAAATAGCGGGATGGCTGGAAAGTGGACACACAGGCTGCAGTTGGATCAAACACACTAGTACAAATAGGAAAAGCATTGCCAATCCAATCCCTTGAATGTCATGCACCATGGTATGGAAAAACATCAAGATTGTTGGAGAGATGCCAAGAGAGGGGGTATGTTGCGAATGCAGTCTTAGATTGCAAATTCTCCTACCTTGTGATTCTTCTTGTTCATCCAATAGATCCAATAGCTCTCTTAAAACACATTGTTCATGTTCTGGTGTGGTTTCCAGTGCCGTAGGTGTTTGATGTATGTATCTGAAAGTAAGATTTCTGCAAAACAGGTAGACATCCTTTATCAAGATGAACTTGTCCAAATTCTGCATAGGTGAAAATGACAAACCTTTTGATAGAACTGTTTTTCCACAGCAGAGAGAGAATAGTTAGTCAAATTGATGATCTTTAGATCGTTTTTACCCTCTAATATGGTTTCGTGCATGTCCTCTGATTGAACTATTTGTGTACGGGTTTTGTTTCGGAGAGTTTTTCGTTTTTATTGCCGATATTTGTGACCGCCTCTCCTCATCCTCCCTCCAGATCGCTTCGGTCTGTTAGTAAAAAAATCACTGGAGGTGCCTTCTCCAGGGTTAGTAGAAACAGGTCTGGGAGTCACTGGTCTATTTGGTGGCTCCACTGGTGGTCCATCATTAGGTACAGAAGGGGGAAATTATTAGGTGCTTTTGGTTTCCTGTTACGTCTGTTACCATTATGTGTCCACTTGTACACCCTATGTGTCTCAAAGTCTTGTTTATCATGTAAAAATGTGTTCCTTTTACCCATCATGACCTCCTTTTCATATTTATCTATATTTGTTTTAAGTCTACCCAAAAAGGGTTGTACTTGGGTGTCTTGATCAAAGGCTGACAATTTCTCATCTATCTCTTTGACTGACTTGGGCCACCACTTATACATATGTGCGGCAGCTCCTGGTATAAGAGCAAGGTGACTATGACAATATAAGGGCATTATCTTCATTTCTCTGTATGTACTTACCATCTATGTGTTCACATCTGCATGCATGCAGGTATCATTCATGATGTATATATAAGGGTGACATCCATTCTTTTGTATCCATATGTGTGTATGTGGAGCCCACTGGGACGGGGTACTCGGTACCGAACCGGGGTACTGCTGGGGATATTACGGCAGTCTTGATCCGGACCATGTCCCGGGTTCCGCAAGTAATTGGGGGGATATTTACAGGGGATATTGTTTGTTCTGACGCCACCCACGGGTTGTGGTCAGGGTGACCACCGCTGCTGCAGAACCTCCGGGGATGATCTTGGGCAGCTAGGGATGTAATGGTTCTCCGCAGGTAGAGCTGGGTTCCCCGGGGCAGTGGTAGTAATAGTCTATAGATGGTGCTATGGATATTGCAGGATAGGGAATAGTAGTAGAGATGATAGCTGCTTGTGATGGAACGCAGGGCTGGAGCACAAGGATCACACAGTTTTTCTAAGGCTTTACTGCAGATGTTGGTAGCAGAGTACTGTCCACGGAGTCTGTACCGGGGCCGGGTTGCTGCCACCCTGTCCGGGTCCTCAGCTTCCCACTGCTGCGCTGTGTGTGTGGCCCTTCTGCCGCTTTAGCTGGGCTGCTGGCCCTGACTCTCCTCACAGGTACCCCCTTTGCTTGGCAACTTGAGTCTTTTCTGTGTGCTTCTGACCCCGCCATGTTGCTTCGCTGAGGTATAATGTAGATCTACAACCTCCACTATCCCGGTGTTTTATGTGCTGCGTGTTTCAGTCACAGATTCAGATACGGTATCCGGTCTCTGCGCTCCTCTGGGGCAAGTTATGAGGTAACTCAGTCTCCCAGATATGTTCCTCTGTTTCTTGTACTCCTCTCCTCAGACCCTGGCTTCAGGCCTGAAAGTAGTCAATGGTCCCTGTCAGGAGCTCAGCACGTCTCCCATTTACAGGTCCTCCTCCTAGTGCTCTCTGCACTAAACTGAACTGTCAACTCTCAACTAACTACTTCGTCCTCAGAACAGAATATATCATAGAGCTGCTTGAGCTCCCCCTTCTGGCCTAGAGGTGCTAGTGCAGTGTCCAGTGTGGGGAGTTAACCCTTGTGATGTTACTGTGGCACATTAATCCCTGGAGTGCCACATGTAGCAGTTAGGATTTCTATTGTATAGATAGGTGTACATTTATGGGTAGATTATTTGACTTGCACTTTGCAGGTGGTCCATTTGTATCATGGCACATGGGGAGCACACCCACAACCTCAAGTGGAGGTTTTAATGTGTTTTAAAGGTTCTTAATAGTGTGTGCTGGTGCTTTGTTTTTGCATATGTAATTTGTATTAAATAAACTTGACTTTTGTATTTTCGCATAAACCTTGTTGTTGAGTCCTGGTTTGGGCTTTTCTGATATACAATATATACGTCTCTGGTGCTTATAAACACACAGTTTACTTGCTCCTCTTATACCGTAAGGCCTATTATCCCAGTAAGGTCTGTCCAGCTCATTGATTTCTATGCAGATGTTAGCGGCTCACTATCCTCACATTCCCTCTTATTCTCTGTTCAATTAAATTTAATTCAATTCAAAGAAACTTTATTGGCTGGATAAAATATACATTAGTTTTGTCAAAGAAAGGGTACAATAAGGAATAAAGACGATGCGGATGATGGATAGGGACTGTAAGAATGATGAATGGAGGCACATCCAAGGTGTGGACTGTAACTGCAAAACCATCAAATGCCTCCAATAAGTGGTTAAACAACCTTTGGAAGGTGGCAGGGACATTTTCATGCCAAATGGCATTATCCCAAACTCAAACAGCCCAAATAGTGTTTAAAAGGCAGATCTCTCCTGAGCTTCTTTGATCATGGGTATCTGACATTGGCCAGCGGTTCTAACAGCTCCTCTATCCTCAGCATGGGGCAGACATCAAATATGGTAAGTACATTTAATTTCCTATAATCTACACAAAGCCTGGTACAGTCCTTCTTCTGAACAAGAATCTTATCAGTCCTGTACAATTTTTCAGGGTCTGGGGCTGTTTAAAGGCTTATTTCTTGCGCCCTGAGCTGACATTTTTAGAAACACCATTTTCTGGCAGATGAAATGTTTTGATCGCCTGTTATAGCATTTTATTGCAATGTTGCACTGATAAAAAAAAACATAATTCTGGCATTTTAATTTTTTCTTCTCATTATGGCCTTTACCAGTCAGATTAATATATTTTTTATATCTGGCATTTGTGAATGCCGCAATACAAAATAAATGTATTTTTTTTTATTTGTTTCTTTTTTTCAATGGTTCAAATGGGAGATGATTTGAGCTTTAGTAGTTTTAGTAGTTTTAATATATTAACTTTTTTTAAAAACATATTTTGCACTTTTTATTGTTTTTACTAGTTTCCTTAGTTGATTTCAAGATGCCACTATCCAATCACTTGTTCATCAGCATGGAACTGTGCAGCAAAAATGATCATCTCCTATGAACACTAGTGCTCAACCAGCGTTCACAGGAAGTGAGTCATGACTGTGACAGGTGTCATTAGCTGACTCTGGGCTGTCATTATAACCCATCAGCGCCCCGAGATCACGTCACTGGGAGTGGAAAATGGCATGCTTCCCGCCGGCATGTGTTAAATTGTAAGAATTTGTGCAATTTATCTCATTAACATTGGCGAGTTTATCTCAGATCTGCCTGCTGCTGGTAGAGACACATGTCGGCTAGCCAGATCAGCCAACAAGTGCAAGGTAAGATGTGGGTTTAGTTTGTGAGCCCACATTAAAAGTGGAACGCAGCCTATGACATATAGGTACATCATAAGTATTGAAGGGGTTAAAAATAATCTGTCAACATGTTTTTTTTTTACTTCATCTGAGATCTGAGACCCTGTTACCATTTATGTGTCCTTAAATGGGCCGCTTGCCGTTAATATAAAAGCAGTTTTATCTGCTGCAGATCTCTCAGTTCTCTAAATAATGAGGCCTGTACAAGTTCGTCCTCACCACTGATTTAGGCAAATTTATACCAAGTTCATGAATATGAAGCTACAAAATGTGGTTTTCAGATTATATGGCGAAAACCTGGTGTCAGATATCCTTTAAACCTATTCTCACATCAGAGACATCAGGTGCAGAGTAAAGGCCCTGTCTCACACAACGAGATCGCTAACGAGATCGTTGTAACGTCACAGATTTTGTGACGCAACAACGATCCCGCTAACGATGTCGTTATGTATGACAGGCACCAGCGATCTGGCCCCTGCTGTGAGATAGTTGATCGTTACACACTGCTCTGGGTCATTCCTGCGTCGTTGCACTCCCGCTGGGAGCGCTACATCATTGTATTTGACAGAGATAATGAGCAACGATCTCAATGGAACGCTATGGAAAGAAAATTTACAACGACCTCGGTATACTCTGGATCGTTGCTAAAGTCGTTTTTCACATCGCTGATAAGATGTCAAACAGGCACCAGTGATCTCTACACATCGTTATCATTATCGGGATCGCTGATGCGTCGTTATGTGAGACAGGGCCTTAAGAAGCTGATATCTTAACCGACAAGGCGCTGTGCAATTGATATGTTCAGAGGGACATGATTTTCTCCGTATAATTGTTCTAAGGGTTCACTCTCACTTGTGTTTAATAAAATAATTCCGATTTTCATTCAGAAAAGCTGGATGAGTGAAATCTGTTTGTTGTTCTCCATATGTCATGCGAGTGTTATGCGAGCGATTGTTTTCCCGCTAAGCATCCATATGCCATCCGTATGCAATGCATTTTTTTCTCAGCAATTGTTTTCCTACAATTATTTTCAGGACGATTTACTGAATGGTAATTTATCCATAAAAAATGGATGACATACTCGTGATCTGTGTGACAACTGTTTTTTTCTCTCGCAAACATAGACTTACATTGGCAAGCCTCATCCCATATAATGATCCAGAAGTGCACTGTATGATTGTGGAATCATAGGAAGTTTCAATGAGTTTAATCTTGGCCATAACCCAAGGTTCAGGTGGGCCCATAGTGAGATTGACCTCATTAAAATGGTATGTACACCACCAAAGGCAAAATATATGGTTTTATGGCAGCACAGCAACCAGGGAACTCCCATCGCGTTTTCAGTGACGTGCTGGCATGATGACCTTATCACGTCGGGTGCCAGCTTGTGCGCAGGAGACAAGAAGACGCGGACTCCTGGGGACTGGAGCAGGCTGCCAGGGAATCAGAGCGAAGTGAGTATATGTTTTTGTGGTTTTATTCATTTTTTTATTCGAGAATTGAATGAAAAGTAAAGCTTCCACATTCGCAGCTCCTCATCAGATTGTATCACTGGTATGCAGCAGGTACTAGAGTCAGCCTCATCCTGTATAAACTTTGTGCAGAATTATTAGGCAAGTTGTATTGTAGTGGATTATTTTTATTATTGATCAACAACTATGTTCTCAATCAACCCAAAAGACTCAAATATCAAAGCTTACTATTTTTAGACGTTTTTTGAGTGGTTTTTTTTTAGATTTGGCTATCTTAGGAGGATATCTGTTTGTGCAGGTAACTATTACTGTGCAGAATTATTAGGCAGCTTAATAAAAAACAAATATATTCCCATCTCACTTGTTTATTTTCACCAGGTAAACCAATATAACTGCACAAAAATTAGAAAAAAAACATTTCTGACATGCAAAAACAAAACCCAAAAAAATTAATGACCAATATAGCCACCTTTCTTTATGATGACACTCGACAGCCTTCCATCCATATATTCTGTCAGTAGCTTGATCTGTTTACATTCAACATTGTGTGCAGCAGTCACCACAGCCTCTCAGACACTGTTCCTAGAGGTGTACTGTTTTCCCTCCCTGTAGATCTCACATTTTAGAAGGGACCACAGGTTCTCTATGGGGTTCAGATCAGGTGAACAAGGGGGTCTTGTCATATTTTTTTTCTTCTTTTAGGCTGGTTTCACATTAACGTTTGGAACGCAAGCATTCCAAACGCAGCCAAACGCATGCCCACTGCGTTGCTATGTTTAACATGGGAGCGCATGGTACCTGCATTTGGCTGCGTTCGGATGCACATAATTTATGCGCACTCCAAACGCAGACTGTTGCATTTTTTGTACATTCACGGGCGCTTGATTTATCAGTAAGCGCCCGCAAGCACACAAAAAATGCATGTATCTCAATGGATCCGCAGTGTACTCCT